>CM031952.1:5985162-6137662 GCA_018749465.1 Paracanthobrama guichenoti | reverse complement strand
TTGAGGGTGTCATTTTTTTTTTATTTATTTATTTATTTTTTTAGAAAATTACAAATGTTTGTGTCAGTTTTATTTATTTATTATTAATTTATTTAAGCAAAAATCAAAACGTATCGTGTTTGTCTAGCTATTATGTAGGCTGTATCCTGTTTTTTGTAGATAGGCTATCTATAAACCAGGTTTGGTGTTAATTATTAGAAGGTTCTGTACCTTTTCTAACCAGGCCATTTGCATATGTAACCTGATAGCAGGTCAACTCCACTAAAATGATCCCGTAAATATTTGACATGCCAAATGGACTGAGGTGATAACCACGCAGGATCGATGTTGGGAAACTTGGGTAGGACCGTCCACTGTCCTCCGCGTGAATAATGAATTGAGCTCGTGCACGCTTCTGCGCGTTCCTCATTCATCTCTGCGCGTGAGTGAGAGGCAGCAGGCGGAGTGCGAGTCCCGCTGACACCACTGTATTAGTCTGAACCTCGACTCCTACACATTCAGGATACATTTGGATTATTTAACATTTCGTCTTTCACCAGTAAGTAGCGCTTTTGAGTCTTTCTGAGCTCGTGTTTGCGGCTTTTTCTCTGCCAGCCCTGGAGATTCGCGCATAAACGCGTTTGGGACTCGTTTGACTCCGCGGTTGCGACAAGTTCCATCTAAAAAGTTGCTTTCTCTTTCTCCAGCGCTGAAAAGAGCTTCCCGCTCCCTCGTTTATTGGTTTGCAATCACGTGCTGAATGTTATTTTATGAACTGCGCGTTCACCGCCGGTTGTTCTTGTTTTGAACGTTGCAAGAACCTGAAACGTTGTTGTTTTATTTGTCTTAGTTAACCTGTGTCATTGATGGTTTGTGCTGTGAGTTTGTTTCGTTATCTTTTTTCAACAGACACAGTTATGTAGAGTCGGTTGAGTAAGGGTTGATAATCATCTTGCAGCAGGTGTCTTGTAGAGGGACTTCCGCAGTTTCACAATTCACACCCGTCTGTTCTGTACTAGCGATGTGAACGAATCGTTCTTGTGAGTCGGATCTTTCAGTGAATCGATTCACATAACCGTTTGGTACGATACATCCGCCAATGGGATTGAATCGCTCCGAACGGTTCTTGAGTCAATAGCTGACCGTTTGATTTGAACCGAGAAGAGTCACTTACAGGAAAACTGACTCGTAATGAGTCTAGAACCGATGAGTGAGATGATTAAAGCATTTAGAGTAACCCGAAGAATTGATTGATGGGGCATTAAGTTATTTAATAGACAAATGGCATGGGTATGTTACACACTCTATTTGGTTAAAATGCTCTCCAAAAATATACTATGAATGTTTTTCTTAAAATGTTTACCATGGTAACCGCAGCCTTCCCACAGTCACGAAAGTATCACGAGTCATGGACGTTTATAAAATGTATTAATACAAATATATAAATATAAATAATAAACTTTTTATATTTAGTTATGTAAAGTTTTAAAATGTTTAATTAGCAATACATTCTCTATAAAATTGATGATAATTAAATCCACTGGAACTATTATGGAAAATTCATGGCAAAACCTGCCTAAATGCCACAGTTACTACTGTAAAACCATAATAAATAATGATTATTTTCAAATCTGTTATTTCATTAATACGTTACCACAGTTTTATTTTACAAACTACAACTGGAGTAACTAATAGGATATTTTTGCAGAAATACCATAAAGTTTTTGTGAAGGTATACATAAATCAGTTTTTGCTTCCTCCTAATATTTGTTACACAAGTATGATGAAATGAAGTTATGTTTGACTTCATCCATAATTGTAGTGTGTGATCTATACGACCCTGAATATCCACTTTTCTTTCACAAGAACAAAGAGCATAACTGTGATGCTTGTTTCCTCGTGCGATCAGCTTATGCATCGCTTCCGTCTCTCACAAACACGCACACCCTGTTCTTTCTCAGCGACACACGCTGCTGTGAGCCCAGCATCTGAAATGCTTTGGAAATTGCTTGGCACATTGTCTGAAAATAGCTTGTGGCTATCACATATTGCCTCAGGTTGAAATGCGAAAGATTGCAGTTGTTTGTGAGGACTGAGGACCGAATTCCCTTGAGAGAGAGAGAGACGAGTTGAAACTTATTTATTTTTCATTTCTGTGTGGGTCCAAGCTGTTTGTGCCAAAACAAAAGTATGAAACCGCAGATAGAAACGGCGGTGTGTTACCTGGTGATGTTGATCATAAGATGCACCAATGCAAAATGTTCTATATATTGTAATCATTATGTTCACAACTTGTAATTACTTCAATAAGCTCATTGTTTGTGCCTTAATTATGTTAGCTGCGTGATTTATACATTTTTTAAATATGACTTGCCTCTGATAACAGACTCTAAATTGTAATGTAGACACATGCAGTGTCATTTTCTGTAAAGCTGTTTTGAAACGATACGTTTTACGCTATACAAATAAATGTGGATTAAATTGAATGTTGGTTATGGAGTCTCAACAAATAAAAAGGAAATCCCGCACACTATCACATTTTGGATTTGGTTATCCTCTGTCCCACGCACCTATCTATTACCTTCAGGTGTGCGATGGTAATTGTGTATTAATTGGTTATGGAGTCTAAAACGGTGTTTCTCAACTGTTTTTTTTTTTTTCTTTTTAAAATGCAAACTTTTAAAAACGCGTGTCAAAGTGCACGTTTTTGAAAATGTTACTGTCTCGGTGTTAACTACAAAAACATGAATTTGTGAAAACGTTGACTTCATGCGCATGTATATTACGTTTTCAGTCTATAGGCATTTAGTGTTTCCTTACCAAGTGACATCACCATCTACTGGCATGAATATATATATATATATATATTTAGATTCATTCATTCATTCATTCATTATCTTCCGCTTATCCGGGGCCGGGTCGCGGGGGCAACAGTCTAAGCAGAGACGCCCAGATTTCCCTCTCCCTAGCCACTTCCTCCAGCTCTTCCGGGGGAACCCCGAGGCGTTCCCAGGCCAGCCGGGAGACATAATCCCTCCAGCGTGTCCTAGGTCTTCCCTGGGGCCTCCTCCCGGTGGGACATGCCCGAAACACCTCCCAGGGAAGGCGTCCAGGAGGCATCCGAAATGGATGCCCGAGCCACCTCAACTGGCTCCTCTCGATGTGGAGGAGCAACGGCTCTACTCTGGACTCATCCCGGCCGCTTCACACTCGGCTGCAAACCGCCCCAGTGCACGCTGAAGGTCCTGGTCTGAGGAGGCCAACATGACAACGTCATCCGCAAAAAGCAGCGACGAAATCATGTGGTTCCCAAACCGGACACCCTCCGGCCCTTGGCTGCGCCTAGAAATTCTGTCCATAAAAATTATGAACAGAACCGGTGACAAAGGGCAGCCCTGCCGAGTCCAACATGCACCGGGAACAAGTCCGACTTGCTGCGGCAATGCGGACCAAGCTCCTGCTCCGGTCGTACAGGGACCAAACAGCCTAAGCAAAGGCCCCGGACCCCATACTCCCAGAGCACCCTCCACAGGACACCACGAGGGACACAGTCGAATGCCTTCTCCAAATCCACAAAACACATGTGGATTGGTTGGGCAAACTCCCATGAACCCTCCAGCACCCTGGAAAGGGTATAGAGCTGGTCCAGTGTTCCACGACCGGGACGAAAACCACACTGTTCCTCCTGAATCCGAGGTTCCACTATCGCCCGAATTCTCCTCTCCAGTACCCTGGCATAGACTTTCCCGGGGAGGCTGAGAAGTGTGATTCCCCTGTAGTTGGAACACACTCTCCGGTCCCCCTTCTTGAAAAGAGGGACCACCACCCCGGTCTGCCAGTCCAGAGGCACTGTCCCCAACCGCCACGTGATGTTGCAGATGTGTGTCAGCCAAGACAGCCCCACAACATCCAGAGACTTGAGGTACTCAGGGCGGATCTCATCGACCCCCGGTGCCTTGCCACCGAGGAGCTTTTTAACTACCTCGATGACTTCAGCCCGGGTGATTGGATGAATCCATCTCTGAGCCCTCAGCCACTGCTTCCTCAATAGAAGACGTGGTGGGATTGAGGAGATCCTCAAAGTATTCCTTCCACCGTCCGACGATATCCCCAGTTGAGGTCAACAGCTGCCCATCTCCACTGTAAACAGTGTTGGTAGGGCACTGCTTCCCCCTCCTGAAGCGGCGAACGGTTTGCCAGAATCTCTTCGAGGCCAACCGATAGTCTTTCTCCATGGCCTCACCGAACTCCTCCCAGGCCCGATTTTTTTTTTTGCCTACACAACTATCCAGGCTGCAGTCCGTTTGGTCTGCCTGTACCCGTTAGCTGCCTCAGGAGTCCCACAAGCCAACCAGGCCCGATAGGGCTCCTTCATCAGCTTGACCGCATCCCTTACTTCCGGTGTCCACCACTGGGTTCGGGGATTTCCGCCTCGACAGGCACCGGAGACCTTACGGCCACAGCTCTGAGCAGCCGCGTCGACAAGGGAGGTGGAGAACATGGTCCACTCGGACTCAATATCTCCAGACTCCCTCGGGATCCGGTCGAAGCTCTGTCGGCGGTGGGAGTTGAAGATCTCTCTGACAGGGGGCTCGGCCAAACGTTCCCAACAGACCATCACAGTACGTTTGGGTCTCCCGAGTCTGTCTAGCTTCCTCCCCCACCATCGGATCCAACTCACCACCAGGTGGTGATCAGTTGACAGCTCCGCTCCTCTCTTCACCCGAGTGTCCAAGACATACGGCCGGAGGTCAGATGAGACGATCACAAAGTCGATCATCGACCTCCGGTCTAGGGTGTCCTGGGGCCATGTGCACTGATGGACACCCTTATGCTTGAACATGGTGTTTGTTATGGATAAGCCGTGACTAGCACAGAAATCCAATAACAGAACACCACTCGGGTTCAGATCAGGGGGGGGCCGTTCCTCCCAGTCACGCCCCTCCAGGTATCACGGTCACTGTGTGCGTTGATGTCCCCCAGTAGAATGATGGAGTCTCCAGTTGGAGCACTTTCCAGCACCCCTCCCAGAGACCCCATTAGGGCCGGGTACTCTGCACTGCCGTTTGGCCCGTAGGCACATACGACAGTGAGAGACCTATCCCCTACCCGAAGGCGCAGGGAAGCGACCCTCTTATTCACCGGGTTGAACTCCAACACATGGCAGCTGAGCTGGGGGGCTATAAGCAAACCCACTCCAGCCCGCCGCCTCTCACCATGGGCAACTCCAGAGTGGTAGAGAGTCCAGCCTCTCTCAAGAAGTGTGGTTCCAGAGCCCAAGCTGTGCATGGAAGTGAGCCCGACTATCTCTAGCCGGTACCTCTCAACCTCCCGCACAAGCTCAGGCTCCTTCCCCGCCAGCGAGGTGACATTCCATGTCCCTAAAGCCAGTTTCCGTGTCCAGAGATCGGGTCGTCGGGGGCCTAGCCTTCGACTGTTGCCCGATCCACTATGCACGGCCCCATATGATCCTCCCGCAGGTGGTGAGCCCACGGGAGGGTGGCCCCACGTCGCTCATTCGGGCTGAGCCCGGCCGGGCCCCATGGGGGCAGGCCCGGCCACCAGGCACTTGCATACGAGCCCCAACCCCGGGCCTGGCTCCAGGGTGGGGCCCCGGCTGCGCCATGCCGGGCGACGTCTCGGTCCTTGTTTTAATTAGACTCATATTGGGTTTGTGAACTGCTCTTAGTCTGGCCCGTCACCAAGAACCTGTTTGCCTTGGGAGACCCTACCAGGGGCATATAGCCCCAGACAACATAGCTCCCAGGGTCATTCGGGTACTCAAACCCCTCCACCACGATAAGGTGACAGTTCAAGGAGAGGATATATATATTTATTTATTTATTTTTGCAGATCCGTGTGAATTGTCTTGACGACATTGTCGTCTGTCCACGAAAAACGTTTCCGTTTTTAGTATGTTGTTTTTGTGTAAATGTACTCTTTATTGTAAATATTTTTCTGATGTGAGACTTTTATTTTGAAAGACGTGCATGAACGCTGTTGAAGTAAAAGCAGAAAACACGGTGCGCTTGGTTTATACTCTCTGCATCCGCACGAGTGCAATGTTACACGTGGCAAAATTTTCCTCCATTTTTCTCCATTTTTGCATTTTTTTGTAACTTTCCGTGCAGCTCCGCTTTCGAAGATGCACAACTTTGAGACAAATGTGGCCGAGCAGGTGCTTCTCACTACACCAGCACCCAGTTTGTGCTTGTAAAACTAGTTAAGACTATTAAAGGCACAATAGGTGATCTGGGAAATGCTAACTTTAGCCTGCTAGCATTAATAGCATACGATCCCCCACCCTCCCTGCAAATCGCTGTCCAAAGCCACGTGTCTCCAAAACACATGAATGCGCACAGACCAGAAGCAAGATGAAACCTTACAATACAGCGAGTGACATCCCTAGCAGTACTGTTACAAGTACCGGTACTTCGGTACCAAGTCGGTACTGAAATCACAAACCCAATTCCAAAAAAGTTGGGACAATGTACAAATTGTGAATAAAAAAGGAATGCGATAATTTGCAAATCTCATAAACTTATATTTTATTCACAATAGAATATAGATAACATATCAAATGTTGAAAGTGAGACATTTTGAAATGTCATGCCAAATATTGGCTCATTTTGGATTTCATGAGAGCTACACATTCCAAAAAAGTTGGGACAGGTAGCAATAAGAGGCCGGAAAAGATAAATGTACATATAAGGAACAGCTGGAGGACCAATTTGCAACTTATTAGGTCAATTGGCAACATGATTGGGTATAAAAAGAGCCTCTCAGAGTGGCAGTGTCTCTCAGAAGTCAAGATGGGCAGAGGATCACCAATTCCCCCAATGCTGCGGCCAAAAATAGTGGAGCAATATCAGAAAGGAGTTTCTCAGAGAAAAATTGCAAAGAGTTTGAAGTTATCATCATCTACAGTGCATAATATCATCCATAGATTCAGAGAATCTGGAACAATCTCTGTGCGTAAGGGTCAAGGCCGGAAAACCATACTGGATGCCCGTGATCAGACGTTTGCAGACTGTTATAAAAAGAAGAGGGGATGCTGCACAGTGGGAAACATGGCCTTGTCCCAACTTTTTTGAGATGTGTTGATGGCATGAAATTTAAAATCAACTTATTTTTCCCTTAAAATGAGACCTCTGTTGTATTCTGAATAAAATATTGAAATTTGAAACTTCCACATCATTGCATTCTGTTTTTATTCACAATTTGTACAGTGTCCCAACTTTTTTGGAATCGGGTTTGTATAAAAATGTGACGATGCCAGCATTTCTGTAGTACCGACTCCCGCGGTACCTGCAGCTGCGTTCAGTTGATTCCGTGTTTATCTAAGCGCAGGGCTCCAGACTGTAGCTGTATATATGGGTGTATAAAATATATATATATATATATATATGTATATATATATATATGTATATGTATATATATATATATATATATATATATATATGTATGTGTATATATATGTATGTGTGTGTATATGTATGTATGTGTGTGTGTATATACATATGTGTGTATATATATGTGTATATGTATATGTGTCTGTGAAATATTAAACTGCAGAATACTATTTAAATATTACTCCTGCATGTTCTGCATCTCTGTGTGAATGAATTCGGACGCAGATGCACAGGCGTACGCACACACACACACACTCGCTCGCTGTCTTTGTAGTTTCTGCTGTGTGTCACTATATGAGGACACGAACGCATAAACCGTCACTTCATGAGCATGTACCGTTTCATTTGAGAAAACTGTCATATCATGAACACAGACACTCAAAGGTCTTCACTGCAACCCGTCAAAATAAAAGTTCTTTTTAAAATATTTTAAATTGACAATATATTGGGCTACTGTTGATTTAGCTACGTCTCTATGTAATAATATTATTAGAGACGTATTAATAATGTAATAATGATGCCTAGATGGTTGATTTATTTTTCACTTGATCTTTTTTTATAAACAATATCATCTTTACTTCTAAACAACATACAGCCTTTAAATGTTTGTATTATTTACTTATTATGATTATCACCATCAATAATAAACTTAATACATTTAATCAATTTTTTTAAATGGTTAAATAAATGAAAAAAAAAAAAACAAAGAAAAAAACACTTTGCTGTGTACAGAGTACCGTAAAAGTTTTATGGTATTGGTACTGACTACTGGAATTTTGGTACCGTGACATCCCTAATGAACGTAAACTACTTTTTTAAAAACTGAATTAGATGCAGCAAATTGTCGGCTGTGTAGCTAGCAAAACATGTCAGTGTGTAATTTCTTGCATGCCAGGGTTTTCACGAAGAAAGTCTGCTTGGCTCTGAAGATGTCTTTCTTTTCGTAGATCCTTTGCCAGTGCCACTTGTTGTCGGTTCAGAGGGAAAGTTAGGTTGTTGTTGCTGTTTGCCTGCCATTCTCGCTCTGTCTGCAGTGCACAGTGTATGTGAACGCTGATGACGTATGGTATGTCTGCGTGAACAGGCTGGTGGTATGCAAACACGTTGCCCGACAGGGAACACATGCTATCATTTAATTCGGACTGAATGCAATGATTGAACGAACATGTTATGGTCCTATGCTTTCCACAGACGATATAAAAAATACATTTAGACCACTTAACATAGTGATTGCTATCATGATATGAGGAGACTTTCAACCAGCATAAAAACATGTTTCTTCAGAGAATCGCCTATTACACCTTTAATAAATTAAGTGTGGCACGTTGTGTGTTAGCTGGGAAGGATTTGCATGCAGGTATGATTCTATTCTTCAGGATCAGTGTTCATATGTTTTATTAACCATCCATGATAGTGCCTTTACCGTGGTAACTGTAGTTTTCATAAACTTAAACCAAAATACCACAAATTCTATATTTTTGATAACTGTGGTGGCTCATACCAACTTACTAACATTGTTTTAAAAACTAGTTTAGTACTGTTATTTACCTTATACTGTTTATTCTTCAGTGTTGGTGATATTCTTACAAAAAATGTTACGTGGAATTGTGTGTGTGTGTGTGTGTGTGTGTGTGTTTTTTTTTTTGAGAAATACTGCTTAATATCCATGAGTTATTGTGGGTCCTATGGCCAAACTAGTTTGAGAACCACTGGTCTAAAATATTGTCGGTTTAAAATTTCCATTGTACAGTGTGATATTATGAGACAGATGTCACACTGTCTGCTTTTTTACCCAAGCTGTTACTGGGGTCATATCGTAGAGGACAGGAAAAAAACGCTCAGTGTAGACCTGCTTTAGGCTCGGTGAAACTGGTCTTTGATCATCCTGAAGATATATTCTACCCAGAGAAGAGATGACAGATGTTCGGGAGGTCAAAGTGCGGATGTCTCTTGTCTCTGGTCACTCTTTGTCTTTGTTTCTCCCAGGCTTAGTCTCTCGGTTATGTCCCATATGAATTTGAGTCCTGAATTTGACTCTCACGGCCTGTTGCAAGGGTTTAGTGTTTGAATAATCATTAAAGAGTTTTTCCTGAGGGCAAAGGGAGTCAACAGTGGCAGATGTAACAGACTTTTCAGTATCATTAGATCACACTGTCTGTCTGCGGAGATTTAGAGAGGCAAAATAAACCTAAATATGAATTTCTGTCTCTGTCACTTTATTGACATTCCTCCACAGTCAGTCTGGAGTTAATCCTAAAATCAACATCAAATCAAAATGGACCTTGTTTAATTTCTTAATGCATGTTCCAGGTCTCATTGTGTTCATTGGTGCATGTTATTCCAAATACGAAGAAGTTGTTTGTCTATGTAATCTTTCATAAAAGACACCAGTTAAGAAACGCGCTCTGCCTCGTCTTTCCTCTTCGGATGATATCACAGACTCAAGCTCAATTCAAACACGTCGTCTTAGCTTATTTATCTTATTTGATAAGGATCCGTTTATTTGATTTCTAGTGTTTACGTCACTTTGCTTGCTAGAGTTTTAGTGTGATAGTAAAAATCATGTGATTTAGTAAAGCTGTTATTAGTATCCTGTATATTAGTAAGGTCACATGATTAGTCAGTGTCACATGATCCTTCAGAAATCATATAGTTACTATCAATACTATCATATCAATAGTTACTAATGAAAACAAAAACATAATAAATGAATATGGGTTCCTTCAAGCTGTGTAAAGTGCTGTAAAAATGTGAAAGGATTGATTTGTCACTTGTTATTTATAAAACTATTAATTTCCTGTGTTTAACATAAGTCTAATATAGATTAGCAGAATATTGGCTGTTTGACAGAATGAGGTGGTATTCACCTGATGAAGTGTTTCTTCATCTTTCTCCCTGGTTCTCTCACTCCTTCACCTTTTTTCCCCTCCATTGCTCTCCAACCGATTGGAGCTATTCTTGGCCTGCTCTCTAGCTGATGGGAAAAGCTGACATTGCTAACAGAGGGGGAATTTGAGCTCGACTCAGGCCAAAGCCCACTTCCTACTCCTGAGCCTGTGCACCAGACACCGTCCACCCCTCTGCCGTCTGCCACTGCCGCCATCAGGACATCTGATTTACTCTCTGCTGTTTGCATGACAAAGAAAGCCTTTCTGCGGAGAGTGTTTGAGAAAGGGAGAATCAAACAGAGAGGAAGAAGCCAAGTGTTTTAAACAATTTTCCCTCTACTTGAGGTCTTCAGACTGCCTGAGGTCTTCTGCTAGCAGCATTATCAATTTTACATTGTTTATTGCTTGTTTGGCAATAACCAAACATCAACCAGTTACTGGCATTACGTCCCACTGTGCCAACTGAATTTGGCCCATGACTTGGTTGCATCTTGGCCGCTGAATTTAACTCTGTCTGACTAATGAGGAGAGGTGAACAATCCCATAAAAGAACTGGCATGTAGCGCAAAGTCAGAACCTAGAAAACAGCAAAGAAATCTGCTGATTTATTTATTTATTTTGGTTTTTGCCTTTATTAGGCAACGTAGTGGGAAATTGATAGAGAAGTACGTGACGAGAGAAGAGTGGCAGGTAAAAGATATGACCCAGGCCAGACTCGGACCCAGTTACCCCATGAGCACAACAGACTAAACTAAACTTCATACTAAGCAATTCTAAACAAAATTGTTTTACTATATATTAAAATGCATTTAATTTTGATTACTTTAATATGTGAATTTTTTTGTGAGGTTTTTATAATTAATTAAAAATACTTTTAATTTAAATTCATTAAATAAACTTGCTCATTAAAGTGATTTTGTTCATAAATCATACTATATGAATGGTAAGAAAGACATCTTTGAATTTGTGCTTGATCAAGTCTTTTTATATTGCATTACATTCAGACTGTAAACTTACCACTAAGATCAAACGTATTTTCCCATGACGCTATAGCGGCAGCACTAATAGAGGTGCAGGAAACGCTGGTCCATGCTCAGTATGTTAGGTTATTGTTAGTTGTCCAATCTAGTAAGCTGCACTGTTGCAAAAGACCTCAGAGTGACATTGTTAGACCCTTGTCTGATAAATGGTTTTGGGGTCAAAGGGAGCAAGTGGAGAGCAGGGTACAAGTGTACATTTGGTTGTGAGTGCATACTGAAGGAAGGGCACCATGAGATTGGAACTCCTGCGGGGGTTCGCAATGGAAAAGTGCCCTGCGCTGTGTCAACAGGCAGTTTGTGTATACGTGCGTGCGTGTGTGTGGTTTTAAGGCAGCTAATGTGCCGACAGGAGCAGCGGAAATGAATCCAGCGACGAGCAGAAACTATATCTAACGCACGCACGGGGAAGGAATGGCCTTGTAAGGCATCAGAGAGAGAGAGAGAGAGAGAGAGAGAGAGAGAGAGAGGGTCACCATGAAGACAGACATACACATTCAGTGAATGCAGAAGCGTTTCTAAACACTCTGACCTAAACAAATCATTATGCACCACACAGGCTATAAAATAATAAATTTTGCATTATAAAGCTATAAAGGTATTTAAAACCAAAGATCATTAGTGTTTATAGGAAGCCATGTGCTGTCACTTGATTTATTGAATTTGGCTCTTATATTTTACAAATCCTAATCTTTTATGAAAAGTGTTGTCTCCCATTAAAACTATCTTATATGGTCAGAATTTAAACGCATAAACGGTGTATTTTATAATGGATATAAGTGTTTTATATCTATTGACTTTATTATAGGCAATACAAGTCAAGTGTTGATTTGAGAGGCTAAATTGATCAAACGTGGTTAACTCGCTGTCGGCCGCTGGCCGCTTGCTCGTCACTTTAAAAAACTAAAACTTTCATTTAACAAACAAAAAAATGCTTCAAACATTTTTCTAAATTAACTTAATAAAGAAACAAAACGAATTATAACTACTTTGACATTAAAAACAAAACTGAACTATTTTAATGGCTGCTACAGTGTGTAATCGGGAGGATAAAAAAAAAAACTAAAATACACTGCAGGCTCTCTCTCTGTCCTTACTCCCTTACGTTATTGAACTAATGATATTGTAATCGGCTAAAACGCATGTGCTGGTTACTTTTCTTCCTGATCAAATGGCACCCGAGTGTTGCTCACACACACACTGTAGACTTGCGTGGCATATAACGGTTTACGGTAACTTGGGGCAATGTCAAAAAACAATGTTTCAGCATGTTATAGTAATTATATGGCTTGAGTTAATATAGCCTATTCTCTAATGAATTAAACAGTTTGTTATCATACAGACTGAGAGTGTGAATGCTGTCTCTGATGTCTCTGTCTCTGTCTCTGTCTCTGTCTCTGTCTCTGTCTCTGTCTCTGTCTCTCTCTCTCTCTCTCTCTCTCTCTCTCTCTCTCTCTCTCTCTCTCTCTCTCTCTCTCTCTCTCTCTCTCTCTCTCTCTCTCTCTCTCTCTCTCTCTCTCTCTCTCTCTCTCTCTCTCTCTCTGTGTGTGTGTGTAGCCTATACATGCGTGTATGCGGGGGAGGAGTTGTGAATTTTGAATAATAATCGAATAATTCCCAGCGATCATCGAATATAATTTTTTCTTGAAATGCCCATCCCTAGTTTCTATCAGTAAGACAAACTAACTGCCTCTCTCGAAACACCTGTTTTTTTTATTAGCCGTTATAAAAAGAAGAGGGGATGCCACACAGTGGGAAACATGGCCTTGTCCCAACTTTTGAGATGTCTTGATGGCATGAAATTTAAAATCAACTTATTTTTCCCTTAAAATGACACATTTTCTCAGTTTAAACCTTTGATATGTCATCCATGTTGTATTCTGAATAAAAAATTGAAACTTCCACATCATTGCATTCTGTTTTTATTCACAATTTGTAGTGTCCCAACTTTTTTGAAATCGGGTTTGTACATCATGGCATTGTCCCTGGATAACTTTCGATTCACTATACGTTCGTGTTGTTTACATTTATATAGACTTATGCGCGATTGTCAACAAAACATGGTGACAATTGATGCAGTTTCACTCACCGCGGTTTCGACTCATGACCGGCAACAAACAAACACACTTGCACAACTGGATTGCTGAATTATTTGGTAATATAAACAAGATTATCTTTCCCTCACAACCAAAAACACACTTCTTTTGTGACATTTTTGATTTTGGGGCCAAAAAACAAAATGACAGCGCTGCCGACGGCTTCCATAATCTGAACGAAACGCGTTTGAGCGCGCTCTTGCTCTCGCTCGGGTTGATTTGCGCACGCGCTCATCCGGGAGAAGTGGCCATACGAGGAGTTCTGCCTTTTATGACGTCATACAGGGCCATACTCGGAAAAACTTTCCAAAACTTATTCGAGTGTATTTGGCATAGAAATACTCGGCCATACAGCTAACTTGTATTTTGAAAATTTGGCCATGTTTAGCATGACAATCCAATTCTTTTAACAGTGTAAATAAGTCAGAATGCATGAAATCGAATTAGACCCAAACAACCCCCCCCTTAAGGATACATACTCTGCATGTCTTTTATTTGGATTATTTTTGGCTGCCTAGGTAGGCAGCTCTCTAAGTTTTGAAACAGCGCTCTGGTCACTTGAATGTTATTGCATGTAGCAATTAATCCCCATTTGACCTCCTTGTTAAAAAATGTCATGGCTGATATAGATATTCAATTAAAGGCTGGAAGGCAGAGTGCTTCCCCATCTGATAGTGTGCGTAATTTAATAAGGGAGGTTTCCAGCACAGTGGCATCATCAGGACGATTTTTATGAGCAATATCTAGAGAGGAGAAGAAAGAAAAAGAGAAGGGTAGATGAAGAGAAAGGAGGAGGGGGTTTAGGACACTTTGATTTGTTCTGCCTTGATGGTCGTCACCCCTTTGCCTCCACGGAGAATTAACCAATTAGCCCGCGCATGGTGCGTTTGCTGGCCACACTATTAGATGGATGAAAGGAGCCCTCTGTTTAGCCTATAAATGAGTGAGCAGAATATTGATAAAGACAAGCAAGGGTTATTGCGTTCGCCCTGCCACGTTTGTTCCCTTTGTTCCGTGATACAGTACGGTATGGTTCTTTTTAACCCACAATGCCGTGTGTGAGTTATGGTAGTGGAAATTATGCTGCCAGACATAATTGTAGGAAGTGATTCCCTCTGAATTGTACTTTTGTGACAGAACTGCACTTATCTGACACCAATCTTATTCACTGTTCTCAGAACAGTTGTAGCGGCTGTTGAAAGCCCTGTAATGACTGTCGGTCTGTTCATTAAGGATAATTGGCAATGTTGCTCAGCTCTGGGCGTGTGTGCGGGTGTGTTGAAGTCATAAGTGTATGGGTTATAAATAAAGACCTGGCTTTCAGTGATATGAAACCCTATACAAAAATTCCATCACAAAACAAATGCATGTGTGTGTGTGTGTACTTTATTGCTGTAGAGTTAATCTTATTAAATACCATTAGTAATATCTGAATTACTTGGTGTATTTTTGCAATAAACCAGTCACTGATATGGTCGTTGTGTACTTGAATGCAATGGCGAATCAGAGGCATTTAATCAGGGCTTGACACTTACTTTTTTTTTTCTTCCAAGGAGCATCTGTGCTCCTAAGTTGAAAAATGTGCGCATTTAGAATCTTTAGGGGCGCAACTAACTATTTCTGCATTTATAAAACACACTAACAGATTTTACCATACTAGTGTTATTTTAGTATCACTGAGATACTATATAGTTTTTAATATTTTTAATTCAATTTAAAAGTTTTAGTACATTAGTTTTAGTACATTTAGTATATTGTATATACTTTTTTTTTTTTTAATGTCTATAGTTATTCATTTTTATTTCAGTTTTAGTTTGTACATCAGGTTAACTAAAATAAAAATAAGTTTTCTTTTTATATATATATTTTATGTCAGTTAACATTTATTTCAAGTAAAAGTTTTTTTTTAAATGGTTTTTAACTATAATAGCACTGATATTAAAATCTATACATTTAGTATCGTCAAATAATGTTCTTAGTCTTTCCATCCCAGATAGAAGCTAAAATAGTTTACTTTAAATGAAATGGAAATTAAATTAAATTAAATTGCATAGAGTTTGTGTAACCAAATGATAACCAGAGTGGAAATTGGACACACTGCGTTACTTTTATTTAATAAAAGTAATTCATTTTAGCCCGAAATACACCGGGACTCTTATTTTGAAATGTCTATGCTTTATTATTGCAGGACACTCATTCAAATTCAGATGAGGGACTGTATACAACATATTACAATATAAACACCATAAAGTAAACATGGTCATAATTGATCAGCATTATTTCATAAGCAATCATTTGGCACACGTGAAGCGCTCGCAGAACATTTAATTAAATCATAGCCTTTTGAAGTTTAATAATCACATTATTAGGCAGTATCGTGATTTTGTTTTTCCATCCCCAAAATATAAGATGCCAAAAATGATCACGACGCTTGTTATACTATTTGTGGTATTGAAGACCTTTTATGATCTTGCATTTAAGAAAGCTGATCCGAAGGGATTGTTTATTCGCACACGTGCTCCAAAATCCATTTTACAGTTCGCACATCTATTTTTCGTCGCAAATGCGAGTGAAATGGTCACACTGTTGAGCCCTGCATTTAAATGAATCCGTAGGCCAGTCCTTGCTGGTTGTATTGAGTCAATTTTATGATTTCTTACGGTGTTATTTTAGGCAGTACTTTGTGGTCCAAATAGTTGGGTGGTGGTAATTTGCACCATAAAACTCTGTACTCCTGCCAAATTTAGCCAACAACCTCTCACTTACACTTGCAAGATTATTATTCTGTGTGAATGTCTTGATTCATTACAGATAGATTCTTCATGTATTCAGAGTCTTCCCAAAGCCACCTATCTGTTGCTGTTTCACTCCAGTACTCCTGTGAGTGGCATGTTTCTATACTTTCTGCTTCACATTACATCAAACGCTGCATCAAAACATCTCTTACTTTTCCACCTACATGTACAGTTGAGTTTTTCTAAATCTCATTTGTGGGTTTTTTGGTAGGGCTGGTGAGGTCCATGATATACGATAGATCTCTAAAATAAAATAAAAATTCCTGTATTTATTTAAAATGTAACCATGTAGGCTATGCTATATAATATGTGCAAAAAATGGTTAAAATCACATTATATTCTAACATTGAAACAACATTACAACTAGGAACAAAAGCAATGCTTTTTAAACGGTAGTTAAAATCACTAAATTAAAAATGAAAATAATTAACTGGTAAGAACACGAATTCACTCATCTAAGCTTAGCGATTATATAAGCCACATTTAATGTCCAACAATTAATTTATCAATGTATATTTTAGTTCGAATTATTGCTCTCTGTCTGTTTGGCACACATGCTTGCAGTGGCTCGTTCACTGAAGTTTAGCGGAGACTCATTCGCATGAGGACTAGTCCACTAGCAAAATGGAAATATTTGCATGACTTTCTAACATTTACATAATGGAATAAGGGCCAGATTTACTAAACAGCAAATTGCCATGAGAGAGCAATTCCATAAAAGCATGAGTTGTGCACGTGATCTACTGACGACGCACAAATTAAAGAACCGACCCAGCCGGATAATTTCCATAATGACCAACGCAAACGAGGTAAGTAATGGCGCAAACACTAGTAAATTTACGAGTGCAAGCCTTAGTAAATCACCTCGCGTGATTAAATTAAATACTCTCCTCCCATAAATTTTGCACCTGAAAGGGAAACTCAAATACATATGCAATAAGGTCAGCTGCAAAAATAACCCTGTCCATGCCTTTTCAGCGCTAATTTATCCCTGCGTGTCTTTAGTAAATCCTGACAGTTTTTTTTAAAGCCAAAAGAGGGTTTGCCATGGTGCAAGCTGTTTGTGAATTGTAAGTTATCATCTGAGGACAACACCATATATAAAACGCATTAAACAGCACAAGTATCTGTCGAGCACCTGCCGCGTTAAAATATACGTTAACTATATTTTAAGTTTTTTTTGAAGGCCTTAATATTAAGCAGGTTGCTTGTAAATTATGCACTTGCTTGTAATATCAAACTGTGTATCGTTTAAAAATGGCATTGCCTCATCCTATGTTGTTTATAAAAAATATCAATATATTGTACAAACTCAATATACTGCCCAATCCTAGTTTTTTCTCCTGGAGAGTGACAAGAAATTGCTGGTAGGGTGGGAGAATTTGGACATATTACAGGCCAGATTCAAACCTGCATCACTACATGAGCAGCACAGTTTAATAGTTTTCTTTTTCTTTTAGTTTTTTTGGATGGAAAATGGAGAATGATGAAAAATTTAGTTGGAAGATGGGCAGAATAGTATTGGACCTGCAGATGTAATATTTTTTAGATGGCTCATAGCAAATAGAGAAGTCAATTTAGCTTTGTCATTAAGTTATTGTGTAATTGCGTTTAGATGCATCAAAAATGAAGAGACAAAAGGGTGAATTTAATGAGAGGGCACAAAATGAATCTTCTTTAATGATGTCCAGAACCTCACGTAACATCTGTCCAGCATGAGCATTGCTCATTAACACCAGCCAGTGTCCACCGAACACAGTGTCACCTTCTGTTCTTCATTACGATAATGATTTCTACCTTCCATTTCACAGTTGGTCTTCTTTTTTTTGCTCTTGAATATTGATTTCCGCAAAAAATCCTGAAGTTGTCTTTCTTACCCTTCTCATGGCTGTGGCCACCTGCTAAGCTCTCAGGCGCAGTGAGTAATTGGAAAGCTCCCTTGTGCCAAGGGACACCCAGTGCTGCATATCTTTCCTTCATTTCTTGGGTTCGACAAATCCCAGGGATTTCTCTCTGCTCCCTCGCACACATATGTAAGTGTACACGCATATCTGCTGGTTTTCAACTGAGAGTGGATTTTCAGTGCAGGGATGTTTTCAGGACGTGGTGAACTAGGATACTGCCAGAGGGTCTTGAGGGATGGTAACTGAAGGTACACTCACACTGACAGCAATATGCAATGCCAAGGTGGCCAGAAATCATACATTTTTGATACAGTTGGATACTGAGGTTGAGTATGATGATCTACGTTTACTTTATGCGCAAGCGATGACTGTAATAAAGCCATTGTCAATCGTTTTCACGTCAGTGACAGTTGAGGACAGTTGCACACCTGCAAATAGTGCAGACAGTGATCCGCTGCAGGTTAGACACAGAGGTCATATAGGAAGGACAGAACAGAAGGTGTGTTTGACTTCATGCGGTGCTGAGCAGACCGATTGGAGAGAGTTGCCTCTTGCAGTCGGGGGCGGAATTGAAAACGGCGCCATCAAGTCAGACTTTCTGCTTCCCGTAGTGATGCTTGAGTGATGTTTGCGTACTTTATCACAGACAAAGTGGATTACATGCAATATACATCAAATACACAGACGTTTCAGACGATTTCATGATGCAACAGAAACACTTTTCATGTTCTGCTTAATACAGCACCATCTGTACAAGAATAAAGTTCAACATAAGCCTATACTATTTAAGTACCAATAAAGTGGGTCTATTACATAGTTACATAGTTTTTACTGTTATAAAAACACGGATTTGCGAGCGTTATCTTAACTGAAGGAGTTAAAATAAACCCGAAACACATTGTCATCAGCGAATCCGGCCAATCGTGGAACAGCTGTGTTGTCATTGGAGCTTGTGCAGCCGCTCTGGAGAAGCTGCGCCGACAGGGTCGGCCACCTGCTCTTGAATCGCTCTTGTTGTACTTTGATGCCATGTCACAATGACGCCATCTCATGTCAATCTCATGTGTGCATCTGTCACAAAGTGTCCAAATAAAAAAAGAAGCTTGTTTTAAACAGCAGACTTAATATTTATCCATTACGGGTCCTAATTAGGAGACAATGAGCATATAAACCATTGTGCTGGTCTGCTTATATTTATCAAGCAGTAAAAATGTCCCTTCACACACCCAAAACCAGCTGCCTGTGGATTGTGCACTCCACTTCACAGATGATGAGTGGTAGGAGATTTTTATAATGACATGAGTCATTCTTGACACTGACAAGTCAACAACTTCAACAGATCGTTCCAAACGTCAGACTCGTACTCATTTCTACATTTTTGCACATGCACAGTTCTTTCCAGTTTCGCTTTTCAATCCAATCAAGTGTTCACATGTCCTATCGATCAGATTAGAAAAGGAATAAACTACCCCTTCCAATCCAATCGAAATTTCATTCGGATTAAGCTCAATCGGATTGATTAAGGTGTTTACATGAAGGCTTTTCAGTCCGATTGAGCCGTCAATCTGATTATAATGGATTATTTGGTTGTACCTTAGAGTATTGAAAGGACATAGAGCAGGGATAGCACACTTAGTCCTTCTTGCTGCGTCCCATGTATTGATACAGCGGTGTCTCTTTCTCAGCTTCAGCAATACTGCAATTGTTGCACTGTAAATCTTGGCTGAATTGGCAAGTCATGTCTTCGTCTCTCTGGAGACCAGAATGCCTCTTTCCCATAAGACTCTGGGATGCTCCCTAACACAGGGATCTAATGATGTTATCACACTTTGCTGTCTGAGCAAGATTACATCTTTACACAGAGAATCACCATTTGCTGGTGTTTTTCATCCAATTTTTTGCAGTGCTGCTAGATTGTTCCTTAATTTTTTTTCCATGGTGCGTATTTGCACACTCATATATGCATAGGACGCTCTGCCCCTGACTGACCCCGCGGGGACACCCTTTAATCTGTGCGGTGGATGTGTTATATCCTGGCTGGATTACTTTTAAGTCTCTTCTGATTAGTATTCACTGATCAGGCTTAATGTAGGCAGCAATAGCCAGGTTAGCTTTGTTAGCATGTTAAATCATCTGGCGGCTTACTGTATGTAGAGCAGTAAACCTGGCTTTCAGCCCTTCACTTTTTTTTTTTTTTTTTTTTTTTTTTTTTTTCAGGTCGAACCCTGATCTTGTCACAGTGGATAGCTTGTCAGCTGCTGCTAATTTTGACCAGCTCCCAGGCTCTTGTCTATTTACAGAACTGAGCAGTCTTCAACTGGCTGTCACTCTCAGGGAAATAAACAAACATGTTGGATGTGAACGGCAATGCCAATATAAACAGCAGCTCTGTTATTGCACCTGTAATTGATTTTTTTTTAATGGGTATATGAGCATGTTAGCCATTCTTTTGGGCCTTGGTTAGCAGAGGATTTTATAGACATCCTCCCCTGTATATTCAGATTAGTTGTTGCCATTTTCAATGGATGAGTCTTATGAGTGAGAGTTGGATTTACATGGCTATTTCATGTTAAGAAAAGTAATCTCCAACATTTGAACTTCTGTCCACAACTGAATCAAGTTTTGCCAAAGACTTACATGTACACTGACATGTAACAACGACTAATTAAAGATTCAACAATTGAAAATGGCATATTGGTCAACAACTAATCTGAATGTTCTTTATAAAATCCTCTGCAAACCAAGGGTTGAATTAAAATGAAATGTCAAATTAACTGAAATCTTTGTTCACTACTAGCTAGCAAGAGCCATACTAATATGCTAAAGGTTCTTTTAAATCTGGGATTTGCACGATAATTGCTTATTGATTTAAAGCAACATACAGTATAGTCTTGTGGATGATAGTATAAGCTTCACGCTTCGGCACAATGGTACCTCCCCCAAACATACCAATATAACAGAAACCCCAACAGAACATTTAAACACTTTCCCCTCTTTTCATCCTGCTGAAAAACACTTAATTTCAACATTTACTCTCCCCATCCAGTCCTTAAGCATGCTGGGAACTAGAAATCCCCTGCCTATGTTCAGTTAATGCCAACAAAAATGGTTAATGTACTCCCATCACAAATGGTTTAAGAATGTCTTTTTTTTTTTTTTTTTTTGCATATTTAAGTTGGGACAACTTATTCTGTATATAACTGACCTGTAAAGATTGCCTAACCTCCATGTACCATAGTAGCTCACATGTTGGTCATCAGGATGGACTGTGGCATAGGTATTTATTTACTTTTAGTAACACTTTATTTTAAAGAGCATGTATGATACAGCATGTACTTAATATAGTAATGACAGTAAATTATGCATAATTACAAGTTACAACTAGGGCTGCAACTAACGATTATTTTGATATTTTGATCGATTGGTTGGTCAATTGAATCTTCGGTTAATCTTATTTAAAAAAAAAGGACAGTTTAAATCTCTAGATTATCTTTATTATCTTCATTTTTAAAGAAAAATAAAGTGTTGACAGATAAGAGAAATGTTCTAAAGCACGAGCACACACATTCAACCTGTTATTGTCATTTTATCCTGTGAATGTAGGAAACTTTTAAAAATGTTATATTCAATTACACACTCTTACCCCTTTACAGTTACCACTCTCATAAAATACTTGTTACATGTTGACTTTTAAAACAAAATTTAACGTCCAACAACAGGCATGTTTCAGCAAAATGAATATTTTTGCACTGAATATTAATTGTCTCCCTCTGTAATGCGTCCTGTCTGTTTGATGCGCACGTGCGTGTCAGCGCTCATTCAGTAAAGTCTAAAGTTTATCGCAGACTGTCAGGTAGAGCCTTCATACAAATTGGAAATACTTGTGTGAATTTGTAACACTTACCATTAAGGATATAACTGTAAAATGAAATCCTGTTTTCTAATATATGCTCCCTTGAGTCCCTTCAATGTGTGATATTGAAGAAAAATGCAGCAATATGTAATACCTTGTTAATGTGATTTTTCGATATCCGATACAATATTGCTTTGTGTGTAAAATCTATTTAAATTATATTTAAAAAAATTATTTAACTGAGAATTCCATTTATGTTTCGCAGTCTTTCTGGGAAAAGAAAGCATCGCTACAACTTCTGAAAGTGACCAGCAGTGTTTTAGCAAAAATGAATGTCACAAATCTGACAATATAATTTTAACATCAATGATAACAAACAAAAAATGTAATGCCAATATTTAATATTCCAAAAACTCTTTGCTTGACTTGATAATAAATAGTTATATCAACCTTTCAAAAATTACTGTATCAGCAGGGTTACTGTATCGACAGGGTTACTGCATCGGCAGGGTTACTGCATCGGCAGGGTTACTGCATCGGCAGGTTTACTGTATCGGCAGGTTTACTGTATCGGCAGGCTTACTGTATCGGCAGGGTTATTGTATCAGCAGGGTTACTGTATCGGCAGGGTTACTGCATCGGCAGGGTTACTGCATCGGCAGGTTTACTGCATCGGCAGGGTTACTGCATCGGCAGGGTTACTGTATCGGCAGGGTTACTGTATCGGCAGGGTTACTGTATCGCAGGGTTACTGCATCGGCAGGGTTACTGCAGGGTTACTGCATCGGCAGGGTTACTGCATCGGCAGGGTTACTGCATCGGCAGGGTTACTGTATCGGCAGGGTTACTGCATCGGCAGGGTTACTGCATCGGCAGGGTTACTGCATCGGCAGGGTTACTGCATCGGCAGGGTTACTGCATCGGCAGGGTTACTGTATCGGCAGGGTTACTGCATCGGCAGGCTTACTGCATCGGCAGGCTTACTGCATCGGCAGGCTTACTGTATTAGCAGGCTTACTGTATCAGCAGGGTTATTGTATCAGCAGGGTTACTGTAACAGCAGGGTTACTGCATCGGCAGGCTTACTGTATTAGCAGGCTTACTGTATCGGCAGGGTTACTGGAACGGCAGGGTTACTGCATCGGCAGGGTTACTGTATTGGCAGGGTTACTGTATTAGCAGGCTTTCACTTTAAGACCTAATGCACAGATCCTATTGACACACATTAGTTTCTTTCCCCAACTGATATCGTTCACTTAAAGCATAACCGACTGTTTACATGAATACTCAAGACAGCTATTTTGCCATAACTGTGTGTATTTGACAGTTTGAGTGTGTAACAAGGCACGAAACAACTGAAGGGATCACACGCTTTCAGAGAGGCGACTTGTGCGCACGTTTTGGTGCGTGTGTGTGTGTCAGACAGTGCGAGATTGCTGGAGTTGTTTTTCTGCAACACAGTGTTGAAGTAGCTTATTAAAATCATTCAGATATTGCGTGCCATTGCGATATGCATATCGCGATATGTACATTTGCGATATTTCGATATATCGTGCAGCCCTAAACCGTAATATTCAGTTGAACAAAGCCTTTAGGAATGACCAGTATGTAATATGTTACTCGTATGGCTGTCCAGGTCTGTGAATCTCGAGCTGGGATGGGCTGAGCTCTGTTTCTGCCGTGATACGACTGGCTGCCTCTCTGCAGTACCTTGGGAATTCTCTGACCCACTTTGCCATTCGGTTGGAGTTGTTTTTTTACATATTAGAAGAATAAAACAATGGCAGGCCTCACAATTTCTTTGCTTTTCCTGTTTTCTTTCTTGCATCTTTGTCACTGTCTATTTTGCACTAAATTTGAGGTGGTGGTGGTTAAGGGGGAATTGAAGGAGTAGTTTGTTTCCTTTAAAAAAACAAAAAAAACCCTCAGCTCTGTGGAAGATGGGAGTCAAATGCTACTTTAAAGTGTTGGTATTTTGTCAGGCATCCTGCAACGTGACAAACATTGCTCCACGTGATGATCCAAGATTGCAGTGTAACCGATCAGATGTACGGACAATAAGCTCACACACGTACGTCAGCTTGCACACAGTTGCATGCGCACAAAAATTGTCTTTGTCAGCGGATGCTCTCTCAGCAATATTTGTAGAGGATGGTGCAGTCTCTGGAGATCCAAGTCTGAACTGATGCAAACCTCAATCGTTATTACTCACCTCCTCTTTCACCGAGAGGTCACAGGGGCTGGATTTGCATTGGAAGGCCTAATGTACAGATTCAATATTTTGACATGCGTTCGAGTTTTATCTTTTTTTCCTGGCATTTATTTAAGATGTAACTACTGTGTTAACTTAAATACCCAGCCAGACAGTGCAGTGCTGGCCTAAATCGATTGGTCATAAGTAGTCTGTGCTGCAGAAATCTGAATTGTATGACCAAGTGCACACAGCCTGTGAGGCCTCCGGAAGCATCTCAGCAGGCAGTTTAGGACACACAGACCTCACTGATTATAAGCCTGTAATGTTAAGCTGATTAGAGGCTTTAGGTATCTCTGTGCTTTCTGCTGGTAATGCCGGTGTCAAGTACCAGAATCGCGGAAACTTGCAAATGTTATCCGTTAGAGAGAGTTGCTCTCACTTTACGCAAGCATAATTAATAATGTAGTGATTCCACTAACTTAACTAGTAGTAGTGTGACTGTAACCCATCAATTTTCATAAGTGTAGTTTTTCTAGTATCAAATTTCCACATCACTTGTCAGTGTAGCATTACTCCTACATTAGCACGTTGGGAAATCGATTCATTTCAGTGAAATGAAATAAACGATTTCAAAAAAACTATTCACTAACTAATGTCTTTGTTTTATTGTGAAATATATAAAACTAATTATTACATGGACAGATTTTTTACATAAAGTACAAGTTTAATACTGTCACCATAATTAAGATTTTGTACTTTTTTTTGTTTGTGTTTTTGTACCAAATAAATATCTCCTTTATTGTGAGAAATATTTTTTTCGAATTAATTTGGCACAAACAATGAGGATCTCAAATGTGCTAATGGTATTGAACTTTAACATGTTTATTTAAACAAACTGCATTTACAAGTAGTACAAATTGCCAATTTTACCAAAAAAAAGTAGTTCGCAACAATACAAGTTACTAACAAAACATAGCTACTACTTAGTACTTTTTTGACTTTGTTTCTTCAGTAGAATACAAAAGATTTTTAACTCCAACCGTTGCAGTCTGGCAGTCGTATAATGCATGTGAATGGTAACAAAACATGCACCGACAAATCAATATTAAACCCTGATGTCTTAAGACATGAAACGATCGGTTTGTGGGAGAAACCGAATAGTATTTATGTAATTTTTTTTTTTACCTCTAATCCACTATGTCCAACAGCCTTTGAGTGCACGATCACTTGTGGTAAGTGAGGTCAGTGTACACGATCTGGCATAGAGATGCACGCGAGAGATCACTTCCGACGCTTGTGTAAACTACGCCAGATCGTGTGCATTGTACATTGACCTCACTAAAATTTTTGCTTGCATGTGAAATGAACAGCACAAACCAGACAGCTCAATATACAAGCAAATTATGAACTCTGCTCTCTCTTTTCGTATCCTTGTCTTTTAAAAAAAAAATAATAATTATATCGCCTGAGCATAAATTTGCTGGCTTCTGTAGCAGATTACGTTATAAATAAACTTGTAATCACTTACTTTAAAGGGGACCGTGTGTCCACAGTGTGTTAACAACCAGCCTATAATGGTAAAAATCCACCCAATACTTTTTTTTATGGTCCTACTTTATATTAGCTGGCCTTAACTACTATGTACGTACTTAAAAAAAAAAAAACAAAAACGGTACAATGTTCTTATTGTCTTCAAAACACTTTGCAATACAATATGAGTGATATTGAGTGATATTGCTGATATTGAGGTGGGATACGGGTAAAGTTAGGGTCAGGTGTGGTGGTATGGGTAAGTTTAAGGTGTAAGGTAAGGGTCAGCAGTGTAATAATAAATGTAACGACAGAAATTAATAACAGATGTAATTACATGGAGGTCATTTTTAAAATGTAGGTACAATGTAAAAACATGTATGTACACAATAAGTGCATCATGTCAAATTATAAATTTCAGTGTTAGTACATAGTAGTTAAGGCCACCTAATATAAAGTGGGTCATTTTTTTATCATAATAATCCCCATAAATCATGAACAATCTTTCCAAATGTGTGGCGTTCCCCCTACCCCCTAGTCGCTTGTGTACTACAAATACAACTATATTTGATTGATCGGCTTGGTCATCATCTGCATTTTCAGAATCTGACTCGGGCTTGAACTGATGTGGTAAAACTGACATTATTAACTGTCTTTGTAATTGCTTTGGAAGCTGAAGCTTGCAATTATGGTAAGGGCGTTACATTTCCGACACCTGCTTGAGGTGTTCGTTCGGCCAATCACAACACACTGGGTCAGTTGGCCAATCAGAGACGGGGGATAGAGGAGCTACAATAATGTAGAGTATTTGACAAATAATGTGTTTTTCATAAGTCATGATAACATTATATTACACCAAATACACCAAATAATGATCTTAGAAAAAATAGCATCATATGACCCCTTTAAAACAACAACGTGAACAGCTATTACATAATTCTGATAGGCTTGCAGTTTGAACGTAGCCTTAATTCCAGGATTCAGATTTCACGATTTCCATTACCACTGTCTGTCACGCTCTGTAAACGTCAAGATGAGCTCAGCTTCTCATGTATCTTTTGATAGAATAAGGTGGCATTGACCGAGTCATCTTTTAAACGAGTTTGCTGCTGTTTCCTGTTGTGGCAGTAAAGCAGAACGGTTAAGAGACGTTAGCTGCGTTAAAAACAAGTGAGGTGAGAACACAAACTGCACTGCGCGTCAGGCTTGGCCTCCGATCGCAATGTCTCTTAACACCTAGAGTGGGAGGGAGCCAGTCTCCATGGTAACAGCAGGAGTAAAATAATTGGGCTTGGCCCAGATTGTGTAAAGAGTGATGAACGCAAGTGGGGCTTTTCTCCCCCTTTTCTCTCCTGTTTTGTTCCCAACTCTAAATCTATTCTAAATATAGTGTTTTTTTTTTTTAACATTTTTTTTTCAATACCACAGCTGTGTCTTTCATGACTAGATTAACTGCTGTTAATCTGTATGGCCGAAACTCTGCCTAGTGGCTATTACATCACTTTTTAATTTAGTAATTTGTCTTTATTTCAACAATCGAGTCAAAGCCCTCACGTAATACCCATAATCTTTGCCCCTTTTATTTGCCTGACTTGGATGTGCGTGTTAAACCAATGTATGATTTCTTTGGCGCTCGATGCAGGATGAGAGAACATGCAAAGGTAAATATTTCGGGTCTTGGGCAAATGAGACCCAGACGGTGAGTGTTGACTTGTTTTATGGATGGTTGCAGCTGGAATGGCCCTGGCTTGAGCTCTATATTGAGCCGTGTTTTTAAACGATGAACAGAGAACTCTTTGTGAGGGGGAAGCATGACCCGTTCAGACTGGGTGTCTGTCTATCGATTTCAGTTCCACTCTTCCTCTTCAGGCCTGACTTGAGTAGCTTGTTGAGTAACTCTCACACTAATGAGAAGTGGATGTGAAGTTAAGCTTTGTGTTGTCCTACAGATAAGAAAGTTCATTCAGCTAGTGTCACTGAACAGTTGGTTATTTCTTTCATCAGTTGCTGAATTTTAGTGCTGTCAAACGATTATTCGGGATTAATCGCTTCCAAAATAAAAGTTTATGTTTACATAATATTTGTGTGTGTGTGTGTATGTGTGTGTGTATATATATATATGTGTGTGTATATATATATGTGTGTGTATATATATATGTATGTGTGTATATATATATGTATGTGTGTATATATGTATGTGTGTATATATATGTGTATATATATGTGTATATATATGTGTATATGTGTGTATATATATATATATATATATATGTATATGTATATATATGTATATGTATATGTGTATATATATGTATATGTGTATATATATGTATATGTATATGTGTATATATATGTATATGTATATGTGTATATATATATATATATATGTGTGTATATATATATATATATATATATATATATATATATATATATATATATATATATATATGTATATGTATATGTGTATGTGTATATATATGTGTATATATATGTATATATATGTATATGTATATGTGTATATATATACACACACACACACACACACACACACACACACACACACACACATACATACATACATACATAAAAATACAGTTTGACTGATGCAGGTGATGTTTAATGTGAGATGTTTCCTCAGCGCAAAACTTGCATTACCGTTATATCCTTATCTGTAAATGTTGCAAATTCACGCAAGTTTTTCCATTTTGCATGTACATTCGTCCTATTGACTGTAAAAAAAGCTGGATGACGAACCTTCACTATCTTCCATTGTAGAAAAGTGAAACCGCCAATGTCCGACATGTTGCTAATTTGGGACCTGCATCTGTGCAATAGAGAGCAAGAAATAGAGCCGCGATATCAAAACCCAGGCCACACTTCCGCAGTGTCTGTTAGTACGGTTTACTGCAGAGCAACTCATCATGTTGGTGTGAAATAAACAGTAATGGAAATGTAGAAATCAAAACTAAAGCTCCAATCTCCTCCCAGAAAAAAAATCAGTTGGTGTGTCAGTGACAACTTCGCTCAGAGATGATGTCAATCACATCTGTCAATCACATCCCCGTGTTTTTATAACATCAAATAACTAACTAAAACCAAACTTATTTAAAAAAATGAACACTTGAACTTACATCAGCGTGATTTAAAAACTACTTAAAATGACAGAAACCATCTTTGGAGAATTTATTTGAAGTGTAATTTGATTGTTTAGTTTGTCTCGCGTCCATTAGAATACATGGAGGGCGGGGGTTATGAGCTATACTTGTGCAGCATGCTTGGCTCATCCTGACAGTCTTAACTGAACATGCTGAAATATCTTTTGTTGGACGTTAAATTTAGGTTTAAAAGTCAACATGTAATTCAAGTATTGCAGGGGTAATATACATGTAATTGAATATAATGTAAGCTGTTTCTTACATTTACATGATGGATAAATGACAGTAGGAGTGAATGTGTGTGTGATCCTGTAGAACAGGATCTTACTCTTATCTGTTAACACTGAGTTTGTGTTTTCCTTTTGCTTTATAACTATAGTGTATAGCATAGATATATTCACTGTATGTTTTCCACAGCATTCAATTGGCACGTTTGTTTGTAGGACAGGATTGTGCAGGGTGTGGAATAGTGTGTTTTGCCAATCAAATACAAAAGTAAAATGGGCATTTTGATCCGATTAATCGAAACCAACCGATTAACCGAAAACTCAGACAATTAATAGAATAGCAAAAATAACAATAGTTGCAGCCCTATTAACATTAACTAATGCATTTATTAATCAAGGCTAATGTTAAAACTGCACTAGTATATAGAAATTAACATTTCATGTTGTGTATATACAGTTTAATGCTCAAGATTGAACAATGAACAATAGTATATTTCTAAATTATATAGGATAAGTTTATAAATTACGTATATTCTATGTGTATTTGCACTAACTTGTATTAATTAATGCTGTTAAATAATGGTTGTACTTTGTTAGTTCATGATACATAATGCATTATTGAATCAAATCTTTTGTGAAATGGGTGATGCTTTACAATAAGATCTGTTCTCTTAGAATATTTGTCACAGTTATTCATCTTTTTAACGTTAGCTAATAAAAATGCAACCGTTTATTGTTAGTTCATGTTAGCTCTGGTCCATTTAAATAATATTAACAGTAACAGATGCAACTTTTGATTTCTATTAATACATGTTGAGATTAATGTTGAGAGTAATGTTAGCAAAAGAAACCTTAGTGCAAGTCTATTTTCATATAAAATACATAACATTAGTAATGTCTACTTGATGTATAAAAAAAAATTTCTAGGAAAAAATATGGAATTTATATACCATGAAATATACTGTGGTATTTATATACCGTGAAAATTATACATGTATGTGATATAAGATTTTGATCACATTGGTCATCCACTTCCTATTTCCCAGTGAAATATCATGAATGAATGCATGCCCGTCTCACTAAAAGTCAAAGGCACTTAAATCGTTCGGCGAGATAAGAGGTTCTATTTGAGACGCCTGAGCTGGATAATCTCTGGGCTGTTTTCATGTGAAAACAGTCTTCAGAGCAGCTACAGTTAAACACTTCAACCCTTTTGGCGCACTTCACCAAATTGCTACCTTCAGTAACCAGCATTAATATACTACTGGAACAGTTTTGTGGCTGAGTTAGGGTCAAAAGTCCTGATCTGTCTGATAAAACATACTGTTGAGGATTATTTTCCTCTCGGGCAGGAAGAGATCTGGCTCTTCGCTGTAATAGCTTTGTCTGCAGGAGTCAGGGCTAACAATCCTGCTTTGGCAGTTAGAGCACTGCCTTATTGCTCAAGCAGGGCTGGAACGCTCGGCGCGAGATCTCTGCAGGATGCGTCTGGTCTCATGGAAGGCGTTTGGAACCTGGTGAGAAGCTGTATTTGTTGAATGGCAGAGGAGAATGGTTTCATCATTCGTGAGTTAGCGAGCTTTTCACAAGCAGAGGCCATCGGCACGACTCTAACCTTTCATAGGCGAACCATAATGAGCGTCTCAATCTTTGCTTGAACATGGCTGAAACTGCTATATTTAGCACAGAAAATATGGTTCATATAACATATTTTTAACGGATGATGTGTTAAGAAGATTCAGTAGCTAAAGATCATTTAGGAGTTTTTTTGGTTCAGGTTTTAACTTGCTAGGTTCGCAATTTTGTCTGCATTCAATATATTATTTAGTTAGCTAGCTGAAAGTATATCAACCTTAACTAACTTCCTCCGTTCTGATATTGCACTAAAGCCCGTTCACACCAAGAATGATAGGCTAACTATAATAACTAGAACTAAAAATCAACACCCCAACTATAATCAGAGCCAGGGCCGTAACCACCATAGGCATTGAGGGGTCAAGTCCCCCCCCCAATAATTGGAAATGGGCAAATTGTCCCCCCAATATTTGATATTTCTTAATTCTGCTCTCCATTATGCATCGCTCTGTTTGTTGTTTGGATGGCAGACAGTTTAAAAATTAACATTTTTATGCTGGTCTATCTCAACTGTCTAACAGCGCTCGTCAATGACTACGTTTACATGTGCACCAATAATGCGACTATTTCTAATAATCAGAGTAAGGTCTTAATCGCAGTAAGATGTTTACATGACATGAGCAGAATTCTTCACTCAAGTTTACATGCAATTTTCATTACTTGCTAATAAGTATGGTTATACCACACTCAGATAGGCATACAGTATGCATGTTACCAGCCATTGTTTTAATTTACTCGCATCAAATTCATAATACATTTTTATGGATTAAAAGCTTACTGGATATTATTCGGCGGCGTGATGAACATCGCAGTGGTTTCCCTGCTGCCGTCGTGTTCTCCGCGACATCTAAATGAAGATACGGAGCAGAGACTGCGCAGCGAGTTTATTGATTTGGAGAAGAGAGAACCTCAGAATAATATCACCAAGTTCATTCATGTAGTTGTGTGAACAACACACGGTATCCATGTACGTCCACGCACATGCACACTTTGGTCAGAGCGGTAATAATGCGATTTAAGGCTTTTTCATGCCTGTTTAAACAAATCTGTGTACACCGCCTAGTTTAATGCGACTATGGTTACTACGATTATGAGCTTAATCGCATTTGTTTGATCGAAGTATTGCATTTACATGAGGTAAAGTTTAATCGAAATATTGTCAATATCCTATTGTAATCGCATTATGAGGGAACACGTAAATGTCAGTGTCAAAATAATGGCCAATCAAAGAAGGCAGGGCTTAATGGTCACTGAAGAAGTGAGACAAGGGTGTGCATGATGTATAAGCTAAATATTTAATATTTGACAACTTTTTTTTTTTTACGATGCATAGGTTTAACGACCCACATTAACATACAGTGATGCAAACTACTCAACTTTTTTAATGTAATTTCGCCATTTTGAATTAAATATGCAATCATTTAAATTTATTTATAACTGAATGTGACGAGACAAAGTCTTTTACATTTTTGACATATTAGACATACCAACAAGAGTGAATGTGTGCATATTTTTAAACTATTAAAAATTAAAAATATTTTTTAATGGATTACTTTACACCTATGTAGGCTTTAATTAGACCTAGAACTTCTTTCCTATTTTATTCCATTTAATCCCTTTTAATCCTTTAATTAATTTCTTTAAATACCCCCCAACCCCCACCCCTGATGATGTGGACACTAATATATAGTCATTGTTATAGTTATCTTTTATAATTATTAGGGGTGACCCCGAATAGTCGAAGATTCGATGCATCGATACGCGGAGCCTGATTTGACCACCGATCTCACAGTCGAATCTTTGCGGGTGTTCTGAAACGAGGATCATACCATTTTGGCAATGCTCAGTGTCTAATTTCACACAGAACTACTGGTTATATACAGCCTTTAATTATGATAATGCTGTTCAAAAAAAAAAAATAAAAAAAAAAAAAACGTGAAAAGCAAGCCTTCAATAAATATTTTTTTTTTACGTGTGTGTGTGTGTGTGAATAAATCCAACCACCCCTGTGACAGATTTAAGTTTAATTTTCCCTGATCCGTGACAGACGAGGAGCATCTTGGCGGCAGGGATTACTTAACAATGTCTGGAATTAGAAAATCTAAAGTGTGGATGCACTTTGAAATGGTAAAAGATAATACAAAAAAAGTAAAATGCAAGTTGTGCCAACAGCTCATGTCCTACCACTCATCAAAAACAAACATGGCTTTCCACTTAAAACGGGTACGTTTCTTACCAATAAAGACGGTTCACTCTTTCATATATAATGGCGCTTTTAATTTACGAATAGCAATATCATATTTTTTCTAGATCTAGATTTTTCTAGATGCGAAATACGCGTCCATACGCGCGGAGGTTTACATGTTAATAAACAATTGCAAAGCAGTCAGCCTCACCACAGATATTTGGACCTCGCTGCAAATGGAGGCATATCTTACAGTTACAGCCCACTTTATTACTGTTGCTGTGTGCAGTGTGTAAAAGAAAATAAAAATAGTTTTACCCTCCTGCTGACTACCTAGTGTCGTGCCCCTCCCAACCCATTCACACACACATAGATGATTCGACTATCAGTCGACTATAAAAAGATTCAACAATTCTGATTCGAATGTGTAAATCCTTGGTCGGGGACACCCCTAATAGTTATCATTATTGGTGTGAACAGGAATGAAAACTGGCTATAGAAGACTTGTGGCAAAACTGAGAATGTTACGCACCGAAATGTATATATTTTTTTTCAAAACTGAAATTAAGGTATTTACAGTTTTGGCTAAATGGGGAAAAAAAATTAAATATGGGTAATTGAACTTGGTATGCTGCTCAGTGTGTTGTATTCTCGGGTGTTGCATTTAAACCAGTCATAGTAAAGTTCTTTTGCCTTTTCAGGTATTTAAGCTGAACACATTTTGCGCTACTCGTTTTTGTTTATTATAAATTGCATCGACACAGCTGACATGTTTACCTGTTGTAGCTTACCTGTGTTGTGTGCATGAGATCGATGTCAACGTCACGGTTTTAGTCAATGATTTCGACCCTCCAAAACCATTTCAACAAAAAAACGAAAATAATAAATTTTTGCTGTTTCGTTTGCCAAAATTAACACACGACTTTCAAAGCCAGAAGCGATTTTGTTGATGCGTTGGCATGGAGTATTTATAGGCCTTACTCTGTTTTTTCACTCTTTATCCTTGTGCTGATCCCTTCGCTGTGTGTTCAGATGCAGTCGTCAGCTCTCTGAGGAGAACATCTGGACGTCTAAGGCTGGCACTGTTAATTAGGGCTCTCTGCAGTCAGTCACTCTGTTCACACTGATGTGCTAAAGTCTTTATAGATTTTCACGGTCATTTGAATTAACACCGAAAAGAATCTGTTCAGTCTAATTCATAAACGCATTAAAAGTCTGAAAAGGCAGAAATAAAACAAGTCTTGGCCAAAATGATTATGCGCTTGTGTTCTTTGCAAGACTGTTGTAGTGTGTCCCAAATCTTTGCTGGCATTCATGTTTACTAGTCATTGTTTTTGAATTAAAAAATCTCATGGAAACCTGGTAAGAATGTGTTCAGGTCATATTTAAAACTCAAAAGATAGAAATTATATTTTGATTAAAGGAAATTAATCTTATTATTAGGACACTTACGTTTTTGCACTGTTTATTCTGACACCTTTCTATCAGAACCAATATTAACTTCTCGAGCAATTTGAGCTACAGTAGCTCGTCTGTTTGACACGGGCCAGCCTTCGTTCTCCACGTGCATCAATGAGCCTTGGCCGCCCATGACCCTGTCTCCGGTTCACCACTGTTCCTTCCTTGGAGCATTTTTGATAGAAACTGACCACTGCAGACCTTGTCAAACTCGCTCAAATCCTTACGCTTGCCCATTTTTCCTGCTTCTAACACATCAACTTTGAGGACAAAATGTTCACTTGCTGCCTAATATAACCCACCCACTGACAGGTGCACTGTCAGAAAAAAAGTACACTGGGGCGGTACCCTAAGGTACAAAACCAAAAAGGTACTAATATGTACATTTTAAGGTACTAATATGTAATATTTATGGGTGAGTAAGGTACAAAGATGTACCTTTTTAACTTCTGTACCTTAGGGTACCGTCCCAGTGACAGCATTGTACCTTTTTTTTTCTGAGATTGTGCCGTGATGAAGAGATAATCAGTGTTATTCACTTCACCTCATAATGTCATAATGTTATGCCTGATCTGTGTGTGTGTGTGTGTGTGTGTGTGTGTGTGTGTGTGTGTGTGTGTTTTAGCAGAGCACTTTTCCTGATGTGTTGTGGGAGAACAAACAATCTGGCTTTTTGCTTTAACCACCTACAAGAATTTAAGCAATAAGGTCATTTAACTAAAAACTGCTTACAGCGTTTTTGTGGGAAATAATTTAGATGTTAGTTAATTTGCTTCTGAATTATTTTATTGCGACATTTTGTTGCAAATCCTTTTAAATTCCTCTATAAATAATTTAAATAATGCTAAAGGGACAGCATTTCCTGGAAGCTAAAGGGCACTGGTGCTTCATAATAATGGCATCCCTGACCTTTACAGCTGCTGACAAGAGAAAATTAGGGTTTGGCCAGCAGATTCTCCTCTGTTCTTTTAAGTGAGTTGCAGTCAGACTGGTTTGTCAATTGGCGTTCAGACACGGGAAGCTCCATTCTTTGGAATGCTGAAAGTTTTTGTGGTCTGACACAACATGTTCAGAAGGGCGTTAGCCTTTTTTCAGAAAGAACGTTATCTGACAAGAAACAAGTTTGCCCTGATAAAGCTGTCATGAGCAGGAAAACAATCAGCGGACTAGTTTATATCGTCCATGCGTGCCATGTAGTGAGTCGGGGCTTTATGGCTCAATGGCAAAAGATGCCTTTTATATGATATCCAATGTCCTAGCTTAAGTAGGCGTTTGTAGATTACATTGGCCTTTATCAATTAAAATGTATAGCACAGACACCGTCTGCTTGACATGTATCTATTCTCATAGATGAGCTATTCTCATCTGGAAAGCGACCTTTTCTTCAGTATTCAAAGCGGAGCGCTGTGTGGGAGACGTTGTCTGAGAGCGTTAATTGAATTTCACTTTCCATCATCACCACACGTTCCTCTATACTGACGATCCCACTTAGCTCATCGCACATATTTGGAGTTAGATGGATTTAGACGCAGGAATAACACTCTTCATTGTGACATATATAGACTCATTTCGCGTAGACTGCCGGAGTTCTTGGGATTGCTTTCATACCTTCAGAGCTTATTTATTACCACAACTTTAAAGGATTTCATAGTCTGTTCTGCATCAATTAGAAATGGATATGGTGGTTGAGTAGTTGTCCATAAAAGGACGTGTGTGTGTGTGTGTGTGTACTTGTTTGTTTGTTTGTTTCTTAGTTTCTTAGGCAGCAAGTATTCATTGTGATTGATGTCCATGAGTGTGTTTGTCGATGTTTTTAGCTCTAATATTCCAGCTGACAGCCAGCCTAAGTCTTTGACAGCCTTGATAAGAGGTGAAATCTGTTTGATTTTGGGGTGGTTATAAAACGATCTGGAGACAGAATGAAGTTTATTTTATGACTGACTTGTTTGGCTTGTCAAAAATGTTGCATTCAGCTGTCGTAAATTTGTTTCGTTTTTTTACCGGGAAAAGAGTGGTTTTGATTCACAAAGTTGATTTTTTTTTTTTTTTTTTTTTTTTTTTATTGTCTCTTATAATAAAAATACCCATAGGAAATGCAGATCCTGCTGTAAATAATATAAAAATATTGTGTATATGTACTCTGTGTGTGTGTGTACACACATATATATGTGTGTGTGTGTGTGTGTGTATGTGTATGTGTATGTGTATGTGTATGTGTATGTGTATGTGTATGTGTATGTGTATGTGTGTATGTGTATGTGTATGTGTATGTATATATATATGTATGTATATATATATATATATATGTATATATATATATATATATATATATATATATATATATATATATATGTATATATGTATATATGTATATATATATATATATATATATATATATATATATATATATATATATATATATGTATATATGTATATATGTATATATGTATATATATATATGTATATGTATGTGTATGTGTGTGTGTGTGTGTACTGTGCGTGCATGTGTATGTATGTGCGTGTGTATGTATTTATCCATAACGCGTGACCGGCAAAAATTGTGCCCAAGTTGTTTTTCGTTTTAATTTCTTGTTTTGTGTTTTTCTAAAAGCTTTATTAGTTTGTAATCTTGACAGAAAGCAATTAAAAATAATTGTCATGGCCTCCATCTTCATGAGGTAGCCGTTATTCACTTCTGACTTCACATTTGTTTTGCTGGATAATTGAGTGTGCAGCACTTTGTATGATAGCAGCTCACATAAGTGTAATTATTGATGTTTGAATTAGAGCTCTGTGCATTGATCACACTTCTGCTAATGCCTCTATTTTAGTGCAGCTTGATCAATGTGGCACTAGGACTTGTTGAAACACCAGCTTCACATCAATACAGTCTTACAGAACAACTGCTGTGTGTGTCCATATATCGTCACCATATTTAGTCACAAACACTGGTGTGTTTTCATTGTATTCCATGTGTCTCATTAGGTCTTCTGCAGCTCAGTGTAATATTGACGATAACAATGTCTAACTATAAACATTTACAGCTGTAAAATGCGCAAACGTCCCCTTCTTTGTCTGTCTATTATGGTTCTTCCCTTCCAGTTTTTCCTTGCTTCCTTCCATTCCTCTTATTCACCCTTTCCCCCATTCTGTCCTGTCCCCCATTCTGTCCTGTCCCCCATTCTGTCCTGTCCTTTCCTTCCTTCCTTCCTTCCTTCCTTCCTTCCTTCCTTCCTTCCTTCCTTCCTTCCTTCCCTTCCTTCCTTCCTTCCCACATTCTTTTTTCTTCTGCTTCCTGTTCTTCCATCTTTCCTGATCTTCATACTTTCTTTTTGTCTATTATGCTTATTTTCTTCCTGCTTTCTTGCTTTATTTATCTGTATTTTATGCTTCCAATTCTTAATCCTTTATTCCTTCTTTTTGTGTCTCATGTTTCCATCCTTCTATCAGTCCTTCTATCCTTCTTTTCCGTCTTTACTTTTTTCATACTTTCTTTTTATCTTTCCTTCCTTTTCTATTATACTTCCTTCCATCCCTCTTATTCATCCTTTCTTCCTGTTACTTCACTCCATTCTTCCTGTTCTTCAGTCTGTTTTTTTCTGTCTCTAATGCTTGCTTGCTTCCTTTTGCTTTTTCCCCCTTTCTCTTTTATGCAATTAAATTTCCTGTTATTCTTTAATGTTATATCTTTTGTTATTCATCCATTCTTTTTTTGTTTTTTGTCTTATTTGCCTCTTTTGCTTCCTTTCTTCCTCCTTGTTATTCCTTCTTTGCTTCCCTTGTTTTCTCTTGTATCCTTGTGTCCTAATTTCTCTTGCTTTCCTCCTGTTCACCCCTTTTCCATCAGTGGATAAAGACACTGTGTGGCTCATGAACGCAGTTACTGGCAGATTAATTTTTCAATTGGAAAGATTAGAGATGGCCCATTGTCACCCGTCTCCCGGCAAAAACAATTTTCAGTTCCCTATTTATCATCAAACAATCAGGCGTGCCGCTCTGCCCGTCGCCGCAGTGATATTGAAGCGCACAGAGAGACCCCGCGCCACTACCAGTTCAGTCTTGGCAAGATGCCCATCGATGGAGGTGTAGCATGAAACACACGGTCAGTCAGTTTCAAGAGTGCTCAGACGCAAGAGTGCTCACTAGAGACTGAATTATAATTTGGGATTTGGAGGGAAAGAGCTTGTGTTTAACAGTGATTGTTTTCATCCATTGTACTTCCAAGACTAATAAATGGTGGATTTGTATAACCCACAACTGCTTTTATTTTCACTTTCCTCACTTGATCCTTGACTCGAGCATTGTCGGGGTTTCAGAACAGATCACTGGCTGCTTCCATTAGACCAGTTGAAATTATTACATAATTGCCTTATCTCAACTGTTTGACAACTGTGATAATTGTGCACTTAAAATTCCAGTCAGATGTTGCTATTTTAGATGAGCACTTTTGAGTGAGTGAGTGAGTGAGTGAGTGAGTGAGTGAGTGAGTGAGTGAGTGAGTGAGTGAGTGAGTGAGTGAGTGAGTGGTGAGTGAGTGAGTGAGTGAGTGAGTGAGTGAGAGTGAGTGAGTGAGTGAGTGAGTGAGTGAGTGAGTGAGTGAGTGAGTGAGTGAGTGAGTGAGTGAGTGAGTTCAGTAACTTGATCATGACAGCTCTAGCTTCAATGTGTTAATTGCAGACATTCATGAAAAATGCAAGGCAGATTCTTTGTAGATCTGATGAATTGAGAGAATTGCATTGCACATGCATGTTCTGTTTTATTATAAAGCCAGCCGAATGTTGTGTTTTGGTTGATGGACAGTTAGACCACTCACTGCATCACATGATTGAATTAAAACATTATTGCTTGTTGAGGTGTGTCACTTCCAGCTCCAAAGGTGGATCATGGGGCAGTGGTCCAGTTCTTATCGGTCAGACTGTGGGTTGTCCAGTGGAAATGGATTTACCCCATGACCAACTGTGGATGATGATTTCATGATCACGGCAGCAGTTATTGTTTACAGAGCTGGGAGGTTGTGTCATTTTCACTACGCACCAGCTCGCCAGCCACCCCCGCAGCGATGGCGTTGAGCGATCTTATGGTAGACTAGTGCAGAACTGCTGTGTGATGCCGTACTGCTCCTGTTATCTGTATTTCTCACTCTCTGCCGTCTGGATCTTGCATGGTGCGGCGGACAACAACCACAGGGTCAGTGCGATAAAGCGAGCACTATGTTGTTCTCCCTCCGGAGCTCATTGAAGGAATGATAGAATGTAGAACAGGGCCGGATCAGCAGTGATTCAGAGAGCGCTGAGGTGATGTTTTAAAGGAGTCAACATTGTGCATTCAAACACACCGAGCATTAAAGTGGAGTGATCTGTTACTGCTATTAAATATCTCACACCACAAGTCGAGAGCTATGTTTCCTAGTGTGCATAGAAACTGGCTTGTGGTGTGGCTTTGTACTGTACGTGAATACAGCGAAGGAAACATTTATTAGTAATCAATCAATCAAAAGGTTTGGGGTTGATACCTGTGAATTTTCAGCATCATTACTCCAGTCTTCAGTGTCACATGATCCTTCAGAAATCATTCTAATATGCAAATTTATTATTATCATTATTATTATCATTATTATCAATGTTACAATTTCATATTTTTGTGGAAACTGTTCAAATGTTTTCCTCAGGATTCTTTGATAAATAGAACACACACACACACACACACACACACACACACACACACACACACACACACACACACACACACACACACACACACACACACACACACACACACATATATAAATATGTATTTGTATGTTTGTATATATGTATACATTTTAAACTTATAAAAATGAAGAAAAAAACTACTAAATTACTAAAACTTTAACTGAAATGAAAACGAAAATATAAACATAAATCTAATTCAAAATATTAATAAAAACTATAATAGTATCTCATTGATACTAAAATAACACTGACGTGGACTAGTCTAAAATTAAAATTATATGTAAATAGGGCATATATGTAAATGATCTCCTATTATGATGTGGTGGAGAAACGTTACATTCTGAGCATTGTTGACAGTACGTTTTATATCATAAGAGCAATAAAAATCCTGTTTAGCGTGATATGGCCCCATTAAAACACGTGTGGCAATGTATTACAGTTGCAGTCATGAATGCAGCACCTTTTGTGTTTTGTCTGTGTTTTTCCAGCCCAGAAGTCCTTGTTTTATACTCCCATGAATGGATTAATAAATGATCCTCTCTTTCAACAGGTCCAGATACGACAGCGTCTGTCCTCCGTGAGCAGGTGCTGGAGAAGAACAGGAAGTGAGCGCTGACTGTACGTGACCTCTCTCGACCTCTCAAACAAGGCCGTCCTGAGTGGGTCAGGCTGGGGTTAGGCACATAAATCAGTAGTGCTTGAGACCACCGGACCATTCTTAGATCTGTTTGCTGGAGTTTATTTTGAGTATGTGCTTTATGGGTGTGGAGTGCACAGAAACTCTTCCCCCACTGCTTATTTTGGGAATAATTAGTACAGGGTGGTCTGGATGCAGTTCAAGTGTTGAAGTCTTAGATTGTTAGATTGTATTTGCCCTCACCTCCTCTGGTGTTTGTCAATGAAACAATTGCGTTATTCAGAAATGCCATGTTTTAAACCCTTCAGAATTCATATGGCCACTTGGATGTGTTCCCATTGGGACATTGAGGAGGATTTTAGGTTGACAGGCTTGTTTCCGGGCACCACTTTTTATTATGGAGATGTTTAGTTACTCTTTACTAGCTACTTTTTTAAATTTTGTGAAATATATCCATACAATGAAAGTCAATGGGGACCAATTATTATTTTTATTTTTTTATCGTCCCATTGACGTTCATTGTAAGGACAAAAACTTTATCCTATTGATGTTCATTGTAAGGACAAAAACAAAAGAAACATCAAAAGATCTTTTATGTTTCACAGAAAAAGAAAGTCTTAAAGTTTTGGAATAACATGAGAAAGTGATGATACAAAGCGAGTCTTCATTTTTGCATGTACTTTTTCTCAAAAAGCATTCAGTGTCAGTGTGCTGGTCATACAGGGATATCTTGATGGTAGAGGCTGCATGATTAATCATAATAAAACCGTAATCACGATTTGACTAATATCACAGCTATTTGATAATTGATATTTCCTATCATGCCCCTTTTTACAAAATACAAGTCTCAGGTGTCCCCAAAATGTGTCTGTGAAGCTGCAGCTCAAAATACCCCACAGATCATTTATTATACCATGTTGTAAATGCCCATTTTTGAGTGGAAGGAAAAACATGCTGTGTGCATATATCTTTAAATGCAAATGAGCAGCTGCTTCTTTCCAGAAGAGGACAGAGCCTTTACAGCTCTTACCTCGGATACTCTGACAAAAACTAAAACACCTGTTTGGTTTTAATGATCATCTCTATCACGGTCACACTCATGTGACATTGCAGTTCTTCATCGTTGTAACACAGTTCGTTGTTATGGGAAGGAGGAGGCGGGAACCGGCAAACATTCAACACTTTAATATATAAATAAACACAGAATGAAAGTAAACCAGGCAGCCCCTCACAGACGTCTGCCGCACACGCATAAACGAAACGGAAACGGAAATGCAACATAAAATCCAGGACTGGTCCTCTCTCGTCCTTCACTGCCGTCGCTCCTTTTATGCATCCGAAGCTCCTCCATGAGAGATACGAGACCTCGTGCCGTTCTCTCACGGCCCTCGGCCTCATACTGCTTGCCACAATCATCATGAAAGTGTATTATCTGCATGCGTTTTAAAGCCATATCAGTCTAACTTCTGATATATGGTTTTCCAAAGCGTGTGCACAGAAAGCTGGATGTCAAACAGTGCATCCTTTGAGTGTTAAACTAAGCTCTCTTTCACGTCTTATTGCGCTTAAACTGTCAAATACACACAAGGTTATGTCAAAAAAAAAACACAAAGTTCACATAAAAACGGTCAGTTATGTCTGTGAACATAAAGCAGGGAAAGACATCGCATGTGTATATTAGATCTGTATTAAAGTGAAAGCAGCGTAATATACAATACCTACTGCTATATATGCTGTTAATATGAATCAAACAACAAAAGATAAACAGAAAATCACTCACTGCTCTTGACTGAATAATTTAGTAGCTTTAATAAGAATGCATTTCTTGCATAAATGTTGCTGTTAAATGCTCTGGTGAGGAGATAAACATGGCGGAATGTATACAGCTCACTTAGGACGGGGTCTATGCTAATAGAACAGAGTCCGTCCGCAGACGTGGACGGGGCCTGTGCATTTGTGACATTGCATAGAAACTGCAAATGGCTTATTCTGAGAGACTATGATTTGTGGGGATTTAAAAAAAGGTGCTGACACATTTATGTTCAAAAGTGAATTTAAGTAAAAGTAAATTTTGCATAATTGGTCCCCTTTAATTAAATATATGCGCTGTCTCAGAGTAAAGTGTGGCACTGTGTTCATTTACACAGGAGCAGCTTATTATCCACCTGTGTTTTCAGTGGCTCTGTATGCTGCTTCACACAATCTCTGCATCTGAAGTGTTTGGGTCACTTTAACGTGCATTAAGGAAGACTTGAAGAAATTAAGACAGCCATGAATATTAACAATATAATTTTACAGCTGTAATGTAAAATAATTATTAATACAATACAATTTATTTGCAGCCCTACAAACAAGCACAACAAACCTGTTTTTTAAATCGTCATTTGCATTTCTTATCAGAAAAAAGTGGCTATTTTTTTTTTTTTTCCCCCTCCAAATCTGTTCTGATGGGTTACGGATGTGGAGTCCTCAACACCACTTATGATGTACAACTGAAACCTCTACTAGAGACCAAACATAGACTACTGGAAAAGTAATCACACACCTTTATGTCCACACAGGGATGGCTCATTTTCAAGCACCCACTGACACAGGAAAGGCCCATTTATCATGGCTACTAAGTTGTAATTGCGAAGTGAAGTGTCTGAGGCAAAAAAATGACCAAGTAACAGTTGTGACTGGCATTGATCTTGTCTTGGCATGGGCAGAAATTTACCCATGAAAATTGTATTTAATCAAACATTGTCTTGCTCACTCTGGCTCTTTGTGCAGTGGAGTGGATGTTTAGAGCAGTTCTATTGCTCCTTTCGGACTTGGTTGAGGTAATGGAGTGTATCGTTGTTCAGACAGACCAGCATGCTCTGACTTCCTGGCCAAATGGTGGCTAATCGGTCTGCGCTGGTTTGAACTACCAAGGTGAGCAAGTTGCGAAGACGAACAACTTGTCCACTCGAGTCCACTTTGCTCTTCTGTCTTGTAACCCTCGATTCATTAGCCATAGTGATATATTAGCATGATTCTCCGTCCCAAACTGGCCCAAACCCTGCCGTCATCACTCTACTCCCACCAGGATGCATTATGGACCGGATGCCAAGCCCAGCCCTCAGAACCACATATCGACACACATGCTCACGGTACGGCCGATCCACGTGAGTGTATTCCCAGGCTACCTCTCGTATTCCTGCACGCTCATCTCTCTCGATCAAACACATATACACACACACACACACACACACACACACACACACACACACACACACACACACACACACACACACACACACACACACACACACACACTCTCTCTCTTTCTTTCGCCGCAGTGTCCTTGAGAATCCAATGACTTTGGCAGTCTGCGCCTCTATCTCTGCAGTTTTAGTACATCTGACATTTCAGTGTTAATTGTTAATCGTGCATGTAGCATCTGACTAATGTTGGTTTATTCTCCACAAATTTCTTTTTGTCATCAATTAACATATTTATGACACCTTTTAGAGCTGACATTTATACATTTAGTAAGCTAAATATCTTGGAAGCGGTCTCTTTCTGTTATCACATACCACAAATTATTATTATTATAATATTATTATTATTATTATTATTATTATTATTATTATTATTATAATACATAAAAAGTCAATGTAATTATTATTATTATTATTATTATTATTATTATTATTATTAATAATAATAATAATAATAATAATAATAATAATAATAATATCATTATTTGTTTTTAGTTTATTTACATTTTAGTTTTATTTACTTTTTGTTCGTTTTTATTTATTTTAAGCATTTTTAAATATTATTATTATTATTATTATTACTACTACTACTACTACTACTACTACTACTACTACTACTACTACTACTACTACTACTGCTACCACATGTATTATTATTACCACATTTATTATTATTAATAATAATAATAATAATAAATTATATAATGTTAATATATTTATGCATGTGTGTGTATTATACTTAAAAATTGTTTTCATATTGTCCTGTTTCACAGTATCCTTATGTCTATGGAATTTTTCCAAATCCTCATCTAATCAGAAATCACCATCTGATATTTGACATCAGTTCCTTGAAAGCATCTCTCTTTCCTTGTCTTTTCCCGTGAAGCAGTTTTTGCTACTGTATTTCATTGTGTTGTCTTTGTTCTCTGCCAGGCTTTGTTCTTTGCATCTCATCATTTTCAGATGTGTTTTGGACCAGTATGTCTTGAAAGGGCTGTTCAGTGGAAGACATAAGCATGAGCTGCTCTCAGAGAGAAGAACACTGTTCTGCCTCAAGCCGCTTGAATATCTGATTAAAACTGTCTGCTGCTGGGACTCCTGGAGTCGCCGACCGCTACTGATGAATGCAGATAAACACTGATACACGAGAGATGGGCGCTTCCTTAGCTGAGTGCTGTGTGAATAATAGGCATGTGCAAAACGATAGGTTTAAATTTGGCAGGAATTTCACTTTTTTTTACTTGATACAGTTAACCGTAACCGTGAAAAGCACAGTGAGACGCAACACAATGGCCATACATCACATTATGCAAGTTGGCCATTTTTAATGCTGTCTTTAATCTTACTCTGTGAAGTCGCAGGTTGTGTTGGAGTGTTAGATTGAGTTGTGTTAGTGGACAGACAATCCTCTGTCTGTTTTACCATGTGGTAATATACCATCTCAATCCTCAGCCTGCAATTCTGCAATAAGAGCCGTTCCATCTGTCTGTCTCTCACTCTCTCGCTCTCTCTCTCTCCTCCTGTCTTCCATTCATCGCTCCCTGGGAATCAGGGAGCTGCTGCTGGAAGGATGTAGCCATGACGACAATTCCCGCGGGATGAGTCGGCACAGAGCCTCACTTTTTTTTTTTGCCCATCTTACCATGCAATCTCTTTTTTTTTCGCCCAGTTTGTCTTATTGACCTGACAAGAAATGGTGTATTTGTGTTACCCCCAAAAAGAAAAGCCTACTGAAAAATAGCCTACTTATAGGAATAAACAGTGCAGAAAAATATAGAATTAAAAACAGAAGAAGATAGATAGATAGATAGATAGATAGATAGATAGATAGATAGATAGATAGATAGATAGATAGATAGATAGATAGATAGATAGATAGATAGATAGATAGATAGATAGATAGATAGATAGATAGATAGATAGATAGATAGATTTTTTTATAGCTCATTTAAGTGAGGATAATAAAATGGTAAACTGTGACATCATTATTCCTAAAGATTCTTCATACAGTGGACTACCAGTAAAATTAATAATTTGTTAATTATTTAGAAACTTTGACCTGACCATGTGTTTTTTTCTTTAATTGCTAATGCGACCTTTCACACCACAGACTGAACAAAAGGAAGCGTTGCTTGATAATTAGTTGGCCTAAATTGGTATTATCCAATAGTGTACTTAAATTTAACAGCTGATTGGTTGATTGCAATCCATTACATACCTTTCTATCAAAGTTACCTGACATTATCAAGAGGAATTTGTTCTGACACAGTTTAACTCTGAGTTCTTCTCATTTTTATAACCATTTTCTAAACTATAGCGAATAAACTGTGATAATGTGAGAAAATGTGTGTGAATACATTTTGGTTTGACTGTGTGTATATATGTGTATATAGAAATATAGAAATTAAATAAATTAAATATTTTGACGCATAATGCTGGGGCCACGCTAAAAGATTTTCAAAATAAAATATAAGATTTTTTAAATGTGAGAAACCACAAACAAAATCTCTCGCAACGTGACTTTAGAGTAAACAAACATGGCAAACGCCGGGCAAGAAGAAACGATGATAATAGTATTTGGACTTTTTACAGAACATTTGCAAAAGAAAAAGATTTTGGAAGAAGTCCTTTTGCTTCCGTCTCCTGTCAGTTCACTTTTTGATTTGGTATAGTTTAGTTCCGTGTGACAATCTACAGAGTAAATCTACTTTGTAAATCTGGTCCCCCCCCCGACACAACAGGATTTCTGATCGTAAATATTCACCATGTTGGATATTCAGAGCTTCAGTCACTCTTAACACACCTCATACCACAGAAAATTCTGATAAAATAATCTGTAGAACTATCAAGATAATTGGGTCTTTGGCTAGGGTTGTCGGAAGGGGAGAATTGGGCCCCAAATCAGTTTTTCAACACTTTTTTAAAAAATTTTTATTGAAAACCAAACTGAGAAAACGGCTCAGTCCAGATTTTGTCACATTATTACATCATAGTGCAACGAAATACCGCCTCTGCAGAAAATCAACGCCTACAAGGTTTTGTAGGCGTTGAGACAAAACCTGTCTCTAAGGTTTTGTTGCTGGAATCCTGTGTTTACGTCTGTCTGTATTTACTACTCTCAGGATTACCATATGTTTTGAAGTGCCAATTTATGGAAAGACACAGTCTTTGCATTGCCTAAGCGTGGATGAACTTTATTTTTTATATATATATATATATATATATATATATATATATATATATATATATATATATATATATATATATATATATATATATATATATATATATATATATATATATATATATATATATATATATATATACACTCACCTAAAGGATTATTAGGAACACCATACTAATACTGTGTTTGATCCCCTTTCTCCTTCAGAACTGCCTTAATTCTACGTGGCATTGATTCAACAAGGTGCTGAAAGCATTCTTTAGAAATGTTGACCCATATTGATAGGATAGCATCTTGCAGTTGATGGAGATTTGTGGGATGCACATCCAGGGCACGAAGCTCCCGTTCCACCACATCCCAAAGATGCTCTATTGGGTTGAGATCTGGTGACTGTGGGGGCCATTTTAGTACAGTGAACTCATTGTCATGTTCAAGAAACCAATTTGAAACGATTCAAGCTTTGTGACATGGTGCATTATCCTGCTGGAAGTAGCCATCAGAGAATGGGTACATGATGGTCATAAAGGGATGGACATGGTCAGAAACAATGCTCAGGTAGGCCGTGGCATTTAAACGATGCCCAATTGGCACTAAGGGACCTAAAGTGTGCCAAGAAAACATTCCCCACACCATTACACCACCACCACCACCACCACCACCAGCCTGCACAGTGGTAACAAGGCATGATGGATCCATGTTCTCATTCTGTTTACGCCAAATTCTGACTCTACCATCTGAATGTCTCAACAGAAATCGAGACCAGGCAACATTTTCCAGTCTTCAACTGTCCAATTTTGGTGAGCTCGTGCAAATTGTAACCTCTTTTTCCTATTTGTAGTGGAGATGAGTGGTACCCGGTGGGGTCTTCTGCTGTTGTAGCCCATCCGCCTTAAGGTTGTGCGTGTTGTGGCTTCACAAATGCTTTGCTGCATACCTCGGTTGTAACGAGTGGTTATTTCAGTCAAAGTTGCTCTTCTATCAGCTTGAATCAGTCGGCCCATTCTCCTCTGACCTCTAGCATCAACAAGGAATTTTCGCCCACAGGACTGCCGCATACTGGATGTTTTTCCCTTTTCACACCATTCTTTGTAAACCCTAGAAATGGTTGTGCGTGAAAATCCCAGATTGTGAAATACTCAGACCAGCCCATCTGGCACCAACAACCATGCCACGCTCAAAATTGCTTAAATCACCTTTCTTTCCCATTCTGACATTCAGTTTGGAGTTCAGGAGATTGTCTTGACCAGGACCACACCTCTAAATGCATTGAAGCTACTGCCATGTGATTGGTTGATTAGATAATTGCATTAATGAGAAATTGAACAGGTGTTCCTAATAATCCTTTAGGTGTGTGTGTATGTATATGTGTATATATATATATATATATGCAAAACTAGTGAAAGTGACTAAGTAAATTTTAATTTAAATATTGTAGTGAAAATTATTAAAATTTTATAAATAATTTAAATAAGTAAATAAGTCTCAGTAAATGGACAGTGAAAAGTGTATTACATTTAAGCATGAGATTCAACATTGTATCAAGCCAAAATAGGAGAGAAAACTGAAACGGGTTGTTGCAAACACATGGACTGAGAACCGAGACGCGTCTCTGATCAGCAGCAGATCCCATCCGTCACATTAATCTCTGTGCTGGATCATCACATCACTGAGTCGATGAAATCAGAAATGCAGGATGAGAGGTGATGAATATGTAACGAGGAGAGTGGTGTGTGCTGGAAATGAGGTCAGGGGTCAAAACTGCAGCTTACACACAGAGATGAACACATCTTCCTGTCTCTCCGGCTGGTGTGTCTGATGGTCCTGGGGTCACTGAACTCTGTTAGGAATTCAGCACTTTGCTGAGACCAGCCGATTTTCACCTCCTCACACACAACGCTCTCTCGTCATGCCACACACACACACACACACACACACACACACACACACACACACACACACACACACACACACACACACACACACACACACACACACACAAAGCCCCATATGTTTTCCATTCACACGGTCATTGAAACCCCAAGAGCTGCACACCTCCATAAGAACGAGGTGATGTTTGTAAAGGCATACTACCAGCACTGGGCAGAACATACAGTATTTCATATATTTAATATAATAATAATAATAATATTATGTTAATATAATAATCACAGTTTTTAGCAAAAAAAAATTAAGCATCATTGTTTGTGAAATATCTTTCTTTATGATTTATGGATGGATGAATGGATGGACTGTTAGTTAATGTTATATTACATTTATGCATTTGAATACTTGCATTGTATTCAAGGTACACAATTTTACATTTGGTCAGTTCTTGCTTTCCCTGGGAATCGAACCCATGACCTTGGCGTTGCTAGCGCCACACTCTTTTTGTTTGAGCTACAGGAAAGTTTTGTGTGTGTGTGTGTGTGTGTGTGTGTGTGTGTGTGTGTGTGTGTGTGTGTGTGTGTGTGTGTGTGTGTGTGTGTGTGTGTGTGTGTGTGTGTGTGTGTGTGTGTGTGTGTGTGTGTGTGTGTGTGTGTGTGTAAAAAAGTATTCATATACTTGTTGATGCTTAACATTGTCATTTTCATTTTTTTTTTGTATAGTCATCTCAGATATTATTCTTATTTAATTCTTTTTTTATTTTTAGCAATTTTGTACAAATGCATTTTATTAGTTTGATACAATAGTAATTAACAGAAATATTTATCTGTTTTTACTAAAACATTAACACATGAAAAAAGGCATGCAGAGCTTTAATTGAACATTTAGTTATTGCTCGAATCATTGAAATGGTTTAGAATCCATTCGTGAAAATTGACAGTTTGAACTGATTCCCAAAAATTAAATTAAATTAAGAGACAAGGAGCAATCACCGAATATGTAAAATAACATTATATTGCCAGCAAAATCATTGTATTAATCAAATGTATTATGAATATTTAATACATCTCTACTCCCTACAGAATGACACTTTCACATATTATTAAAAAAGAAAAGTATTCAGTGTATGCTGTGCTGTAAGCTTGTATTTTATTCTGAGCATTGAGACAGACGTGACCTCAATGACATTTTTATTCTTTCTTTCACTCTCCTTCGAGGTCCATTCACATGTGCAGGCGTGCAAAATGAAAGGGAAAAAAGTGAAAAACGATGTTTAGTTCTTAATCATATTTCTCCCACTTCCTGTGCACTCCGACAAACCCAACACAAGCGAGAGGTATGGCGAACTCTTCAGACCCATCCAACCTCAAGGCCCCCGCCACGATTTACCCGTGTCTAATTAGGCCGTTTTATTGGGAGCGCACGAGCCGCACACCCGAGGTCAGCGCTGCCTGTGAAAGCGCACGTGTGGGCGTCTGAATGGACCCGCTTTCTGCCACCCTCCTTTGATTAACCAAACCTCTTTTTTCGTTCCTTTCTTTTTAACACCATCTACCTTCAGAGAGTCTCTGGAAACCAGGCCACTCCGATTGCAGAATTAGAGTTCGGAATCCAAAGGCTCCTGGGTGGACTGAGAAAAAAAAAAAAAACGGATATTTGAGAGGGAGAAGGAAAGAGACAGCACCTGAAATATTTACAACATCGCTCGATCTGATTGACCGTAGACTGCTTGTCCCAGTGCATTGTGGGTCGTGGTTACTGCTGGATACTGAAGGGAACGGGTTATTCTGAGAGAGACGGTGAGGGATCACACTAATGAATTGGTGTTGTCGAGTAACATGCCCAAATTGACCCGGAATGAATGGATTCACTGATCCGCTCTGACTTGGCAGCCGAGTCGCGAGGTGCTGCGGCTAATGCGTGCACACAAACACGCTCTGTTTTTCCTCTTTCGGCTTACCCGCACTTGTTCTAAATTCCTCTTTCTGCATAAACGCAGCCACACACACTGAGTTTGTTCTGCACAGTCTCGCCGCTTTCACAAATACACATTGTTTCCTAGGGACACACGGACACACGGACACACGGACACACGGACACACGGACACACGGACACACGGACACGGACACACGGACACACGGACACACGGACACACGGACACACGGACACACGGACACACGGACACACACACACACACACACACACGTTGTGTTTTCATGTTTTATGGAGACATTCCATAGGCGTATCTATCCCCTTACACTAACCCTACCCCTAAACCTACCCATCACAGGAAACATTCTGCATTTTGACATTTTAAAAAAAAACATCACTTCGTATGATTTATAAGATGTTTTCATCATGGGGACCAAAAAATTTCCCCACAAGGATTTCGGATATTGCCATCTTTTGTGGGGACATTTTGTCCCCATAATGTAGGGTTTACCAGGACACACACACACACGCACACACGTTTGGAGGTGCAGTATAGAGTATCAGAGAGCAGCGTGCAGCCCACTGTGTTGATTGCAGTATGAACAGATGGTGCCCATGATACTGAGCCACGGCGGCCCAAGGTTGGATGCGACTCTAGCGGGTGAGCTGACGCACCGAATTGCCCTGCGTGCTAGCTCGTGAAGTGGAGAGAGAGGAGCGAGAGAGCGACGTGATCTGTGTGCTGTTATATAAGGGTCCTTTCAAAGAGTCAAATGACGGAAAACAGTATTTCTCTCGCTAATGCTGCGATTCTCAGGTGGTTTTGCTTCAGTACTCAGACACATTGGGCATCAACTGGTAAACAAATCTAACATTCTTGTAATGAAACATGACATGTTTTCCATGAGCTGCATAGGCTCAATAATTTACAAAATTATTAACATGACATAAACTGTATAGAGGGAATTAGACTGGATTGGATTCACTTCTGAAAATAAAATATGTAGTAAGCCTATTTATTTTGCAACTTCATACTTTATACAAATGTCTTATTTTATTACTTTAAATATACTTATTTTCCTTAGCTAAAGTATTTATTTAGGAAAATTGTTGAAGTGCTTAAGTGCTTCATAAAATTGGAATATGTTTATGCATTTAATGTCCAAGGAATACATAGTTTTTAGCAATGCAAGTATTGTAATTATTATTTATATAATTTTTTTAAAGTATTTGAATATTATATAATATGTATGTATTAGAAAATTGTTGAAGTGCTTTTAATGCATCTCATAAAATTGGAATGTTTACGCAATTGGGATGCCTGATGAAAAATATATAGTTATAAAATAAATAAATTGCATTATATAAATTATATCATACTTTTAAAAAGTATTTGAATATGATATTTATGTAATATGTATGTATTAGATGCTTTCTGTTTATAAATTATTTAATGGAGAATTGAGAAGTGCCTCACAAAATTGCTAAATCTTGCAATGGATGTCTGAGGATAAAGGTGCATTTTCCATTTTTGAGTATGTGAGCAGATCATGGCTGTCCTGTATTGATTTCTGATTTGTTCCTTTTGAATCTTTGAATCTTTTGACCAAATGAATCTGTTCACAAATTCACAAAATTTGGTATTTTGGTAACACTTTACAATAAGGTCCTATTGGTTAACATTAACATTAACGAACAGCGAGCAATACAATTGTTCCATTATTTATTAATGTTAGGTAATAAAAATACAGCTGTTCATTGTGAGCTCATGTTAGCTCAGCTCCATTGAACTCAAGTCACATCTATTGATATTATTTATTAAAAGTTAGTAAATGCTGAAATTAACATTAGCTAAGATTAATGAATGCTTTAGAAGTATTATTCATTGGTAGTTCATGATAACTACAGTAGCTAATTAATGTGAACAAACGGAAGCCTTATAATAGGTTAGCCATCATAACAAAGGTCATTTACGCACTGTATCTTAAATGCATATATAGTACCAGAAACAGCCTGTTTAAGGTGCAGTGAGAGGGTGAAAAATAACTGTGTAAAAGAGAAAGGAAACTTTGACTATTATAAGAAGGCTTCATGGAAAATTATAAAACGCTACAAGTATGGCCCCTTATAGTTTAGCTGCCGCGTGTCTGAGCTGTGATGTGTCTCTTTGAGGTCTGTCTTGAGGAAACCGGAAGATGATGATTTTTGAGGCTGACCGCTGTGCTGTGTTTAACCGTTGTCTTGGCTCAGCTCTACTCAAGAGCCTCTTTGATATATCGATGGGATACAAAGTGTTGAGTGGACTGAATCTGCACACACACACATTAATATTTCTTTCATCTGCTTTTCTTTCTTGTCCAGCAGTGTTTAAAATCATTTTCTCGTTCTCTTTCCTGCATCTGTTCACTTCATTGTCCTGATGGAGTTTCCCTCTCCCCTGCTGCATGTTTTCTTTTCATTATTTGTCCTTCCTTACTTTATTAAAGTTTTTTTCAATAGCTTATCTTAACGCTAAGTGCTAAACAAGTGTTTTATGTGTTTCCTCTCTTTGTCCATTAGCACTTCTCCAAAGATCTAATCTACTCTCAATGGCTTTCACTTTAAGCTCTTGTTTTGTAACATGGGCAGCTGTATTTTTAGCACTTTTGCAGTGTTACCGAAGCTACTGGCAGCTCAAAGTATCCTGGGAAGTCTGTAGACGTCTTTTATGCATCACTGTAACCTCAGACTGCACAAACAATTACAGCTTTTTAGAAACTTGAGAAAGTGTTTTTGCGCTTGTGAACTGTTAACATTATTTGACAATTGATTGTCTTTTTCGTTTGTCATTTACTTTAAAACTTCATATGCATACACCGTACAGAGACGTTAAAAGAGATGGATTATGGTGTAAATAAGCCTGATGTGCTCAGATGCTCAGTACTTTTATGTGTATGATAATATTGTGCTATAGTGTTAGTTACCTTGTAGTTACACTGTACTGAGTAATAATGAGCAAAGCTCTTAATATGTAATTATTTTGTTCAGTTATTTATAATTATTTATTGCTTTAATTAATGGAATTATCTCACTGTACACTGTAAAGTTGTTATTAGCTTGTAGCTGATTACTTTTTGTAGTGTGACTGTAGTTTACCTACTTTCACATTAAGAGTAGCAGACTTCTGTGGTGGTTTGCAGCCTAAAATAAGAAAAAAAGAGCATGTAATCTTGATTTCTGTAAAAGCAGCCATAATCTCTTGAGTTAAAAGATTTTCTCTGTCTGAGATTGTGGGTTTATTCCAGAGCTTCTTTACCAGCCATTAAATTAATACATGCTCAGACTGACTGTAGTTTTAATACCACAACAATTGTTCGCATTTGTAGTGTGTGTGTGTGTGTGTGCGCAGTTCAGGATTTTAGAAAAAAGCGCCATTTGGGCAGACATGGGTGTGTGTATGGGGATTTAAACATGCGCGTGTGTGTGTTATTGGAGTCCTCAGGCGACATCTAAGAGGAAATCAGTATGATGCATCTCATTTAATAATTCCATTCCATTTTTTGTGGTTCCTCATTTGAAATATCCTAGCGATTGCACAAATGAGTCAGCCAATATTGTAGATTTACAGGTTTATGCCTACACTAATGTCTAAAACCCAAATCAACTGGCTCTAATTTATCTGAGCGAATGGTCTGAGGTGCGTTGTGCAGTTTTGCACGTGTCTGAATCCACTTTTGCTAGTTTAACAGCAGAAAAAAACGGTCAGTGCCCCAGGCGCATGGTCCAAAAGGGTTGTACCTAGTCTCTTAATGAGTCAGGGGTGTGTTTTGGGCATAATGTGCAATAAACCAATCAGAGTCTCATCTCCCATTCCCTTTAAAAGCCAGTTGTGCTTGCACCATAGCAGAAATTACGAGCGGAAGGACTGAATGCTTCTCCAGCGATGAATCCTTTTATTTTTAAACGGGAGTGTAATTTAAATAAATTATGCATGCTTCATTTCAATTTTAGTTCATTTTATTAACTTATTAACCAGCTACTTAATGTTTACTTGGAATGCTTGATACTGCTGTCAGATGGTAGGAAAAAGAATTATTAATGACTAAAAATCCTTGGAAAAATGAAACCGCACTGTCATAAAAAAAGGTACAGTGCTGTCACTGGGGCGGTACCCTAAGGTACAAAACCAAAAAGGTACTAATACGTACCTTTAAGGTACTAATATGCACTCTTAAAGTAAAAAATTACAGGGGCCGATTATTGATTTTATAAAAACTTATTTTTGCGTGGTTCCTTGCACAATACTATATTATTCCCTCAAAACACTTTAGTGTTTCCGCAGTATTCAAGTTAAGGTTCTACAGGGAAAATGAAAAATTACACAATCCTGTTATAATATTCAGTTTGGGAACCATTTGCTTTGCTTTGTGTCTGTTACTCAGTGTCACATTAGGACATTAGAAGTTGATTGAGGAAGTGGCAAAACTGTTGAAGTGAGACAAATGAGAATTGTGAGGGAAAGTGAGTCTGAGTGAGAGATTATGATGTATTTGTGGGAACAGTGGATGACAACAGGAAGTCACACACTAGTTGCTAGTCTCTTTTACTTTCCCTTCGTAATCTCTCTATCCTTGTTATCTTCCTCTTCCTTGCTTCTTTCCCTACAGGGTTGACCTCCAGTCAGCAGGAAGCACCCCTCCATCTTAAATATTGACAATGCAGTTATTCGTTTATTGATGGCATCCATTCTCCCCGTAGCGTGTTCAGCATTTTCTTTCACTGCCAAATCAACAAATGCGTGAAGCTGCACTTTCACTCGCATTTCCACTTTAACGTAAGCCATTTTTTAATCAAGAGATTCTAGGAAGACGAGTCAGCATTGGAGATGACTGTGTTGTCAGTAAAACGGACATCATTTTTGGAAGATAATGTGTTTGTTTGCATTGTGCTCATCCTGACTGTTTGGCCTTATATTAGCACCTTTAAATGTTTTTCCGTTGCCTTTGAACAGAGCAGGTTGTGTTCAAGATGACGGGGTGTTTTTTTTCCACTTGGCTAAATGTACCTCAAAGTGTTTTGGAGCATTTTAGATTTTCTAGTCGACTCGTAAATGCTCACACCCTGAAAAGAAAAGGTGAAAGGTTAAAAATATGTAGTTTATTTTTATAATAAATGTGTTTTAAGTGTTACGGTTGCTTTATTGTTGCAATTAGAAGTGTTGGAAGGACATTTAAAGCATTTTGTTTGCTTTAGGAGGTTGTATTTCTGAGATTTGCCTCAATTATTTTAGGTCTTTGTTCTGCCTTACCGTTTTATGAAAAGAAAAAAAGAAATACTATGTGCACTTTCACTTAACTTTATTAAAATGTAAGTATTATTTCACGCAAGTCTGGACAATTATTAGTAGTTTTCCTTTTTGTCTTTTTTTGTTCAATTGAACAAAACCTTAAGTAATCATTTATTACTATTTATAAACGTATGTGTTATTATTTATAACCTTTTGGTCGAAAAAAAAGCATGAAGAGAGCAAATTCTTTTGGCCCTTGCAGACCCTGATGATTATTTAGAAAAATAATTCACTCACTCACACACACACACACACACACACACACACACACACACACACACACACACACACACACACACACACACACACACACACACACACACACACACACACACACACACACACATATATAGTATATAATTTATTTATTTATTTAAATGTTTTTGAAAACGAGGTGATTTTATACAGGTGCTGGTCATATAATTAGAATATCATCAAAAAGTTGATTTATTTCACTAATTCCATTCAAAAAGTGAAACTTGTACATTATATTCATTCATTACACTCAGACTGATATATTTCAAATGTTTATGTTTTAATTTTGATGATTATAACTGACAACTAAGGAAAATCCCAAATTCAGCATCTCAGAAAATTAGAATATTGTGAAAAGGTTGAATAATGAAGACACCTGGTGCCACACTCTAATCAGCTGATGAACTCAAAACACCTGCAAAGGCCTTTAAATGGGCTCTCAGTCTAGTTCTGTAGACTACACAATCATGGGGAAGACTGCTGACCTGACAGTTGACCAAAAGACGACCATTGACACCTTGCACAAGGAGGGCAAGACACAAAAGGTCATTGCAAAAGAGGCTGGCTGTTCACAGAGCTCTGTGTCCAAGCACATTAAAAGAGAGGCGAAGGGAATGAAAAAGCAATAGGGATAACCGCACCCTGGAGAGGATTGTGAAACAAAACCCATTCAAAAATGTGGGGGAGATTCACAAAGAGTGGACTGCAGCTGGAGTCAGTGCTTCAAGAACCACTACGCACAGACGCATGCAAGACATGGGTTTCAGCTGTCTCATTCCTTGAGTCAAGCCACTCTTGAACAACAGACAGCGTCAGAAGCGTCTCGCCTGGGCTAAAGACAAAAAGGACTGGACTGCTGCTGAGTGCTCCAAAGTTATGTTCTCTGATGAAAGTAAATCAGGGTCCCAGAGTCTGGAGGAAGAGAGGAGAGGCACACAATCCACGTTGCTTGAGGTCCAGTGTAAAGTTTCCACAGTCAGTGATTGGTTTGGGGTGCCATGTCATCTGCTGGTGTTGGTCCACTGTGTTTTCTCCAAGGTCAAGGTCAACACAGGTCAACACAGCCATATACCAGGAAGTTTTAGAGCACTTCATGCTTCCTGCTGTTGACTAACTTTATGGAGATGCAGATTTCATTTTCCAACAGGACTTGGCACCTGCACACAGTGCCAAAGCAACCAGTACCTGGTTTAAGGACCATGGTATCCCTGTTCTTAATTGGCCAACAAACTCGCCTGACCTTAACCCCATAGAAAATCTATGGGGTATTGTGAAGAGGAAGATGCAATATGCCAGAACCGACAATGCAGAAGAGCTGAAGGCCACTATCAGAGCAACCTGGGCTCTCATAACACCCGAGCAGTGCCACAGACTGATCGACTCCATGCCACGCCGCATTGCTGCAGTAATTCAGGCAAAAGGAGCCCCAGCTAAGTATTGAGTGCTGTACATGCTCATACTTTTCATGTTCATACTTTTCAGTTGGCCAAGATTTCTAAAAATCCTTTCTTTGTATTGGTCTTAAGTAATATTCAAATTTTTTTGAGATACTGAATTTAGGATTTTCCTTAGTTGTCAGTTATAATCATCAAAATTAAAAGAAATAAACATTTGAAATATATATCAGTCTGTGTAATGAATGAATATAATATACAAGTTTCACTTTTTGAATGGAATTAATGAAAATCAACTTTTTGATATTCTAATTATATGACCAGCACCTGTATATATGATTTGTGTACCCTCAGAGTGTTCTGTGTGTAAACATTTTTAAATATTATAAAATTATCATAAATATTCGTACACATTCTAAAGGTGTGTTTACTTTGACAAGATTCATATATTTTGGTTATTCTTCAACTGAGCACTTTTGGCCATTTCAAACATTACTTTTGAAACATTTTCTGAAAGTAATTCCTGAAAGTAATTGCACAGTACTTTGTTTAATAGCATTTTGTGATGGAAATGACGACTTTTATGTCCTAAATGCAAACATTGAAACAATATTTAACACCTTTTTTCATAACACAGAATTAGAGCATGATTGGAAATATTGTTCAAAAAAAGAAATTTTGCTTAATTTTACTTTGTTGAAGAAATATTTATATTTTGAGTAGTAAACATGGTTAAAGGGATACTTCAGCGATTAGCATTAAGCTTTGTATCAGGAGAAATCTGGTACTATATTCGCATGATTGTGCTCCCCCACTTGTGGGCAAGTGATCCAGTGAACCAGTAGCAGTTTCTTTGGGAGTGGCCTCGTAGGGCAGCGAAGCAAGTGCATTCTGGGAGTTGTTGTCTTTCATCCACATGAGACAAAAATACATTTTCTGGCTTTTCTCAGTCTAGAAGGCACCAAATTCAAAAATAGTTTCACGTTTCTACTACATAAATGACCCAGTTTAAATACACATTCATCTTCCCAGCGCTGTAACCCTTTAATCTGTCAAACTCAAAATATATCTATTTTCTCAATCTATATCTTTGTGTGTACACTCACAATATTCAAGGTGTAAAACATGTTAAACATTATACAATTATAAATATTCTAAACGTTTCTTTTTACTTTGTTACACTACATAAAATGTAGATAATTTTTTTTCAAAACCATATTTAACATGAATACAAAGATTACATTTCGAAGAACTAAAAGGTACATGCATTTTAAACAAGTTTTTCTTTATCTTAGATCCACATTGACACCTCCCTGCCAATTTTTTACCCTTGTAACTCATGACAGCTCTTTTGTAAGAATGTTTACTGAAGGTTAAAATATGTAAAGAACAAAAGACTTAAGACTTCTTTCATCTGTCTGTTCTTTCCCCTTTCAGAACGTCTCATTGTTGAGCATAAGAATAGAAACCTGCGACAGTCGTTTCTCACTGCTGCCATTCAACATGTGTATTTTACGTGTATTTGTGCTAGAACCTTGATTTGACTACTGCATCAATATAAATTAAACGCCTGTAATAATGAATTATTCAGCAACATCTTGGTTTTCGGATATGGTTCAGGAAGTATCATGAGAAAGGCATCCTAAAGTGCATTGTCTTTCTGGACATGTGCATTCATGTGTGCTTCTGTTTGGGTGTGTGTAAGATGTGCACTCGCTCAGCGTGTCAGTCGGCAGAATTGAGTCCAGGCACTTCCTCCCGAGCACACTGCTGAGGAATACTCAATATGTGCGTGAGCAAGTTTTGAACTATTTGAATTCCTTCAGTAAACATTCTCAATATATGGGGTATGTTGAGATTACCATTAATAGACTTATTAAAGACCATTAAAGAGATTTAAAATGGCTCTGAGGTAAACATTTTGATGAGCAGTGGCGTTTAAACTCACACGAGCGTCAACACATGCCTCCAAATTTAACTGTAAAAACAACCCACCGCTCCCCTAAACATAACACTGTTGGTTTACATGGGTTGCACTTTGAAATGGAAATAACATTAGGATAACACAACATTCCCAGACTGATGGTTTGTATGTTTGGAGCAACAAAATGAACATCTGTTTATTGCACACACCCTAACCAGCACCCAAGTCGTTTCCGGTTGCTCAGAGTGGGAGCAGGTGCGGTTTGCCTTGTGTAAGATTCATTAAGTGGCCCTCCAATAAGTAATCAGTGTGCAGAGAAGTGTGGCGCTGATCTGGCAACCTCATACTAATGAGATACCATCCACCATGCCAGTGCCTTTTGCCCGCAGGCCAGAGCGCTTTTCCTTAGAGGAATCTGATGATGTTGTTTTAATGAGGGAGCAAAAATGAAAGCTCATTTTTGAGAATTTAGGAAGTTTATGATGGTAAATGAATGCCAAAATTGTAGAATACGTCAACTAGGTTCAGAATGAAAGTCCCTCTCATTTAAAGCCAGCTCAGTTGATTACCCTAGAGAAGAAATTAAGTTTTCCTCAAAATACAGAGAAGAATGAAAGAAAAGGAAAATGAATGCATATAATTAGTAGCACTGGGGAAAAGTCATGATAGTTACCCTCTTCACCCACTCCCCTCACGAAACCTCTTTCTATCTTCGGCTTGATCGTCGAAAACAATGCCGCTCCTTAGCTCCCTGTTGTCTCAAGTCTCTGGTGGATTGATGTGTTTTAATGAGGTTTCCTACTAATTCATTTAAGTATACAAAAAACTGCAAATATTCACTGAATCGCAATAAGAGGTTCTGTTGCCACGTGCAGTGCTATTTTAAGGTTCGTATTTTTGAACATCTTAAAAGAAGCTGATTCCCATAAGTTTCTAAAGGTGCACTTTGACAAAATAATGTAATTTGGTTATTCTTCAACAATGACTACTTTAAGGATTTCTAACATTACTTTTTAGACATTTTCTGGAAGCAATACATTTTGACGCATTGTCATTTTCAGCATCTCAAATGATGTACAGTACTTTGGCAACATTTTATGATGGAAATGACAGGTGTGGAAATTATATTGTTGTAATAAAATGGTCGACGACTTTGTCTTGCTAGCAGTTTTTCTACACTGTAAACCCGAATAAGTTGGAAAAACTCGCGATTGCCTCAATTTTTTTAAGTTAAGAAATGTTTAAGTAAAGCAGAACTTTTGTACTCGTACATTTTTATTTGCTCTTAACTTCAATATCTGAGTAAGCTAATACATACATTTTACAGTAAAATGATCAACTTAATTTTTAGTAGTGGAAACTTGTCTAACTTTAACTAGCTAATTTAATAAATGCTATGCTAATTGGAAACAGTGCTTTGATAGCATTAGCATAGCACTTGCTGAATGAGGACGGCAATATAGAATATTTAACAAACTGTATATCTGTATACAGTTCTAAATACTCATAAAAACTAATTTGTTTAATTTGAGTTGGCTCTACTCAAAAAAGTATTATTTTGAGTGTTAGGGTTTACAGTGTAGTATTTTATGCAAAATTAGTCAACAAAAATGTGGTCTAAGCCTCTTTTCGACAAATAACATTGTCAACTAATAGCTAGCAGCCCTAATATTTTGCATACAAATGTAGATGCATATAAATTATCACTGGAAATACCACGTTCACATTCTCGGTTTTGCTGTTGATATGTGAAATCAAAAATCATATTTGTGTGAAAAACATCAACAATAAATTTGATTCATAAGGTCTGTCTTATTTCAGAAACATTGCAAAAACATGATGTACTTTGATTCAACAGGATGTGTTTTAGTGTTACATTTCAAACTAGAACTGTTAATGCTAGAAAAGCTAAAATCATGATACTTTATTGAAAACTTTGCCGAATAAGGAACAGTATGGCTCGCTATTTTCATTTAAAGCCTGGCAGTGATGGAGGGTGTGAACTAGTTTGTTTTGCCCTATTATTTAGCAACAAAGTGAGACTGTAATTGTTTGCAGGGCAGCAATGTCGCCGTAGGCTGTCTTCAGGAAGGCCAGACCGTCCTGGTGACAGAATCCAGTTAAACCCAACATCCCACTCATGGTTTTCTAATACCTCTATTATCTAAAACTGCTAGAGGGAAGAAAAAAAAATGATTAAAGGATTGACATCAGTCAGAATGAAGGTGAAGGCGAAGGTCGCTCAAGGGGGCAGTGCTGGGAAAGGCTTATCTCGTTCTTTTCACTTATTTATTGAAGGATGTTTGTGCATTTCTATACCTGTTCATGCTGAAATATAGAGGTTAAATATATTTCACAATTTGACACCATGCTTTTTCAATGATGAGTCTAATTTGAACCTCAGATTGATGTATAAAGTCCTTCAGATACATTCATCTATTCACCTGTGGCTCCCTAAAAAAAGCATCTTTACGATTTAAAAAATAAAAAGACAGTTATACAGTATATTTAATTTTTTTTTTTGAAAGTAATGTGTAGATACTCACTATATTCAAGATGTAAGGAAGATATGCTACTGTTTTTTAACTGATTGATAAACCACATGATATTTTAGTCATTAAATGTAATCTTTTGTTGAAAATGGCTTAACAGATTTTTAAAATCCATGGGAAGCCAACTTGAACACAGAGTACATTTCTTAGACTGGGCATGTTTTTGTTTTTTTAATACTGTGGCCACTATTATTTGACCCATATTAACACATATTTTGGGAGTTTTTAACAGAATTATGACTAGGTCATCAGTTGATGATTTCATTTAATTGCATGATATGGTGTACAGATTCACATTATCAATATCTACTGAGAAAGCCCACTAGTGAAGATTATTCAAGAACATTACATTATTGTGCCAGACGAATAAAGTAGTAAATCATCAGTCAATGTTATTTATTTCCATATCACTAGTTTGGGTGAGTTTTGAGGTAAGCCAAATGTAAAAATCGACTTCTATATTGCAATCCATATTTAGTTAGGGGAGCGCGGGGCACAACCTAACGCGGGTTAGTTGTAACACACGGTTTAAATCTTTCCACACATGCCAGGATGACTAAACTTTATGTATTTGCTAGCTGCCATATCAACATTATTTAGAGAAAAAAAATATAGTAATTACAGTAATAATAGAAGGTATTACTGAACATTTATTTAACCATAGCAAAAGTACATTTCTTAAGTTTATTTTTAATCTCTGTTTTTGTGTTTATTTAAAATAAGACAAATCTGATATTATTGTAATCTTATATCTGTTATTTAACAGTTGAGATGGTTCTTTAATGCTGATCTAACCAGCAGAAGACACGAGCCGCGGTTTAAATCCCAGTTGTGCAGGTGGGGCATGTTGTCACACTGCGTTACAATGAGTCCCTATTAGAAATATGCTATTCTATTCTATACTTTTATGAATTCTTTTGAGAAACCATGAGAAAAGGGTGAATAATGACTGAGAGTCAATGTTCAGAAATTATTCATTATTATTATATAATAATGTATAGCTGTATTTAGCGATGTGTTTGTTGTCAGACTCAAAAATTGGTTTATTTTTAATGATTAAATTTTATGATTTTATTTAAAAAAATAATTGTATTTTATTGACACAATATTTTAGTTTGTCTTGGATATTTTTTTTTATTATATCAGGTAACATTTTAGGCTGTCATTTGGTGATGTTACAATGTACCCCACCTATGGGGCATGTTGTCACATTTCACTTCCATTCTTTCGGGGGAAAACAAGAAAAAAGTACACACTGTATTAATGAAACAAAACCACATATTTGTACTAGACGTGTGAAATTAATGTGGGGAAAAATAAATCTGAACCACAAGTGGATTTACTCAAACGGAGAAAGTCAAAAAGCGTTAGGTTGTGCCCCGCTCTCCCCTATATCTTAAATGTTGTAACTAGACGGTATTGTAGTTTGCATAGGCTATATGTGGCATTTGATGATCAGTCTAGTGATTTGATAGTCATTTCTTTTTTAAATGTTTGTCAGTTTGTTCTGTCTGGGCTAATGATCTCTCTGAAAGGTCTTATACGTGGTGTGTTTTCAGCAGATTGTACCACTGATAACGAGGCAGTGACAGCAGGGACGCCAGCGAGCAGACTGTGAATGTCTCTGTGTGGACACACTCCACTGAACATTATTACAGAAGATCTGCAGGGCTGCATTTGAGCGTAATTGCGCTGTTGGCAGCGGCGTGGGGTCCCTCGTGAGATACAGTTGTTCATCTCTTAAAAGGATGTCAAACTAGAGGTTTTGTGCATAAAGGGACTTGGGTGATAAGCTGTGGCTTATTAGACAACACTATTTTGTTATGTTCAGCATTATCTTGGTTATGGATTATTGGATAATGTACATTAGGTGAGAAAGTTTTAAATTATATGTATTAACCAGAGCATGGAAATAATCTGAGTATGTGGCCCTGTCCCAAATGTCACACTTGATATTGGCTTGCGGTCTTATGGTCTTTGCTCCCAGGTGTCCCATTCGTCATTTCAGGCATTCAGGATGGTGTTCAAGAACTGCCATTATTTTGTGCAGAGAAGTTTTTTTTGTGCAAACTTTCCAGCGGACTATCAAACAGCCCATGTGCAAAGTGTAGACTCACTAATATCTGATTACATATGAGTAATGTTTCTTTAGCATTTAAATATGACTGAGATCAGCTCTATGCCCTCGCAGTTTTTGGATTTTACATTTTTGGCCTTAAATCTTTTTTTTGAGAGTACATCTGTTCAGCTCCGAAAGCCATAATCCAGAGAATGAAATTATATTCCAGGGAAATTACATTAATACAGGGAAGACATTTGGCCAGATAAGAAGGGATTAAGTGGGGTAAAAAGTGGGGTTATTGCCGGCACTCAAAATTATTCTGGTGTGTGTTTTCTGCACTCAGGTGAGTTTCACTTATAGTCATGTTTATCTTGAGCAGTGGAAGCACTTTGTGAGATAACCCCGATAAACACATCCAGATAAGTGCTCAATAAAACAAGTATACATGCAAAAACCTCCCTATGTCTGGAAATAAACAAAGTGGAGCAATGGGCCGCATCTCAGTTGTGTGGCAGCACCAAGATCATGAAATATGCATAACATTTCAAATACTGCATTGCTCATTTTCAAACAAAGAGTCAGTGATACCTCCTGAGGGAAGTGTGTGTGAGGGTTTGGGATGCTACACATTCAGTCCCCTTGGTTTCAGTGCTGTTTATTCATCTTGTGCACTGACACTGTTGCGATGCTAACAAGAAAAATGTACTGAATATATGCTGGAATGGTGTAATTAATGTTGTTCTCTGTCTGTTTCGCAGGTTTGGTGCAGTAGGGCGCAGCGGGGTGGGCAGAGAGGCGAGCGCATGAGGAGAGGGCGTCCTGAGACCCCCATCTCCACCGCTCGCACACACACGTTCACGGACATACCGCGCCTAGCAGCCCTCCAGCCGCCATGGTAAACCATCTTCTGTTTGTGTGGCCGATTGAGTATCACAGTTTTGTTCGTACAAGGTTGATGTCTAAATTACGAAATCTCCCTTACATGTGTTTCTGTCCAAACCGTTCTAATCTAAAACGAGCCAAGATGTGATCGAGAAAATGTGATGGGAGCTTACGAGAGAGAGAGAAAAGGGGGGAGGAGATCAGCATTTGATTAATGGGCCTCACCTCCGGCTTGTGGAAGCTGGGTCTCATGGGAGAGTAGGGCTGTGCTGTTTGAATTATTAAAGTCTGAGAGTTAGGGGGGAGGTTCATAAATAACCCAACGTAATGAGCACCCTGCTAGCGTGAGCGCTAATGCTAACCCAGCTTTGCCGCCGCAGCCAGGGTGACCTTGGATATGCGCACACCAGTGCATACACGCATATACACTCAAGCGCTTCCCACTTCTCTCACTCTAGCAGCTTTCCGTGTCTTCTGCATCTGCTTCTGTATCTGTATTGATTTATTGTGCACATAACGAGGTGACCTTCCTGGTTTCACTTGACTTCCTGTCAAACTGTGGCCAAAGTGGCAGAGCCCACACACACACACACACACACACACACACACACACACACACACACACACACACACACACACACACACACACACTGGCTGTGTGTCAGCTTGACCCTATGCTATCTAAAAGAAATGGACTTTCAGAAAATATTTTTTTAAAAAGTACACAGGGCTCTATTATGATTATAATGGCAGTCTGAGCAGTATTGTGTTTCTGGCTTATAGAAAGCTTCTGCTTTTTGTAGTTCTGTTGAGAGGAGTTTTTGTTTAGTGTGGAAAATGATTTTGCCTCAGTTAAAAAAATAAAAAATAAACATGATAAATGTTAAAATAACACACTTTTGAAAATATAGCCACAAAGGTTAAAACTTGAAAAAATGTACAAGAATATGAAAGATGGAATTTACAAGATGGAATTACTTCAGTGATGACCACTTTAAGTGCTTTAACAAAAACGCAAGCTTCACATTTCAGCTTTTTAAGCCCTCTACTTCCATTGTATGTGGCTTTAAAAAAAATGAGGATTTCACTAATCGTCATGTCACAAATAGAACATCTATATAAAGCATAAATTGATTGCTTGCTTTTCTGTCAAGGGGTGTGTGTGTGTGTGTGTGTGTGCATTTTTAAAGCGGCATTCCCCAGGTCTATGTTCTAGGGCCGCTTGAGATTTACACACTTCGGGCATCAGAGAGCTGCTCACGCACACTGTCACAGTCTGTTTGTGTCAATCTCATCACACACACGCACATACACACTCTCACTCATCAAGAGGACCTACATTGTCAATAGCTGTTTGTGGTTAGCTCAAGTCTATAATAAGTAGCCGCAGAGCTTTGCAGATCGTTGCCTGACTGGAAGACATTTTAATTAGGGGTGTGTAATTAATTTAATACTGAGCACTGACAAATATACACACAGAGATGACACAACATGCCAGGACCCTTGTGCGGTTATGTACTCCATCTGATAGGCAGAGCAGGAGCCATAAATAGAGATTACTACTTTAAAAATTGTACTACAACAGTGACACTTTTTTTATTATTTACATTTGCCTTGAATTTTAATGGGCTTGATCACTCTATATGTGTCTCTTTGTCCATCTTACTCCATTTGATTGAGATCTGTTTGTCTGAATGTCCCCAGTGTGTGCCATTTTGTTAATCCAGTGGTTTGATGAAACTGTCCTTTGCTTGCCTCCCCCCTCCCTCTCTCTCTCTCTCTCTCTCTCTCTCTCTCTCTCTCTCTCTGTGTGTCTCTCTCTCTCTCTCTCTCTCTCTCTCTCTCTCTCTCTCTCTCTCTGAATCTTATAAGAATCAAATAATATGATATTATAATATATAATATCTTACTCTGTAAAATGTAATTTTTTTGCTGAATAGTACTATTATGCTATTCCCAGTTTAGCCTCGCTTTGGGTTTTGGTTAGTTTAAAGGTGCTGTATGTAAGTTTTTCACTTTACTTAAGCATAAAAATACCATTATATACTTGCAGATATTTAGGAAACATGCTAAATTCACCTACTTGTTTCTCAGAAAAATAATGCTACAGCCAGTTATTCTACTTTGAAATGTGCGTTCCGTGTCTGAATGTCTGTTTTGTGTTTTGGTCTGTGCGATACCGCACGCCACCAGTCTACCCAATAGTATTTTGACACAACAGGTTGCCAGTTGGCAGAAAACACATCGTATTGCAGCCATGGAAGCCAGCGAACAAACCGGGTCAGAGATCACAGATTCTACCCAACTTAAAAAGCATATTAAAACATGGATAAATCAATATGTGTGTGTGTGTGTGTGTGCACACACACACACACACACACACACACACACACACACACACACACACACACACACACACACACACACACACACACACACACACACACTGGCCATTTTATTAGGTCTACCGGTTCAACTGCTCATTAACACAAATAACTAATCGCATGGCAGGAACTCAATGCTTTTCATCTTCGCTTTATTTTGCATTATTTTGCTTCTCTTCAGCTATGATGGAGACATCCACTCTTGCATAGACCTTATTCACAGCAGCGGCATCTTTGACATGCATCTCTTTAGTGGGTTGCACTGTTATTTAATATGTTTTTTGATTGTTCTGCTGATGAAACACTGCAAAATATCTTTCCCAGAAATTTCATGACAACATGAGCTATAGAAAATTAGCTTTTTTACAGCTATTGAAAACATGGTAAGTCTATCCTTCAAAGTCTTGCTTTCATACCTGTCATGGCCCTGCTCTGAATAAAGTCTGTTGCGTGTTCGTGCATTTTTGGGGGTGGAGCAATGAAGGGAGGACTGTTTAAGTTTACAAATATAAACGGTTTCTCAGAAATCGCTTACTGTACCTTTTTTCACTGCAGCCCAGTGTGTTTTCTGAGGTAGTTGAAGATACCCAACACTATTACATGTAACCATTTCTCTGTGCACACCTTGTATGCACTAAGTGTCTTTCTATCCTTATCCATCCTTTCCCTCTCCTCGGTATGATGTGTGATTAAGATGCAGTGCTCTCTGCTCCTTAGCTATTTTACACTCTTTTACACTTGCCAGTATGTTTTACGGTCGCTCGCAGGCAGCCATTAGGAGTGCCTCATAAAGCCTGTGCACTGCCTGTTAAATACTGGCCTGATGCCACCAAGAGGCCGCTGTCACTGCCGGTAACGCACACGCAAAGATATGCATCTTTATATCCCAGCCACCCACTGCTGCAGATGCCGAAAGACACCCGCCCCGATCCACGCTCACCAAGGCTGCTTTAATGTTCTCAAACACGTGTAGTTTGTATAGCAGTGTCAAAGTGCTCACTCTGCATCACACTAATTGATCAACTCCACTAAAGGTTGCAGCCTTCAACCATCAGCGCTTCGCACTCGACAAACAAGCCCGGCTGTCTTGTAGCAGCCTACAGAGTAAAAATGTCACTCGGTGAATTCCGATTGAAACAAATTAATCTTGTTTTTCTTTGCTTGCTAGTTAAACAACAGCTGCCGTTCAGAAGATGGATGCATCTTGTCGTTTTTTTATGTCTATATTCCGTGAAAGGTCACACCCCCCCGGGGACTGCAGCGGCGCTGATATGAGCTTTGATACGCTATTGAGCAAGTCTGCTGTCGAATGTAGAAATGGTACAGGAAGAGCGACAGAATGAAAATGACAGGATTAGGGAATGGATCTCGTTTTGAATAGAGCTGATATCATGGAGATTCAGGCCTGTGAAGGATGATGAATGAATTTATGAAAGATATGACTAGCAGTGCACGCCTACCTTTTTATTTCCATCTTTTTTTTTGTATGTGTGTTTATTTTGCTGCGTGCAGAGACTAGCTCTCGATGCGCAAAAATTTTAAAGATCATTATTTTTTTTGTTAAAAAAATTGTTGCAAGATAATTTGATCATATGAAAGATGTGCGTAAAAAATGTTAGCAGTTTAACAGCTTGAAACATGAAACACCATGCGAGTCATCTCATTTTAAACATTCTATTCATCAAAGAATTGTCATGGCTTCCACAAAAATATTAAGCTGCACAACTTTTTTTTTTGTTTTGTTTTTTTGTTTCTGTTTTTTGACCATTTATGAAACTGACCTGTGTTTGCATTCATCTCTGTAATTAAGATTCGCATGCACTCTAATTAGGAGCAAATCACGTCAATAAAGATGAATTGCAATTAAGTGATGTTGATGAATTGTAGGAGACAGCAGAAACAGCAGCTCAGTAGCTGTTCTCTGGTGTAACAGTTTTTGATTGAACCAGTGAGCTCTGATGTCATCAACAGTCAACAACAAAAAGACCTCTTTTTTTATTAATTAAAACCATAAAAGATTTTTTTTTTTTTAAAACATTAAACAAAGAAAAAAAAAAAGAAAAAAGATTAAATGAACATGTAATATACTACCTGTGCATTTAAACTGTTTTGCACCACGGATTGCGTAATCTCGTTAGAAAGGTCACGCTAGACGTAGGCGGAGCGTGCGAAGACTAATACAAACGCCCTTTAAAAAAATTAAATAAATCAAAATTCAAAATCGCCCGACATCGTTATTTAACCTTTTTTTTTGCTAAAGGATGTTTGTATTAGTCTTCGCACGTTCGCTTGGGGCGGTACTTCTGTAAGTCTAACGTGACCTTTCCGATGTGATTGCACAATCCGTGGTGTGTCGCAGAACAGCACAAGATGAGCAATTTAGGTTAAAAAGTATGTAAATTATTATTATTTATATTTTTTTTTTTTTTAGAAAATGACAGATGGTTTCACAAGATAAGACCTTATTCCTCAGATGGGATCGCGCAGATCACTTTGAAGCCATTCGAAGCCCTTGGAAACTGCATTGATTTGGACCTTCAGCATTTTGGTTGCCATTGAAGTCCATTGTGTGGAGAAAAATCCTGAAATGTTTATCTGAAAAAAATGAATTTCTTTTCTAATCTTACCGCACTACTTTACTTTATCTCTGTGTCTGATCAAAGTGGGCAGAATGTTAGATCTAACGAGCCATAACTGACGAAAATAACAGTAATTTTTACCCTTACGGTCAAATATTGCACTGCAAACATCAATAACATTTTGAAGTTGTCAATGCTGGCAAATAACCATGGTATAAGTGGGGTAATCAACGGCTAGCTGTGCATTAAACAATTTTAAAATGCACTCTGCTTCGTCGGGTGATTCTTTACCTCCACACACACAAGCCAGGGCTCATTGATGCACGTGGGGAGCGAAGGCTGGCCCGTTTGGTCCGATCAAACAGATGAGCTACTGTAGCTGAAATTGCTCAAGAAGTTAATGCTGGTTCTGATAGAAAGGTGTCAGAAAGGTGTACACAGTGCATCGCAGTTTGTTGCGTATGGGGCTGCATAGCCACAGATCAGTCAGGGTGCCCATGCTGACCCCTGTACACCACCAACAGTGGGCACATGAGCATCAGAATTGGACCACGGAGCAATGGAAGAAGGTGGCCTGGTCTGATGAATCACGTTTTCTTTTACATCACGTGGATGGACGGGTGCGAGTGCGTCGCTTACTTAGGGAACACATGGCACCAGGATGCATTAAGGGAAGAAGGCAAGCCGGCGGGGGCAGTGTGGGCAATGTTCTGCTGGGAAACCTTGGGTCCTGCCATCCATGTGGATGTTACTTTGACACGCATCACCTACCTAAGCATTGTTGTAGACCATGTACACCCTTTCATGGAAACGGTATTCCTTGGTGGCTGTGGCATCTTTCAGCAGGATAATGTGCCCTGCCACAAAGCAAAAATGGTTCAGGAATGGTTTGAGGAGTACGAGTTTGAGGTGTTGACTTGGCCTCCAAATTCCCCAGATCTCAATTCAATCAAGCATCTGTGGGATGTGCTGAACAAACGAATCCAATCCATGGAATCCCCACCTTGCAAATTACAGGGCTTAAAGGATCTGTTGCTAACATCTTGGTGTCAGATACCACAGCACACCTTCAGGGGTCTAGTGGAGTCAATGCCTCGACGGGTCAGGGGTGTTTTGGCAGCAATAATGTTATGCCTGATCGATGTATGTATGTATGTATGTATGTATGTATATGTATGTATATATATATGTATGTGTGTGTGTGTGTGTATATATATATATGTGTGTATGTGTATGTATATATATATATATATATATATATATGTATGTATATATATGTATGTATATATATATATATATATATATATATATATATATATATATATATATATATACATATATATATACACACTCACCTCAAAGGATTATTAGGAACACCATACTAATACTGTTATTGACCCCCTTTTGCCTTCAGAACTGCCTTAATTCTACGTGGCATTGATTCAACAAGGTGCTGAAAGCATTCTTTAGAAATGTTGGCCCATATTGATAGGATAGCATCTTGCAGTTGATTTGAGATTTGTGGGATGCACATCCAGGGCACGAAGCTCCCGTTCCACCACATCCCAAAGATGCTCTATTGGGTTGAGATCTGGTGACTGTGGGGGCCATTTTAGTACAGTGAACTCATTGTCATGTTCAAGAAACCAATTTGAAATCATTCAAGCTTTGTGACATGGTGCATTATCCTGCTGGAAGTAGCCATCAGAGAATGGGTACATAAAGGGATGGACATGGTCAGAGACAATTCTCAAGTAGGCCGTGGCATTTAAACGATGCCCAATTGGCACTAAGGGGCCAAAAGTGTGCCAAGAAAACATCCCCCACACCATTACACCACCACCACCAGCCTGCACCGTGGTAACAAGGCATGATGGATCCATGTTCTCATTCTGTTTACGCCAAATTCTGATTCTACCATCTGAATGTCTCAACAGAAATTGAGACCCATCTGACCAGGCAACATTTTTCCAGTCTTCAACTGTCCAATTTTGGTGAGCTTGTGCAAATTGTAGCCTCTTTTTCCTATTTGTAGTGGAGATGAGTGGTACCCGGTGGGGTCTTCTGCTGTTGTAGCCCATCCGCCTCAAGGTTGTGCGTGTTGTGGCTTCACAAATGCTTTGCTGCATACCTCGGTTGTGACGAGTGGTTATTTCAAAGTTGCTCTTCTATCAATTTGAACCAGTTGGCCCGTTCTCCTCTGACCTCTAGCATCAACGAGGCATTTTCGCCCACAGGACTGCCGCATACTGGATGTTTTTTACCATTCTTTGTAAACCCTAGAAATGGTTGTGCGTGAAAATCCCAGTAACTGAGCAGATTGTGAAATACTCAGACCGGCCCGTCTGGCACCAACAACCATGCCATGCTCAAAATTGCTTAAATCACCTTTCTTTCCCATTCTGACATTCAGTTTGGAGTTCAGGAGATTGTCTTGACCAGGACCGCACCCCTAAATGCATTGAAGCAACTGCCATGTGATTGGTTGATTAGATAATTGCATTAATGAGAAATTGAACAGGTGTTCCTAATAATCCTTATTTATATATACCAATGCATGAATTGAATTAGTTGGTTATTAGATCTAGTCGTGAAGTGGGAGACATGACATGACAGACTGACTGAAGGTGAGAGATAGTGGTTGATGAAAGACTGAAGGATTGTGGGTAAGTGGGAGCAGGAGGGCTTCATGTCTGATTAGTAGAGGTTGTTGGTTGAGTCACTGAGCTCAAATTGATTTCCACCCGTGAGGATGATGTAGAACACGCTGCAGACACAGGTTAATATAGCACGTCCGTGTCTTATGGTGTGTCCCGGTGGTACAGGGCTTTGGATGCACGTGTGTGAACCTCTTTCTGTAAACTCTGTAGATGTTACTTCCATTGACATTTGTTTTGCCATGAAGGCAAGCAGAGGTGAGTTTGATTGATTAAAGTTTAATCTGCTGCTAAATGCTTCGCTCTAACCCTGCACGTCTGTCTCACATACACACTTTGCTTTAGGAGATAAATTGAAAAAGTTAGCCAAGGTGATCTTCAGAAGTTGTTAACATAGTGGTATGTGTGTGTAACGTAAATTTATCAGTGTTGCTGGTATTTAGTCGCATGGTCCTTCAGAAATCATATACTGATTTGATGCTCCAGAAACATTTCTTAAGTTCAAAAGAACAGCCTTTATTTGAAATAGAAATCTTTTGTAACATTAAAAATGTCTTTGTCACTTTTAATCAGTTGCATCGTTGCTGAATAAAAGTACTAAGTTCTTTAAAAATCAGATGAAGAAAAAAACAAGCTCTAATTTTCTGTGATGAAATTACAGCTTGATGGTAACACATTAAAAATATCCTTTTCGCAAATTTAGACAGTTTCCACAGCTGAAGAAATGCTTTATTGGTGTGTGCACAGTTTTAGCATCTACAACTGCACAGCGTTATGTATTGTTTCTTACTGTGTTTAATTTTTCAAGCTAATGAGACTTTTCTCTCCATCAGAGATCTATTCGGTCGTTCGGGAACGATGACCGCCACGTCATGGCCAAGCACTCCACCATCTACCCTTCCTCTGAGGTCCTGGAGGCGGTGCAGAGCCTCGTCTCCACCGTGGAGTGCGCCCTGAAACATGTGGCTGATTGGATGGATCAAACTCAAGCCAGCCAATCAAATCAATTAACTTCATCCAGCACACAGGAGGAGGAGACGGAGGCTAGTGCCGACGAATCACCAGAAGGCAGCACAAAGTGAGTGCTCCCAGTGCATGCTGGGAAAATGGACAGAAGCTGTTGGTTATTGATTTATTGGATCTAAATATTGCACGTGATTAATTCTGATCCAGAGATGGTAGTCATATTTTGTGTGGTGTGTCTCAGTGAGGGCAGCAGCTGTAGCAGTGCTCCCAGTGAAGGAGGGGTGTTATGTGGAGTGATGAGGATCGGTCTGGTGGCCAAAGGCCTCCTGATTAAAGATGACATGGACCTGGAGCTGGTGCTCATGTGCCGAGAGAAACCCACCAAGACACTGCTTTGCACCGTCTGTGACAACCTCCCGCCGCAGATCGAGGTAACTGCACACTGCTCAAACTGCTCACACTTCTCACATCCGCTGACAGAAAAGCCACATTGAGCTACCAAAATACACACTGACAGCACAACCACCTTTACTGATGAAGTTTTGATTTGCAGTAGCTAAATATACACTCGAAAGTTATTGTTTGCTTTTCATCTGTTGAAAGACTGCACTGCGGTACACTGTAGCTAGTTTTGCCCAAACAAGAGATGCTTGTCTGCGATTTAACACTTTTTCTCTGGATTTACGTTTGTTGCCTGCTAATAATGAAGCATGCATTATGGTATTGCACTCAATAAAACATGCTTGTGAAAGGGATTTGTAATTGTTACCAAACGGTTGTTGCAATACTTTTGCAGTTTTTCCTGAACATTTGCAACTGTAACGGCTTCTGAAATTTCCATTATTTATGCAGTGCATAAAACACAAATTGCTGCAAAAATTGCTATTTTTATTTCTTAAAGATGCAGTAAAATATCCAAAAAACACTGGACCTGTGTTATATATTTTGTTCAGTTGAGTACTTACAATATCCCAAATGTTTCCAACTATTTGTGAATCGTGAGAATTGAATTTTAACCAAGGAACCGGGACGGGTGAGGGAGTCACCTGTCAATGGCGTCATATCCGCGGTACCCTCAGTTTCCGCTTTTACTGCTGTAGAAACCATGGCAACAGATGTGGACAACTGCGTAACATCTAGCAGCACGCTGTTGTAGTTTCGTTCAAACATTATGAACCATGGCAAGCAGACTTGAGAATGAGAAATCAAAAGAGGACCAATATCGACGTGGTGTTTTCGAGATGACGAGAGATTCGCAATGAACTTCAACTTGACAGAGATGCCGTTCTTGCATGTGCTTTATGTACATAAAACGAAATCAATGTTATGTAGCTCAACACAATGAAATATATTAGAATATCATCAGTATGATGTTCTAATGTTGATGTAGCTTACTGCTACTCTCATACAGCCAACAAACTAACACACAGAATAACATTATAAATTTCAACACACTCAAATGCAGTTTAGATAGCGCAGACCAAGTGAAACAGCATTGCATTTCCTCACAATTTTAATGTCGACAAATAAACTGACCTGTATGAGTAGTAATTCAGCACTTGCGGGTAACGTTAGTTCAGTAGAATGAAATGATAAATAAATATGACAAGCACATCACAAGATTACTAAAACGTAGTAATTTCTACAATTTTAATTAAAAATAATACTAAAATAAATAACAAATAACATAATAGTATAAATAATACTAGAATAATACTGATTCTGAGACAGTAGGACAAGAATGCGACAAGTCTCTATGGGAAATCTTATGAATTCTCACAAAACAAATTATTCGAGCTATAAAGCTGTAATAATTGTACTGGATTATGTATGTCCCTTTCTGGTTTCTTGCCTCTTTCATGTGGATAAATATTGTTTACTTGTATTGCATGGCCTTAACAAAAGTATTTTGATGTAACTTACAAGTTCAGTAAGTCAGTCTGTCACGCTAGTCTCAGTTTAACGTGTATGATGTTTTGTGACTATGTATTTTGTCTGATACTGAATGTATTTTAGAGTGTGTTCACACTTGTAGTTCAGTTCTCCTAGTTCTTTTGGTACAGACCAAAAAAGAAAATTATACATTTAGTCCTGGTTCAGTTAGCATTAGTCATTTTTAACTGTCATTTAAAGATTAAAAAGGGGTAACATGGCTCCTATGACTAGAAGAACCAGGTATTCTTGAGCACACTCTCCTCTTTAGGGTCGCAACTTGGGACATCATGTCCTGTTTTTTTTTTTTCTGTGTTACATCCATATTTCATTCAAACTGCACCAGAGTTTGTTTGGAAGCTGACCGACACCCATTTTTCAGCAGTCTCGGTCTACTTGTTTGGTGTGTACCAGGGTTCAGATGGCAGAATTCGCACTTATTCAAATGAACCGGACTAACAGAGTTTGTTTTAATTGAACCAAACATGCCAAGTGTGAACACACCATTGCACTGCCAGGGTTGACTTAATTGACTGTGCTGAGGTGTTTTGAGGGAAATGAAACTGCAGATTTCCATACAAAAAAAAGCTGCAATATACAAAACAGACCTGCTCTATTTATATTCATCATGTGTAATTAATATAAACCTGCCAGCAACCAGTTTCCCTAATTAGACACTTAGGAAAGGCCGGGAGGGCGGGTTGATCAGCAGTGACCCAGTCTTACCCCACACACACACACACACACACACACACACACACACAACATAGCCAGACAGAAATCCCATTAAAGCAGACTATACTGACAGCAGGTCAAGTCTCCGTATAATGGATCTGTTCGTAATGGAACGGCAGTCGACTACTTTTCCCTTTCTCTATTTTCTTCTTCTTTCTCTCCATATCAGTCAGCGATTGAGTGTTAGACATGCACATTTCCCGTCTCAGCTGTGTGCTCAAGCACGTGTGGGGGTGGTCTGTCCACACACACACACACACACACACACACACACACACACACACACACACACACACACACACACACACACACACACACACAAGGGTCACTGTGGTGGGAGATGTAATTGATCTATGGTTTACATGAAAAGACCAGGCGGATTGGAAATGTGCGGCTGGAATTAATTGAATGGATTACAAACTGGTTCCCCACATCAAACCAGATTACATTAAAGCAAGCATCTGCACTGCCTGTGTCCCACCTCATAATCTGGTTTGTAAATGCATTGTGATGATGTGAGCAGCTGTGGTCATGTGATAACAAAAAGCCTTAAACATTAGATTATTGTCCAGTTTGTTTTAAAGTAGGTGTGTTTTGCACTTTTAACCTTATAAAGCCTTGGTCAAAACTGTAGTACACAATGTGCCTTTTGTCGTCTGATAGTTCATCCTTTTTTTAACAAGTAAAAGTCCTTTTAGTATAATTGTAAATATGTTGCACTTCAGGTGGTGGTACACATGTCCTTTTGCTCTGAAATCTTTTAATGATTTTTATAAAGAATAACTTTTATATTGTTAGTTATATTTCAAGATGAACATTTACTGGACTGAAACAACTTGATTGTTCATAATCACATTTGTGAGTATTAAATATGATACATCAGGCTTTTGAGGAACGTTCGGTCATCATTGTATTGCATTTCATTATGTTTTGCACCCCCACAAAAAACAGCTTTGATCATAAAACTAGGCATTTAAATATCATCTAACTAAAACATATTATTGGGAGATATAGAGTGACAACTGATATCTAGATGCATTTTATGCAAGTAATCTATTATACTTTAATACAAATCTCACTGCTTTACATTACAAGCTACCAAAATGTCATTCTTTTTGGCTATATAAATATCAGCAACTGCATCAATTTGCATATTTTTGCTCAGTTAGGTCTCTGAAAAAAGTTTTCCTCCTCGAATATGTGCTCTATATTCTCCTGTCATACTATATGAGCCATACAAGCCTGATATGTCAAATGATGCTAACACACTTGCAAAACCTTTATTTATTTAAAAAAAAAAAAAATAGATTTTGTCTTAAGGTTCAATAAACATTACGTTGGGACTGTCATATCACATTTTTGCTACGTGATTTTCATGGCCAAAAGAATTCTTGATTACCAATATGATTGCGATGAAAGTTTTAGAAGTTATACTCATGTGTAGTTTTAACATGAAATCAATGTCTCATTTAGTAAATATCATGGTTATTGTCAATACCAGTATATATCGACACCCCTTGTTTATATAAAACATCAAATAATTTCCAAATAAAAATGTTCCATTTATATGATCCATTTAAATAGTTCACAACTCTACACTGCTATAAAGCCATAGTTCCTTCTGGGTCATTTTTGCATGTTTTTGACACTGAAATTTAAACTCTGACCCCTACAGAAATTGACAGAGGAGAAGTATGAGGTACAGCACTGTATTCCCGAGGCCGCCATTTTGGTCTGCACCACGACAGAGCCCAAACTCACACTGAAGGTGACGCTCACCTCCCCACAGATGAAAGACGACTGTGAGACGGAGGAGCAAGGTTTGTGCCTGCGTGTCCAACTTTCTTTCTTTCTTTTTTCTAAACAGGAGACGAGGGATGGATGAATGTTTGTGTGTGCGTTTTTAGTGATGGTCCATTAGAAGAACAAGCTTTAATCTCTTCCTTACTTCCTTACCGTGCACATAAAGCACACACCACTGGACTCATCTTATAGTCAAAACACACAGAGCTGATTCAGCAGCAGGTTGAGTGGTCTGCGTGCTGTCAGACTCTTGACCCGCAGGGCTGCTCACGGGACGTGCTGGAATACAGTGGGAGGAGAGTGGACACAGACACAAAAGACACAGATCTCCTTTAAAGACAACATGAAATGCTTCTGTAATGGGACATTATGAAGTGAAACCAAATATTCAGTCGAGAATGATGTAGGGCGGGTCTGTTTATCCATTATGTCATCCATATTACCTACTCAACCTGGACAGTAAGAGCAGCCCAGTGTATTTTGGGTACAATTCTGGTAGGGGCATGTTGTTTTCCTGCCTTTCATGTCCGTTAAAGGGATAGTTCTCTGATAAATGAAATGCCTTCATGTCATTTCAAACCTGTATGACTTTCTTTCTTTAGCAAAACACCAAAGAATAACTGTTTATGGTGATTTATTTAAAGTCAATGGGGTCTAAAACAACACTGGACCCAACTGACTTTTATTTTATGGACAAAATCATTTATTTTGTGTCCACAGAAAAAAGTAAGTCAAATAGGTTTGGAACAACATGAAGGTAAATAACAGGATGTTCTATCCCTTTAACTCACTTTCCTCCTGGCTTAAAGTCACACTTTTTTTTATCTCTTTAAATCTTGACATTAACATGGATGCGTTATGTCATGTCTGATTGGGCTTATGGTCGGTAAGTACTGATGCAGAGGCACTTGAGCTCAGAACACATGAGTTAAGTCAAGATGGAAGTCTGTTATTGGAGTTTTTGGTGCCGTGACCCGTAACTGAGCGCTTTGACAGCCAAAGCGGTTGTATCTTTAGAGGATGGCATTTAGGCTATAACAATTAGAGCTGCAGTGATGCGAAACATGTTTCTTTCCCGTGCTCTCTCCCTCGTACACAGGCTCCTTGCCTCTTTCACACACTCTCTCTCACACTCTCTCTCACACACACACACACACACACACACACACACACACACACACACACACACACACACACACACACACACACACACACACACATACATTCTATCGCTCTATGCAAATGCTTTGCCAAGGAAAAGGTTGCAGCCCTGTTGTACATGCTTGAGTGCTCTTCGTTTACAGTGGCAGTAGCAAACCTCAGTACTCAAGAGGGTGACAGAGTTACCTATAGTGGTGTTGTTGGGGCCTTCATGGATTTCTATAAGTGCCACCACAGATTTCTGCTGAATTTAAAGCAGAATTAATTGGTCATATGGACTTAAGGACGAGTCACATTTACCAGGGTTTGCCCAAATGAATCCAGGCATTTCAAATTAGGAATTAGGGTTTGCAAAGTCTAGTTGAGTAGTCAACTTTAATGCCCTGCCATGACACTTTAAGCTTGATGTTGACTAGTCGCTGGTCATAGCCTATAGAGGACGCAACTGGATAAGAAATCTTTGAAGTCCACTTTTACGCTCCATTTCCAACAGTTAAAATTACAAATAAATGCATACTTTGAGCGCGCCACAAGAAATGTTTGATTATACCCTCTGGATGCTCAAAATTCGGTCAGGTGAATGCATTTTTTTAAACAGCATATTGTACAGGTAAGTTAATCGCCCGTCTGTGCTGCTGCTTTGTAACTCACTCACATGAAGACAGTAGTGTGCAGATCAGAATCATTCAGTAGCGCAGAAATAGGATATGCATGGATGTCACTTTCCTGCCGAAGGAAAAGGATCCTACTGCATGACTGGAATCAATAGGGGAAACTGTGAAAACACGAGTAAAACAAACTATTATCAGTTTAAACTGAAGGTTGGACTCGATTTAGTGTTCCTTACAACTTACCAAAAATCCAGTGATCCGTGGATATTGACATGCAGCCAGGAATCATGTTTGCTGAGATTTATAGGAGCCTGATTTCAATGCCACGGAAATACATCAAGCAAATTTGCCTGTGAATGCTTCATAAACACAATATAGGTAGGTCTAAATCCAGGTGATCACTTATATCAATGTTATAAATGCATATCGTCCAGCCTTAAAACTTGTATATTTTGTCAGTGTTTATTTAAAAACATCCAATTTTGCGGAGTTTAAGATGGTAAATATTGAATTGATACAATGTCAATACAATATATAGAGTATGATTTTACCCCAAAATTCAACACATTGAATTTTGTTGACACAAAATCATAACTGCAAATCCACGTTTCATCCAGTTGTTTCTATGAATTTCAGTGATCCATTTGCTTCTTTTCTCTAGCTTTCCACAGTCTGTAAAAATATACCTCAGATTTCTTGTCAAATCTGTTTGTATAGTCCGTTTCAAAGCTCTTTCCCATTTTAGATGTGTTTTGGGTTTTTCGTGGCATTCATGCTGAAATCCAATGCTGCCACTCAGACTTTTTGCCACTCAGTGGGCGTAACCGCAGTCAACTCAGACCGACAGGGACGCCACAAGACTGTTCTGTTTAGAAACTGTAAAGTTCTAGCATATATTTTCTTAGTAACTAAAACCCAGAGCTTCACTATTAGTAGAGAAACACTGCCAAGTAGAATAAAACGCAATCACTCTAACACTAATGCATTCAAATAAATGTAATCTTTACTGTGCTACTTTATCTGTATCTGATTTAGAATGAGCAGAAATGAGAAAGATAACGACCCAAAGACAAAAGAACTGATAAAAATAAGCTATTATGTAGGAGCAGTAGTCTTGTGTGCAGTGTGTCATATGCCCATAGCTGTGCGCAAGGCAACCTGCGTTAGAGTCTCAACTCGAGGTTCAGGCTTATTAATGACTTCATCAGCGACTAGTCGACTTTGACTCGACTTTAATCACATAAATGTTGATTCAAGTTGTTCAACCCCTAATATAGGAATCCACACAATCTAGAGTTTTGTGTGACGGTGAAAGATTTTTCCCATGCAGATTTTGCGTAGTCAACTTGAACTCACCATGTCGACCAACAGAAACCTGGTTTGAAAGTGATTTCTGTGTGAGCTGAGATTCATATATCGCAACACTATTGGCAAACGACAATAGGCCCTTTGTGGCCGTATCTTTAGTTATTCAGTTAGCTAGCTATAGATACACTATATTGCCAAAAGTTTTGGGATGCCTGCCTTTACATGCACATAAACTTTAATGACATCCCATTCTTAATCTGTAGAGTTTAATATGAAGTTGGTCCACCCTTTGCAGCTATAACAGCTTCAACTCTTCTGGTAAGGCGTATTTGTGAGGTCAGGCACTGATATTGGACAAGAAGGCCTGGCTCGCAGTCTCTGCTCTAATTCATCCCAAAGTTGTTCTGTTAGGTTGAGGTCAGGACTCTGTGCAGGCCAGTCAAGATCCTCCACACCAAACTCGCTCATCCATGTCTTTATGGACATTGCTTTGCTAATCTGAAGGCCACATGAAGTTTGGAGGTCTGTAGCTATTGACTCTGCAGAAAGTTGGCGACTTCTTCTGCGCACTGTGCGCCTCTGCATGCGCTGACCCCACTCTGTGATTTTACGTGGCCTACCACTTTGTGTCTGAGTTGCTGTTGTTCCCAATTGCTTCCACTTTGTTGTAATACCACTAACAGTTGACCGTGGAATATTTAGTAGTGAGGAAATTTCATGAATGGACTTATTGCATGGGTGGTAACCTGTCATGGTACCACGCTTGAATTCACTGAGCTCCTGAGAGCGACCCATTCTTTCACAAATGCTTGAAGCAGTCTGCATGCCTAGGTGCTTGAGTTTATATACCTGTGGCCGTGGAAGTGATTAGAACACCTTAGAACAAGGAAGTGATTAGAACTGATTGTACTAGTTGATCTAATAGCACCCCTAGTGGCAGCAAAGAAAATGCAAATTGTAATCCGTTTAGTGATATTGTCCAATATTTGGCCTTTTTGAGAAGATCAACATTGCCAAATAACAGATAAAAATGTCCACTGTTAATGAATAATGCTCAATTCTTCAAACATTTTTTGAGAATTTCAAAGTAAATATTGTTTAAATGATTGTTTACATTTTCAACCTTATATCAACTACCCCGCTTTCCATTCATTGGTATCAGCATTGGGGAAAAAACGATTTTGATCAACTGCTAATTACATTTTATGAATTCGAAAGCACTGCCACACAAAATAGCATTTGTGTTGCATTAAGGCCAGTATGCCTTAATCTCACTCTTTCTGACACATATACACTAATTTTCTCATTGGTTTGCTCACACCGCCATCCTCTTTGATGTGGATTGTTAGAAGCAGGGGGAGGAAAAATGAAAGAATGTATCCGGATTGAGGAATCAATACCTGTGCCAGCACACACCTCATCCATCTAACAGATGTGTCAGATGTGGACACTGCTCCTGGAGTGTGGGATGACAGATGACAGGAGGGGGGGAGAGATGGAGCGATGGGTTGTAGATCACCACAAGAGCACCTCGTATTTTCCTGACCGGGTCAAGGGCCCTGTCCCTTTGAGAAACTGCTCAATCTCAGGACCGGCCGAATGAACAGTACTCATACGCGTACATACGTGACACAGACACACACACACACACACATATAACATGATATTGCAATATGGCTGGGTTATATTTCACCCCAATGTCAAAAGACAGAAATAAGAAACCATATTTTCCAAAAAGAACATGAAGCCTGTTTTTAGGACCATCAAGATTTTTTTACATTTATTAATGGTGCTGTCATTTTTATGACTGTACTAAAGCATAAAAAAATCCATAATAGAAGTAGGAAACATGCTAAGTTCAAATAGTTGTTTCTTTGAAAGGCAATGCTACAGACAGTTATTCTATATTGTAATGTGCATTCTGTGTCGGAATATCTGTTTTTGTTTTATCCCGCCCAGTGCCAATTTACCCAATAGTATTTCAACTCCCCAGGTTGCCAGTTGGCGGAAAACAAAGTGATGGAGGCCAGCAAACGAATTGGGTCAGAGATTGCAAACTCTACCCGACCTAAAAATCCTCGGCAAATAAAACATTGCAAACGTGTACATTGGCTGATCAACTTGTACCGTCAATCTGGCAACCCGCGTGAGTGTCGAGTCTGAGGAGTGGGCAGGGAAAAATCTCTCTGAAAAGTATTTACACAATAAGTGCATTGCATCAAATGATTCATTTAAACGTTAGTAGAACATAATATTTAGAAGACAATGTGAATTAAGACCAAAAAATGCAATAAGTAAATATTTATACATCAAAAGTGTATTATTTTAGCTGTAATTTATTTATTTTAAATCCAGAATCATTGTTTTAAAGTTAATACTTGAATGGCATAATTTCCTTCCTTCCTTCTTCCTTCCTTCCTTCCTTCCTTCCTTCCTTCCTTCCTTCCTTCCTTCCTTCCTTCCTTCCTTCCTTCCTTCCTTCCTTCCTTCCTTTCCTTCCTTCCTTCCTTCCTTCCTTCCTTCCTTCCTTCCTTCCTTCCTTCCTTCCTTCCTTCCTTCCTTCCTTCCTTCCTTCCTTCCTTCCTTCCTTCCTTCCTTCCTTCCTTCCTTCCTTCCTTCCCTTCCTTCCTTCCCTTCCTTCCTTCCTTCCTTCCTTCCTTCCTTCCTTCCTTCCTTATGTTATAATATATATTTATGTATTTTATTTATATATTATATTTATTATATTTTGTTATATTTATTATATTTTATTAGATTATATTTTTTATTTTATTTGGGGTGAAATACAGTGGAGTCCAAACGTCTATTTTGTAAATTTGGGATTCATTACTTTTTCAGTTCAGCTTTTTGGTTTAAATAAAATCGAGTAGACGTCTCGGACTTTTGGACCCCGCTGTATGGCCCGGATGTGTTTTCACCCGTGTTTGCTTATGATTAGAAGAAGAATAATGCACTGAAGCATTTGTCTCATTTTGAATGTGTGGAAGTTTGTGGGCTGATCAATGATGGATTGATGTTGATTTTTGCGGGATGTGTGTGTCATTGATTAGAGGGTGGGCTAAACCTTTCCATCACTCTGACAGATCTTCCTCTTTAACCGTCCTCAGCTGGGCTGCTCTGATTAAAATCCTGAGAGGAATTACGAAAGAGTAATGGTTCAGTTCTCATCATACAATCTCTAAATAACCCCCGTACACCTGCACGCCTTTTCCTGGATTTACACTGCGGCAGCATTGTCTTTCTTTTATCTATTTGTTTATCTGCAGAGGAACACAATGTGACGATCTCACTGGTACGTAGATGCTCACCTATTGAGCCAATGAAAGAAAAGATTAGCAAACCTTACTGAAGAATGAAACTTATGTATTGTTTGGGTGGGAGAGATGAAGAAAAATGTTCTGACAACTCAAAATGTGAGTGTGTGTGTGTTGTGTGCGAGCAATCTCTTCTATTGTTGTGACTGATCTATAACAATACCCACTGCATGTCTTCATTACTCCAGTGTCAATCCAAGCACAAACTGGCACTGATTCGCTGAAGGTGTTAGTGTGTGCTGATGCTTTTGACATTAACTCCTAACCAGGCACGACGCAGGAAATTATAAAAATATTCATGCTGAAATGCTGAGAGGAAGAGATGCAGCCAATCAGAAAGTATTTGCTGTTCTATACAATATATGCAGATTTCTTCAGATATAGACTTTTAGAAACTAAAACATGCTTTTCACACTCTCATTAGTTTGATTTGTTTTTTTAACAATGTCTAATACAGGATATACTGTACACTGCTGTTCAAAAGTTTGGGGTCAGGAATAATTTCTTAAAAAATAAATAAAAAAAGCAAGAAATACTTTATTTAGCAAAGGTATGTTGATTAAAAGTAAAGACGTTTATAATGTTAACAAAAGAGTTCCATTTCAAACAAATGCTGTTCTTGAGCTTTCTATTTGTTAAATAATCCTGAAAAAAATTATCAATGATATTGTGACTAAAGACTGCTGAACTAGCAGCTTTTCATCACAGGAATAAATTACATTTGAATATATATATCCTTTTTAAACTGTAATACTTTTATAATATTACCACTTTTATTGTATTTTTAATCAAATTAATGCAACCTTGAAGAAAAATTTTTTTAATAAATATTACCGATCCCAAACTTTTGAACTGTAGCGTATGTCACTGGAGAATGTTGTTTCACATCTCAAATGATTCATTTTCCAACACAGAATTCTTCAAAGACAAAATTATTTTGAAATGAAGTCTTATACTCCCTTAGTTTTGCTAATTTCTAGCATTTTATGTATAATTTTATGCATAAGATAATATCCTCACACTGTTTAATTTGAAATATAAAAAAATACAATTTGACTGGAAATTTCACACTGTAAAATATTAATAAAATTAATTTTCAAGAGTTTTATTGTGACATTTATATAACAAAAAGTGAAATCTGCTGGTTTTCAAAAAATCAGCACTTTATTGGCATAAAAGTGCATCCCAAAGTATCTGTGCATTTATGGATATTGTGATTTTGGACCAATCAGAATGCACTGTGGGCGGAGCTATTCAGCATAACACAATTTTTTTTATAAATAATTAAATGTATATAAATATAAATAAAGTGACTCACAATGTATTGTTGCTTGTCACTTTTGCAGCTCATTAGCTTAAAACATTCATACATGAACTCACATTAAAATTGAAATTGTATTACGGCGTTCCTGATTAGGATAGTGTGTAATGCCAATAGAACAGCCTCGTTTGGCCTGTTTTTAGGCTGGGATTAGCATTTCATAACACTTGGCACATGCTAACACCTTTTGCGAATCCTTCCTCCAGTTTCCAGCCAGCCAAGGAGATGCACTCAGGTTTCATCTCTTTTGGATGCACTGGACCACCTAAGCCAATTGGCTTCCTCCTTTCTCCCTCCTGCTGTGCCTTAACAGCCCCTCCCTCATCACGTGTACATGTGTGCGTGTGTGTGTGTGAGCGAGCGTGTCTACGCGTGTGTGATTTGATTTCCTGTCCCGTTCTTCTCACCGATAGAGAGCGTTGAGTCGAGCGAGCCGGCGGACCTGTTGGATAGACAGAGGTGCCTGGTGGCGTTGGCCTCTCTGCGACATGCCAAATGGTTCCAGGTTGGCGCTCACTTCTTCTCATTGTTATTGTAGCCTTATGACCCAAAACTACATGCCATTTTCCTCGATTTCCTCCAGCTCTCCAAATGCTCAGCACATCATCACGAACATTTACGTATCGTAAGGCTACAAAAGCAATTGTTACACTTTTTGTTTTCTTTTGCCTGTTTTTGTTTGTCCATAACCTGCTTGTCATCATAAAGGATTTGTCTAGTGCTTTCCTGCACCGTATCTTCCCTTCTCCCACCCCACCGACATAAGCCCCGCCCCCTCCTCCATCATCCGCACAACACGGACCAGAACCGAACCACAACACACACCTCCACATTCACACACACATAGTCAAGATCTAGAGATTTAGGGGTTAAAGGTTGAGTTTGATTGTTGCTCTCAGTTCATTGGCCGATTCCCTCTGGTTTCCTCAGGCTAGAGTTAACGGCCTAAAGTCGTGCGTGATCGTCTTACGAATACTGAGAGACATGTGCAATAGAGTCCCGGCGTGGGAACCTCTGAAAGGATGGGTGAGTAATCAGATTGACTTTATCACTGCAAATACTACAGTGATGATACGGTAAAACTGCCAGAACTTTAGGAGTATAATCTGCCAATGAGAATTCAGTGTATAGAAATTGGTAAGTAAAGATCAACTGACAACAGACCATTGAATTGAAAGTTGGGGCTCAAGTGAGTAATGCAGCCACGGCATACAGCAATATGGGTTGGTGTCAAATATTCCCGTATACATTTATTTTTAATCCTAAAACTCTGATCTGTGTACACTGTAAACAAATTATTTGATCAATAAGTAATAACAACATATGTTTTTAAATTGCTTTAACTCAACTAAGTTAAGCAATTTTCAAGAAAAAAGTTATACAAAAAGTTAAACAAGTTATACAAGATTCAACTAATTTTATATTAAAAGTCAGTTTAATGTAATTTAAGTTGAAATTATTTAAATATCTATGTTGATTGTACTTAAGGCAACAACTTTTTGCAGTGTACACTGTAAAAAAAAAAATCATGATTTGTTATCACAACTTATTTTTCTTTTGTCAAATCAACTTTTATGTGTTTCCAATAACAATATTTTGAGTTTGTTGATTAAACCAATCTTTTTTTATTTCAATGAACTTACTTTAAGTTAAACCAACAATATTTTTTTACAGCATAAAAATGCATTCTTACATCACAGATTAAATATATAATATTACTATCTTGTTTAAAAACACCTCAAGCTGCTATTACTGCTCAACATATTTTTATATAACTATTAATGTGACAAATACGTTACGCATATAAAATTACACCGTACTTTGTCATCCAAAATTGCACTACTGTATTTTTAGAAATATTTTCAGAAATATGGCAAAAACACAAAAGTAACAAAATTCCATATTTTTACTGTACTGTTCAAAAGTTGTTCACAACTGTTCACTAACACCAAGGCTACATTTATTTTTATCAAAAATACAGTAATAACTGTAAAATTGCTATTATATTACAATTTCAAGTAACCGTTTCCTATTTGAATTTATTCCTGTGATGGTGAAGCTGTATTGTGTATTTTAACATGCCAAAACACTTCATTAGCCAATCAATGTGCAGGACTGGATCTATCCACTTTATAATTATAAATAACTGGTATAGTGAGTGATTAACTGACTGGTTTTTACAATAACCTCAGATTTAATCTCTCTTCTCAGTGGCCCATGGGCACATTTTGATGAATTGATAGTAATAATAAATCAGTCTTTGAAAAGTGACTTGCTCTTTTGTCCTCAGCCTTTGGAGTTGATATGTGAAAAGGCCATCGCCACGTGTAACAGACCTCTTGGAGCTGGAGAGGCTCTGCGCCGGGTCATGGAGTGTCTCGCCTCTGGCATACTGCTTCCAGGTATGAACACTTCCAGAAAGAAGTGGTAAAATGAGCAACAAACTCATTTTGGAGAATCTATTATCTGTAAAAAAAAAAAAAAAAAAAAAAAAAAAAAAGGTTAAAGGTCCTATATGCTTCAGAAAATGTAACAAATAGGGGGACTTTTGTGGTATTGTAATGTTTAAAAATATTTTTTTGGCATAACTAAATCTATTATGGAATAATTTTATATACACTATTATAAGCACAGTTATAAACATTTAACGTAAATGTATACTACAGTTTAAGTTATGGGTCAGTACGTTTTGAAAGTCTCTTATGCTAAATTAAGCATCATTTATTTGATCAAAAATACAGCAAAAAATATTGTGAAATATTATTACAATTCAAAAGCTGAATTTTCAGCATCATTCCTCCAATCTTGAGTGTCACCTGATCCTTCAGAAATCATTCTAATATGCTAATTTGATACTCATGAGACATAAAACAATTGTACCGCTTCATATTTTTGTGGAAACTGTGATCCATTGGTTAAGCATTTATTTGAGAGAGAAATATTTACTGTCACTTTTGATCAGTTTAAAGGGTTACTTCAGTGATTAGCATTAAGCATTGTATCAGTAGAAATCCAGTAGTATATTCGAATGATTGTGCTTTTAATTCATGATTTCTCAAATGTAAACTTCAAGCTTTATAGGCAGTGATGTCAGAGCTTTAATATGAATGCAGTTTTTGTATGTGAAAGAGTAAAAAAAATTAACAGTTTTATAAAGTTATTCATTGTGTATCAATGGATCCCTAATCATAATAGACTATAAATAAGACTGAATATGCAAGATAAGTGTATGTCGTGTACAATGTGATGACAGCAGCGGTGTCACTATCAGATCTGGGTTTCATTTGCAAAGCTCTAGTTCCTGTCTGTGGCCCAGAGGAATAATGGAGCCTCATTTATCTACTCTTGACATAACTAGTCCATCCTTCTCTACTTTATACACTTTTCTCAGTTATTCATTAATAATGAGATGCAGGCATTAATATTTGATTGACTTGCATAGAAAATAAGCCTGTCCCACAGTGACATATACTTATTTGAACATAAAAAAAAATATATATATATATATTTGTGTTGTACCTTTAGGGCATAATTTAAATGATAAAGGTTCACTTAAAGGTTAAATTAACTCCTGACCTGCAGTGATGGGGAGGGAGTAAATAATGAAAGACTACAGTTTCCAGCATCTTCCACAACTTGACTGTGTCATCTATTTTGTTGGATGTATTTCCCATATGAATAACGATCATCTTCTGTTCCCTCTCAGGTGGACCAGGCCTGCATGATCCCTGTGAGAAGGAGCCCACGAACACACTGTCGGCCATGACGAATGAGGAGGCAGAGGCCGTCACCTACAATGCACAGGTACCGCCAGTGTGTGTGAGATGCAGGTGTCAGTGGATGACTGGAGTGCTTATCTCATCTGTGCCATCTAGATTACTGCCATGTGTCTCTCACATATGGTCTTATCAGTGATTCTTGCTTCTATGTACACAAATTTACTGTTGGCCGTGAATCTTGTCCCATACCAACCATCCAACCATCCATCCGTCCATCCATATTTATTATTTGAATATATACATGTACGCACCAATAGTACACAAAGATAATGGGCAATATTTACCTTCATACATTTTTTGTGGGGGTTCTTTTGGACAAATTAATCATTGAATTGGGTTTTGATTTGCTTCATTGAAACAGTTTAAACTGATTCACAGAAATGAATTGGGTCTATCAGCTCTAACCCCATTTATGCTACTGAAGTTTAATCCAGAGATGGTGTTAAAACCTGTCATAACACTGTTATATCAGTCACGAGAGAAGGAAAGATCATGGACCTAGTCTAACAAAATGCTCTTTAGAATTAAAATCATTTGATATTTATATAAGCAAAATCTTCTCAGATATATGGTGAATATTCCATGTATCACCCAGCCTTAACGCACACACACACACACACACACACGTCCCGATAGAGCACCTTGATGATTGGCTCTCTAATGAGCGTGGGAAAATGATACGAAGTCTGCCCGTGAATCTTACTCCTGCCCCGGGGACTGTGTGTGTGTGTGTGTGAGCTGCATCTCTGAGTATATTTCTGTAGTGCTTTTCCTTTGAACACTCATGCATTCGAGACCAGAATCACAATGTGTCTAATTGTTTTGCAGCAGATCGAAGAGGTTCAGTACAAACACAGACACACACACACACACACACACACACCCCACTGAATTTTTTTATTTTTATTGCTTAACATTTTCATCAAATGTTATTATTTCCAGCAATAATTCTGAAGCGTAATAAAAGAAATGAATTATATTTGTTTTATTCGTCTTCTGCTTTTGTGAAATGTGATGCTTTAGGTTTTGTGGGAATATTGCGGTGTAAATGAGGATATGTTTTTACTGCAGTTAGCCATAGTCATAAATGAGATGCATTGCGGTAATATGCCATAGTAACGCCTTCCTGCAGAGATACTGCATTCAAGAGAGAGTTTCTGTCATCACATGAGATTTGCTTAGTTATAATTTACTCTATGAGTTCACAAGTTCGAGATGAGCTGCGTGTTTAATCACTAAATTTAAGTGCCATTATTGCTTAACCTTAAATGTTAAAACTTTACATCAGGAACATGTACTTTACTGTGAAACTTTCTACGTAAATAAAATTAATGTTAACACTTACTCTGGGCATGACTAGTATAACATCACCTTGAGGTGGTATATATGGGAATGTCGAAATTGGACTCTAAATGTTTACTAACTACCACGGACTAATCATCTTTTATCTCAATGTTAAGCTTGGGAAAGTGAGTAAGCAACCATGTATCCAACTGAACTTTTAGCTGAAATCCTTTGGCATAACAATTGATTTACACTAGCATCCAAAAGTTTTGGTTCAGCAAGATTTTATTTATTTATTTATTTTTAGAAGAAATTAAGAACTGAAACAAAAAACTGGAAATTCGTATGTAATTACATTATATTGTGCAGTGGTGGCTCGTGGGACTTTTTTTGTTTGTTGCTTAACTACTTTAAAATGGCTTTTGTTTTGGTCACTTTTAGACAGAAAATATAAAGAACATTACACGTATGCAGCTTAAATATAATTTCACTCACTTAATCTATCACCTTGAAGCAAAAATCCATCCTTCTGCCATTTTAAATGTCCGTGTTAAAAGAGCGTGTTTGGCCGTTCAGTGAAGGTGATTGCTGTAGCCTATATCTAACTTCCTTAATCTTTCATTTGTAGCTGCTGTTCAAATGGTAACTTGGTAAATTTGTTGGTGATCAAACATCTCTACTCTACATAGTTGGCTACTCTCGTGATTGGCAATTTTAATTTTTTTTTTACCATCGGAGGCAAAAGACTCTGGCTATGGATTTGCCTCCCTTTGTTTTCTGACAGATTGTAATTGCATCAGCAGATTCGGCACATTCGGGGAAGAGTAGCAGTGGTTCTGACTTCAGTCATTTTTTTTGGTGTTACAGTGGTGAATTTACAAACAAGAAATGTGCATTCTGGGACATTAAATTTAATGAATAACTAGTTGTTGTGTTTTTTTACATTAATTCTCCTATTTCCACTTCAAAATATTGGGTAGGCTGTGCCTCCCTTGACGAGCCACCATTGATATTATGTTTGGAACAATATTAAAATGGCCACTTCAGTTTTTAAGTTGTTGAGTAATGATATTCATGCAGATGCTCTGAATACTGTAATTAAAGGTGTTTCTCAAAATGGGCTCTCAAATCTTTCTAGAGATACTTTTGAATCCAAACGTTATGATGCCTCCAAAAGGGCTATAACTAAAGTAAACAGCTTTGTCAATATCTGTTGAGATGAGTTAATGCGAGTTAGTTGTAGCATTAATTATTTGTGAGGCAGTCTGTCCCATAATTCCTCTGAACATGGTGATTCAGTACCCAATGTTCCACATCTACAGGCGGTCTCTGGGCTCAAGCAGAGTTATTGCTTTATTATTAAAAGAATAAGCAACAAGTGTGTGTGCGCGTTTCTTCAGGGTATGTTTTTCAAGAGCAGATAATTTAGGTTTGTTCTTTGATAACCTTGAAACTAGGGATGTGCTCCGAAGCCGGAATTTCTAAAATGCATGGAAAATGAGTAATGCATTCTATGGAGCCCCTAAAGGGACTGAAATATATTTTTCCATCACCATGTCCCTTTAGGGGTTCTGTAGAATGCGTCATTTCCTTTCCGAACATAGTATTCGGCTTCAGGCACATCCCTACTTGATACGCGTTTATCATATCTAATCTCTGTGTGTGTGTGTGTGTGTGTTTCAGCATGCTCTGCGGCTCATGGCCTTTGGGCAGATCTATAAGGTCTTAGAAATGGACCCTCTCCCCTCAAGTAAACCTTCACAGAAATTCCCCTGGTCAGATAAAGAAGGTGAGCACACATACCTAATTCATTACTTAAACCTGAAGTGTGTCTTTTTTTGATATTTGAATACTCATAGTTTAGTTTAATATGTAGAAGTACATCATTCGTAGGTTGAATTTCTTTTTTCTTTTTTTTTCTCTTCTTCTTTCTGGAAGGTGTGAAAACTTTGGCACTCTTAAAACATTACTCTGTTTGTTTGAACATCCTGATCTGCCCGACAACAGCAACTCTGACTCAACCAATGGTGTTGGAGTTTGGGGTGGGGCTGTTTTGGGGAAACGTGTTTGAAAACGTTCATTATTTTCTGCAAATCCATTTGGTGCTGCTTTTGTTTTTTTGTTTTTTTTCATTAAGACATTTTACAATAACATGCAGCTCTATGAGTCTGTTTTTGATGTGTTTATGTAATTCATTGTAAGTGTTTTTTCATCTACACATTAACTTTACTCTGGTGTTATATCAGGTCTAGGGCTGAAGAGACCTTATGAAGATGGCCTGCTGGACGACAAAGACCTCATCAAGAAGATGAAGCGCAACCTGAGAAAAGGTCCGTCTGAGTAATGATAGACAGATACATTAGCCATATTTTTATTTTTATATGACACTTGTCAGTTTAATGAATTAATTTAGTAATACTATTAAAAGTACTACAAGTAATGTGCCTAAGCAAACCAAAGCTTTCTTTGTTCTTCATGACAATGTAGAAAAATGTGCTTGCCTTGAATATTATGTCCTGTTTTAAACCAGCAAGGAACGCTCATACAGTATCATGCATTCTCCAGTCATTTGTTCTTTATTATTCCCCTGTTTGGCCATAAAAAACTTTTGTCCTCTTTCTAAAAAGATTAATGTCTCATTTTTCCTCACCTCAGACCCGTTTTTGCTGTAGTGTACCTCTAATCTCTCACCTGCTTTCTCTTCTGTAAGCTGTAGCGTTCTCACTCAACTCTTTTATTTGCGGCCATCCCTTCGCTCTTGCTCCTCATCCTGCTGCACTTCCATCTCTTGCTCTCTTGTACAGGAAGCAGACAACCGTTGGGAAATCAATGGCATTGATTCTTAATTTCTCTTGGATCCGCGCTGCTGTCCCCAGCCTGTGCTTCTCGCTGGACTCATATAAATCGCTTTCAAAGCAGCAGAATTTCACAATTAGCCAGCTGATGGAACGAAGGGATACTTCAAAGTTAGAAGATGATCTGTGTGTCTAAGGACCGTTTGCTTTTCGCTATAATTGCTAACGTTTATTTCTGCTCTTTTTCCCTTCCAGCAGTTCTTGACAGTAAAGCAATAGACTCAAATCAACCCATGAACGCTCTGATGCGTTTGAACCAGATCCGGCCGGGGCTGCAGTATAAACTGCTGTCTCAGTCAGGTCCGGTTCACGCCCCCGTCTTCACCATGTCTGTAGATGTCGATGGCACTGTCTATGAAGCCTCTGGCTCCTCTAAGAAGACCGCCAAGCTGCACGTAGCTGTAAAGGTACATCTGGACTTTAGTTGTTTTTACAACATGTGATTGGAGTGGTGAGCATTATGTAAGGAGATAAAGGATTAATTCACTCAAATCAGTATTTTGTCATCATTTACTCACCCTTGTGTTATTTGAAACCCATATATACGGTCAGGTTAGACTATGTCCGAGCTGCTCTCTTCCATGCAATGAAAGTGAACGGTAACCGTCAAGCATCAAAAAGGACAAAATATATATATTTATATATTATAAAATATATATTTACCTTTATATTATTTCTAGCCTTCTGATACTGTAGCTTTACACACTTGTATGGAAAAGAACAGGTTGGACATTCTGCCTAATTTCTTCATTTCTGATCTGTGGAAATCATATGAATTTTCAAAAAACTGGGTGAGGGTGAGTAAATAATGACAGAGCTTTTATGTTGGAATGAACTAGTCCTTTAACATTATGCACTTGAAGCCACAGTGCTGATGTGGGCGACGTAAGTTCAAGCTTGTCTTGCGTACTTTCCTGATCTCGTTGACCCATTTTCCCCTCTACACTCTTTTTGTGGCAAAAAGGTTTAATAATAATTAGTTCTAGAGCTAACAATAGTTTTTATTGATCTTTTGATTTTATCAATTGAACTAATTGATTAATCAGATAAAAATGCTAATCTTGTTTTTTTTTTCTGCATGCACAGAAGGTTTAAAGTCAGCATGGAATGCTGTTTTCAACCCAATATACATCCGTAATACGTATTTTCAGAGTTTTCAGGCATTAAATTCAAGACTTTTTTTTTTTAAAGCTTCAGTTTGCTGTGCTTGTTTGTAGGGCTGCACAATTTTGCCATTTTGTAAATATATTAACATGGCTATAAAATCATAATAGTTGTTGTTGATATATTATTATTATTATTATTATTATTATTAAATGAGATGCTGAAAACACATGGATCATGAGCTGCTTATGTGTAAATTAACAGTGCAGCGCTTCATTCTGAAACACAAAGCTCATACATTTAATTTGAATTGCAGGGATTGTCATTATGTCAGTTTTATTCCGATGAATTGTTTCATTACAATATTCACTCTAGCAGCGTTACTATACATTTTCCAGTGCGATCAGGCCAACATATACAGACCTAGTTGTTATGCTAGTGTTAAGCTCTTGTTAGATGTGTACTTGACCCTGGTTAAATCCGTCTGTTAGCGGTATAGATGACCCTTCTTGAAACCGATTTGTAAATTTGACCCTATAGACTGTATAGAAGGTTACAGCAATGTGTGCTTCTCTTCAGGAAGACCAGTTAAGCTTGTTCCCCCCACACACACACCAGTGATTCCCAGGATGCAAAAAGGGCTCAAATCTATGTAATCCCAGAATGCTTGTGAACAAAGGCTCTGGAGCGTAAAACCACACTAATCCTCTGTCTGTGAGAGCGCAGCCATTAACAGCACCAACAGCCCCAATTTGGGTCAGACTGACAAATGAACCCTGGCGCTCTTATGATATAATTTCCCCTGCGTAAACACACACTTAAAGCATGCATTCACCCTAACTGTGAGATATGAGCCATCAATAGCAGCACCAAATCAGGTAGAATTACGCTAAAAACATACCTGCAAAAAACTATTTTTTTAATACAATTTTGCAGTCAAATTCAATGGACTATATATACATACTTCTGAAAATTCAGATCTGCCGTCACAGAAGAAAAAAAAAAATGAAATAGAAAAGTTATTTTAAATTGCAATAATATTTAATAGTTTTACTGTTTTTATTTATCAAATAAATGCAGCCTTGGTGAGCATAAGAGATTAAAAAAACAAAACTACCACAAACTTTTGAACGGTGGTGTGTGTGTATATATATATAATTTGAGATTTAATTTATCATTATTCATCAGTATTTTCAATATATATTATTGGCTGACAACTGATATTGTACTGATATATTGTGCACATAATGTGTACAGTATTTGTATAGTATATTTTGTGTATATCTCTAGCTATTCAGGATTTTGCTTGGTTAAACGTCCAGCTTGATTTGCACAGATCTGCAGCTCAGCTTTGCATCTGTGGTATGGCCATTTTTTATATAAGCAGTCTTTTTGAGGTGATGATTTCTCTCGCAATAATGACCTCAGTATCCAAGGAACTGTCTGCTTTTGATTCCGCCTGCTCATGCTGATAATGGCCACAAAGATGAACAGAACTTTCCCAGTATGTTTCATACCAAAACCTTCAAAAGTCTCTTATTTAAAGCTTTACTTTACTTTTTGGCTCATTGGGTCATTATCTTCGATACAAACTAAAACAAAGTAAAAAAAAGGGCTGATGCATCATAGCCACAGCCACAACCAAAATTGAAAGTTGTAGAATTTAATTTATTCATGCTTGTGTTGCTCCAAATCTATTGGAGTTTCCACAATGTTCTTACTGCACCATAAAAGTTGTCCATGACACTTGTGTTATTGTCTTCTGGAGCCAGTTACACCAGCTGTGTGTAAGTTACAACTCAGCCAAGTTTTGAAGTAAAGGAGCACTAAGAACTTACAATTTACACTACTTAATATGGACTAGCTACATTCTGCTTTGAGAACAAATGGTGCAACCTAATAAAGTACAGAGTTAGTTACAAACTAGAAGTTACTAAGCCTCTAGTGTGGACTTTGTTTTAGTTTAAAGGGATAGTTCACCCAAAAAATTTTAATTAGCCCATGATTTACTCACCCTCAAATCATCCTAGGTGTACATGACATTCTTCTTTCAGACGAATACAATCAGTGTTATATTAAAAAATGTCCTGGCTCTTTCAAGCTTTATAATGCCAGTAAATGGCATCCCAAAATTTGAAGGTCAATAAAGTGCATCCATCCATTATAAAAGTAATCCACACGGCTCCGGGGGGTTAATAAAGGCCTTCTGAAGCGAATCGATGGGTTTGTGTAAGAATAATATCCATATCTAACACGTTATAAAGTAAAATATCTAGCTTCCGCCAGACCACCTTCCGTATTCAACTTACAAAAAAAAGCATAACTGGTGCGACGATGACATCGGACGTAGCGTAAACGTTTTGAACTGCAAGAGATGTTACACTTTCTTCGTAATTTGAATACGGAAAGCGGTCCACCGGAAGCTAGATATTTTACTTTAAGTTTTAAATATAGATATTTTTCTTACGTAAATGAATCGATTCACTTCAGAAGGCCTTTATTAACCCCCCGGAGCCATGTGGATTACTTTTATAATGGATGGAAGCACTTTTGTGGGCTTCAAATTTTGGGCTGCCATTCACTGCCATTATAATGCTTAGATTAGCGAGGACATTTTTTAATATAGCTCCGGTTGTATTCGTCTGAAAGAAGAATGTCATATACATCTAGGATGGCTTTTTTGGGTGAACTATCCCTTTAAGCAAGAACTTAAGAACAGTTGATGCAACCCTACCCATAGGCGAATATTAAATGACAACTTACTAAAATATAATTCTCTCATCATGTCCTGTTTGACCTCCCTGCTGGATCTGTTGTGTGATGTGTTGTGTGATCTGTTGTCTGGATGTTTTTGTGGACGTGTGGTGTAGGTGCTACAGGCGATGGGTTACCCCACAGGCTTCGACACAGACCTGGACTCCATGAGTGCAGATGAGAAGTCAGACGGGGAGGGCAAGAGCGAATCGTCCACACACTCAAGCAATAACACATCACACTCAGACAGCTCCAACACGTTGGAGGTACAAGCACATAAACACCAACAGCAAGCTTCACATTTACTTTAGTGTTTAGTAAATGTTTTAATTATGTTCTAGTCAAGTCAGATTTATTTAGAAAGTGCTTTATTTACAATTAAATCAATGCAGCTTCGCAGTACTAAACAAGAAAATAACTATTAATGTTACTAAGTTCTTTGATTCTGAAACACAATTTAAGCTCTAAAGCAGCTCTACAGAGGCTAACACAGCAGTATCATTATTCATCTCAAGACAGATCAGTGCTGATTTAGTTGTTAAATAACATGTTCTGCTTCTAGGTGCGAACTCAGGGTCCTATTTTGACGGCCAGCGGGAAGAACCCGGTCATGGAGCTCAATGAGAAACGTCGCGGGCTGAAGTACGAGCTCATCTCAGAGAGTGGAGGGAGTCATGACAAACGCTTCGTCATGGAGGTGGGCCTCAAACACACATGTACCTCCCTATTCAGCAATAAAATACTGTTTATTTGTGATGTTTGCTATGGCGAGAATTACCGCTACTATTATCATATTTCATATTAATAAGTCATATTTGGAATAATTTGAACAAACCTCTAACCTAAATTTTAATCTTTGTTGTGTAACATGCCCAAATGCTGTTTGCACTGCAGACATGAATGAATGAGGTGTGGCATTGCTTTATGCAATCAAAGGCTTGTTGGCCTATAAAATGCACAATACATTTCTTCTAGGGGTGCCATAAAACAATAGCATTGTGGAACTGACTTTTGCACTGACAAGCATCATTCACATTTTCATTATAAACACAGAGTTCCACAGATCTTTTACAAAGTCGGCATGGAACGGAAGTTGTGATGGTCTTTTCTTCCTTATTGTGCCGTATCTATCTGTGTGAAACAGCTTCTCGAACAAGAATAAATGTAGGGAGGAACTTGATTTTGTCCATGGGGAAATTGATTGGATGGTTGTGGTTTGCTATTGGTGGATCTCATGTGAGTGACAGGTTGCCCTGCCCTCGCACCAGTAAACTCGTCATCAGAGAAAATATATTATTTTGATTAAAGATTATGAGGGTACATGAATGAATGTGCATATGTAATCATTTATAATAAATATTCCATAAAAAACAAGAATTTTCCATTTTGACTACATGGTGATTAACAAAAGTATAACAGAAGTCTTAAATATAATTTCAAGAGGTCTTGCTGCAAATTTGAGGATGGAAAAAAGGAACCGTAATGTGATTATTAAACTTCAAAAAGCGTCAACATTTAATTGAGTAATGCGAGTTTCAAAGTCAAAACGTGCCAATGTTGCAGTTCACGATCAATGAATACTGCACATTTATGCCAAGTGATTGCTTATTATCTACTATGGATGAATTATGACAACAATTACTTTGTGTATTAATATTGTAATATTTTGTTGGTGGCTGTAAGAGTGCATATCTATTTTAGTTATGAAATAAACCTTATCTGGTTTATTAAAAGTAAACTCTTGTGGCTTCTCTCTGGGCTGACCCATTACAGGAAAGACTTTTTAATATACAGACATATTTAATATATATATTTTACTAGAATCACCACAACAATATTTTCATTGCCATTCTTTAAAAACCAATTCCAATATCGATCAACCCTGAATTCATATCTTTTGATTAGTACATTAGTACCAATTTCAATATATAAGTAGGTATAGACTGAATAAAACATGTCTTGAATATTTTAAGCATGCACTTAGCCTGTTTTGCAGTTTAATGTGCCGCAGCCTGTTTAATTAAGTAAAAGAATCTGATATACATGATTTATTTTGAGATTTTATGGCTTTGGTCTGTATAGATATTAATTTTATTTGTGCAGGTTTTAAAGTTACATTTGATTTTTAAAACTCTTGTTTTAAAACTGCATGTAAAGAGTCAATATCTAGTCCAAAAAGACCCTTATCCCATGCTCTCGTTGGCAGGTGGAAGTCGACGGACAGAAGTTCCGTGGTGCAGGGCCCAATAAGAAAGTAGCCAAAGCCAGTGCTGCCCTCGCAGCTCTAGAGAAACTCTTCTCCGGGCCTAATGCTGCTGGCAACAAGAAGAAAAAAATAATCCCTCAGGTAGGTCATCGGTTGCTTCGATTAGTGTCCAGTAACGTCCAGATGGTGTTGTGCAGTATTCAGTGCGTCTCTCGAATAACCGGAGTCAGTGCCTGGTAATTCATGACCACTGTATCAGATATTCTGTGATCGATATTTCCTGGATGAAACTGGGACCTGCAGACTAACACATCTTTTTTTTCTCCAGAAATCAATCTGTGGCAACATTACACACAAAACTCTGTGGCATTACTGTAGATTCTCACTGCTCATTAAAGCTTGTGGGGTTATTAACTCTGTGTGTGTGTGTGTTGTAGAGTAAAGGGGCATTAGCTGCAGCTGCTGCTGTGTCTGCCGCCGCAGTCCAGGCAGCACGAGGGCGAGGAAGACCCACCCTCACGCGAGGAGCCTTCGTCAGCGCTGCGGCAGCACCGGGATACGTCACACCAGGTGTGTGTTTGATGCAAAACAGTCTTTCTATAGTGTTTACTTCAAAAAGCCTGTTTACTTCAAGTTGACTTTTTTTGACTGTAAAACTGCATGCAACAATGCATTTCTATTACATAAGTCCCAATTTAGCTAAAACCATTGTTCAAAAGTTTGGAGTCAGTAAGAAATTAATACTTGTATTCTGCAAAGATGCTTTAAATTGATCGAAAGTGACAATAAACATAATTGTTGTGTTACAAAAGATTTCTATTTCAAATAAATGCTGTTCTTTTGTACTTTATATTAGTCGAAGAATCCTGAAGAAAGTAGCTGTATCATAGTTTGCACAAAAAATTAACTGTTTCCAACATTGATAATAAGAATGTTTCACAATATTACTGGTTTAATTTCTTTCTTTTTTTTTTTTTTTTTATCAAATAAGCCTTGGTGAGCCCAATTTTTTTTTATAGTCCCCAAACTTTTGAACAGTAGTATATAAATAGCTGAAACAAATTTTTGTACTATTTTGGTTAAAGTAAAAAAAAATACACTGAAAACTAAAATCAGTTGTTGTAAATGCTATAGACTAGGATGTGCCCAAAGCCTAAATCCGAATATGTAAAATGAGTAACACATTCTATGGAGCCCCTAAAGGGACTTGCTGTGGTAGTCGGTTACATTACTTACAGTACAGTCACGTGAAGATGTTAAGGAGAGATGACTGACAGAATTGCGGAGGGTTTGGTGTGCAACAGATCCTGCATGCCATTGAGAAATATCTTGTAAAATGTGTGGTCAGTATCATCACCCCTATACACAGAGTACGTGTGATCGCGGATTCAAAAGCAAAAGTGAAAAGTGAGAGCACATTCAAATGCGATTTCAATACCCTGCATATTGATAGCGACTCCCTGATGTCTGCAAATTATATACAATATAATTATCCAACTATATAATTGGAAGACAACGCAAAAGCATTAGAAGAACATATTTCTTCGTCCCATCTTGTATATCTCCATCATGTCCCTTTAGAGGCACGATTTCATCATTTAATTTCTAAACATAAAATTCGGCTTCAGGCACATCCCTACGATTGACCGATACTTTAAAAAAAAAAATTATATCGCTGATATGGAACTGCTGGTAATACATTGTCTCTAATCTACAAACAATCTTTTTAAATCATTCATTTTTATGGAATGATTTAAAATGTTTTCAAATATATTCAATAGCTTTAATTAATAGCTTCAATAGCTTTAAAGCGTGTATAGTCAATGAGCTTTAATTTTGAATGAGAACTCAAACTCTTGTTGTTTTGACATGGTATTTTGTCACAGTATTGTTTGCTTGTTTATGAGTAGATGTATTTACATTATAATCAGTTTATAGTTCATATAATATTATTCAGAAAGGCTCTTTCACATGACCCATGTCAGTAAGATCACAGGTAGCGTTGTGAAGGAGTCTTAACACTGACCGTTTGGCACTTCCCCATCCGTCATGAATACCATGTTCTCACAGGTTTTGGGGCCCCATACGGGTACAGCGCTGCGGCCGCCACTCCTGCATACGGTACGTACCCCTTCCTTCCCATCCTCCCTTCCTCCAGTCAGGGTCTAGGGTCCAAATCTGCCCCCACTTCCTCCCCCATTCAGCTCTCTAATTGGACTTTCAAACCCTGAAATCATGTCCACAAAAATCCCATAGAGAAATGATTCCCTGGACGATGGAACCGAACCATAACCTTTTGGTTCTTAATTGTGGTTGGAGCAAGACTTGCTGCACCTGGCCTGAGTGTGACTTTGCTCGTCTAGTCTGCCTGCTCGACGCTTGGCCCGTTTCTCCTGACTCTGGGCGGCTCTCTAAGCGTCAGCGTAGTGCTACTGTCTACAGCACACAGTTACACCATTCAAAGCAGCCACTGGGCATGATGGACTGAGAGGAGAGATCACGCTAAACACAGTTTGAAGACTATTACTGCGACTAGCTAGCAAATAAGGGATAGTTCACCCGAATAGAAAAATTGTTGTCATTTATTTACCCTCATATCGTTTTTACTTTTTTGGGTTCCAAAAACAACATTGGAATCCAATGACCTTCATTGTAGAGAATGAAAAAAACATAAGGGTGAGTAAATGATGATCATTTTAATTTTGGGGGGAACTAGCCCTTTTAGACATCATTAAATAACAGTTTAATAGTTCAGCTCTGCAAACTGTTCCAGTCTGTGCCGTCTAAAGGCCCATTCACCTCAAGAATGATGTAACGTATCTTAGTGTCCGCTTTAAATGCTTGAGCACTTTAGAGTCGGGTGGATTCTGATTGGCTGTCAATGGGTGAAAAATTCATTCTGAATGCGATTCCAACAAAATTGTGATAGTTGTGGACTTGTTGTTTTATAGTTGTTTACAATTATTAAAACTTTATAATTATGTTTAACATTATAGTTATCATCCTAGGTGTGAACAGCCCTTTACCCTTGAATTGCTCCATTAGTAGGAAAATCCCTTATGTAATTTCTGTGCAGGTCAGGGGGCATGTTTATTATATTAAGGATAGTTAGCCCAAAAATGAAAATTCTCATCATTTACTCACCCTCATGCCATTCTCAATCTATCTCGGAGTCCATATAATGCCATTGAATGGCTGCCGCTCATTTGACGCTTGATAAACCACACACAGCGATTGTGACAATAAACACCTATCCAAAGCCAGACGATAGTGTGTGCGTGTAAGAAAAAAAACAAACAAATATTTTTAACTTTCTGTAAATCTTTGCTTCCGGTCTACTGTCATATGAGCGTTCGTGAGAGGGACGTTGTGACGTGACTTCAGTGCGTTTTGATGTTCCAGTGAGAAGTATAGTGGAAGCACGGAGGACATGCATGTCTCATGAACACTTGTATAGTAGACTGGAATGAAATGTTATTTTAATGTTATATTTTTTTACACACACACATCATTTTGGTGATTCATCCAGTGGGGTGAAATCTTGTTTGTGTTTATCTGAAGATGGCATGAGGATGAGTAAATGGTGAGAGAATGTCAACTAATGTGAAAGAGAACTATCCCTTTAAATTGATCACATAATTCTTTTAAGAATTCATCTTACTAAATAAACTTGCTAAATTGACAGCCCCAGTTAATATGCTATTAAACGGTAAAAATCTCCAAACTCAAACAAAAAGTCCACCTACCTGTACATACTAGACAAAGCTCTTACAAAGATTTAGTTAAGTGCACTTCAAAATCTCAGCAGTGTTTCAATCGTTTTATCGTTCAATCATTTCAGCACAGTAGAGAAGTTCATTTTGTATTTATTACTACTACTACTACAGTAGTAGGCCTATTTATTAATGTTTTGAATTAGCATTTATTTTTATGTTTTCATTGTTGGTCATTTTTATTAGTTTTAAAAATATATTTCTATTCGCTTTCATTTATATTTTAATTTTAGTAGTAGTTTTTAAAATAAAACTGTTTTCAGTTAGTTGCAAATGCAACATTTCAGATTTTATAAGTGTTTTTCATTTAATCATTTTATTTTAGCTTTATTTCAATTGAGAATTTTTTTTTAATGGTTTTAGTTTCAGTTAACAATTGAGGACTGACCTCAAATAACTGCTGTTTTATGGTTAATATTCATCTCATAATTGTCTGAAATCACTGCTGAGTTTTGACACGCCCTGTTAGTTTATAGTTTATTCTGTTATAATCCATGCAAATACACCGCTCTGGGACGCCCATTCGCATTTCAACTTATAAACACACAAACAGAGGAATGCGCACACAGTAAACCAATGTACGGCGCGACTCCTGTAGAGATTTCGAAGCGCCTCTCCGGTCAAGCCCAGATGAAGATGCTTTGAATGAGCCTTATGTGCAGGGGGGACTAGGTGAGGTGGGCTCAGCGGGAATAAGGCTGAATTTGGAGGGTTGTTTGCTGGGTTTGTGTGTTCATTCCTCGCAGGATGAGGGAGGGAGGGGTGGGGGCCGGGGTTGATGGGTGGATATGAGGTTGCTCCCAGCGCCCTGGTCTCTGCCTGCCACATAAAGACTGTTCCTTTAGGTGGAAGGTGAAACCTGGTATTGTGCTGTAAGAGAACAGTGCGCCCCTCTCTTTGACGTCTCTCCGGTTTGGTGCCTGAGAGCTGTGTGCATGCAGTAATTCTCACCAGTCATCTTACGCTGTCCAACCCTCTTCCTCCTGTTGCTGCTTTGGGATTTCTAAATGGGAACGACTGTGAGACTACGACTACAGTTCTATTCACACGCGCACACACACACACACACACACACACACACACACACACACACACACACACGGCACAGAATGAACACTCCACATAAGAGCGCCAGCCAGCAAATCACTCCTGTTAACCCTCCATGTGCCCCGACCCACAATTCAAATGTATGGTTCAGACACCAGTTTTTATTCAACTGGTCAACTTTAATCAACTTTTATTACTTTCAATTAGATAGTTCTGTCTAGTTGTTAAAACTAGGGCTGGGTGATATATTGAATGAATATTACTAAGTTGATTGAAATTAAGCAGCATGGTACAATGCCATTGTGCTGTTTTTACATTTCTTTAAGACTATGCTAGTAAACTAGCCTGCTTATATGTACTGAATGTCGCAACTTAATGCAAGAGTAATAAAGATATTTATTAGTGTCTTTGAATAAAAAAAAAGTTCATCTAATCTACGGAAAACTCTTTTGATAAATGAATAAAAATAATACATTTTGTGAAAAACTAGAATTTTACTGTACTTTATTGTTTTAGATTTATATACTGTGAATACAGTAAAATAAAATATAATATTCTTTTAATTTTAAGTTTGTGAAAAACCGAAAAAGCTTGATTATTTTTACTGTAAAAAAGATACCACAAACCTTTTAAACTAGAATTTCAATGTATTTTATTGTTGAAACTGGTGATGGTTTAGTTAAAATATTGGGGGTAAAAAATCATGCTTTCGGGTAAATACATAAATATTGTATATTTAATGTTGTCAAAAGGCTGGAAAATATTTAAATAATTACACCATCATACAATGTACTTAACATCACCAACAAGTTGTTGAAATATCAACCAATCAAATGAAAGTACTGGAACTGTTATATTTGATGTGATCTACAGTATATCGCCCAGCCCTACTCAAGAGCCATTATTCATAAGATGACTGAATATACCATGTAGTTCAGAAGGTCAACTGTTTGTGTATATCATATCACGTGACATTAGCCAGCAGGTACATGTGTGTCATCTCCTATCTGAATGAATGCTTATTTCTGCCCTTTCTTTTCACCTGACCTCACTCTTCCTGTTCTCCCGCTCTCATCCCCTCTCTTGGGTTCATATCCCCATGTTAGGATGAGACTGAATTGGCTCTAGCTTTATTTAAAACAAAACACCCTCAGGTCTTTTATTTTGTCCTGGACTTATGTGGAGTGCTCTTTTCATTTTCTCTCTAGGTTTGCCCAAGAGAATGCTTCTGTTGCCCGTCATGAAAGTGCCCGCCTACCCCGTCCCCCACTACTCTTTCTTTTAGCTCAGGAGCCTACCTTACACAAACACTCAAGTACACACACACACACACACACACACACACACACACACACACACACACACGTAAATGTACGTGAGAAGGGAAGGTCAGATAGCACAGCCTTATCTCATGCAGGGATAGCTATAAGGGTATTTGTAAAGTGCTTTTTATTTGATCATTATCACATTTGTCTTCTGATTTTAAACAAATACAGGTTTTATGTTCTTCAGAAAAAAAACTTGAAGGATTTGTACTGTGAATTGTTACCTCATTCTTGGACATTTAAATTATATCAGCCTCTTTTGTTATCATGGTTTTTCTTGTAGAATGGGAATAGGCTGTCATGACAGGCTTACTCTATGTACGGATATCAGGAGCTGCGCTTAAGATGTATAGATCTATTTCAAACTACTGCTTACAAATAAACCTTTATCTTCATCAACTGCCAAGCACCGACTGTTGTATATTTCAAACCTCACTCATGTAGCCTCTATAGCAGATTTTAGCAGCTCTAAATTAATATTTCTTGTAGCTTTCAGATACTTCCAGAAGTTAAGGCATGTTCAAGGTTCAATACAACTGGGCAGCATCTTCACATTCTGTTGATGACCACGGAAAATAAGTTTGGTTTGTCCCTCAGTTTGTAGTTTAAGTGAAAATTGCTGCAGTACACTTTCGATGGAAGTCTGTGGGGATTCTGAAGTTGTCTTTTGTCTTGGTTTGGTGTTTTTTGTTTTGGTTTTGTTGCATTTTGTTTTGTTCACGTTAGTTTTGTTTTTTCACGTTAGTTTTGTTGTTTTGTTTTGCTTTTTGTTTTCGTTACGTTAGTTTTGTTGTTTTGTTTCGCTTTGTTTTGTTTTCATTAGTTTTGTTGTTTTGTTTTGCTTTTATTTTGTTTGTTTTGGTTTCATTTGTTTTGGTTTGGTTTTGTTTGAATAAATAAAATTGACTGTGCTAACATGTATATTGTTAAAACTATAATTTCAAAAGGTATTATATTTTAATGTTACATATTTTAATATATAAATGTGTATTTTTAATGTTAATTATTTAAAGGTAAAAAAAGAAACTCCCAGTTCAATAGACTCATTAATTACATTACTGTGCATGCGATTTTTGTTCATTTTTACAAACTGAGGGACGAGTCGGTTCTCTTCTGTGATAATTGACAGCATGTATTGAACCTTTTCTAGCAGCTTGTGTTTCCAGACAGAGCTTGTTTTAAAACGTTGGCCGTTTAGAATATCAGCCTGCAGCTTTTTTGGGCAGTTACCGCATATCAAGATGGCCTTTGAACCCTTTTCATGCCGACCTGACCCCTGCTGTTGTCCCAATGAATGAGTGGTGACCCTGTCTTGAGCTAGTTATGAAACTGATTATTAAGTATTACGTTGGTGTCTCCTCACTGAAAGTTGGTTAATCAGGCTTTAGATGTCGGTTGTTCGACTGAACAGTTAGTAGTAGAGTTGAACCATACAAAGACACACATTAGACAGACAACTCGAACACGGGACACACACCGGAGCCTCCAGTCACAGCCTTACAGCGGAGAATCGAAAGCAGCAACAAGGGATCCATGGAGACATGCTACTGAAATGTCTTTTTGTCCTTTTTTGTTTTGACTTCTTGGTGAGTGTCTTATTGTGTGTGAGATGTTATTTCATACTCCTCCAAAGGCCAGCACAAGCGAGGTTCATGTGCGCTCAATTTGACTGGGGGTCTTTGCTGACCACTGCTATTTTACTATCATTGATATAATATTTTGAATGTTTTTTTGTTTTGTTTTTCAAGTTCATTTAGTTTATTTTTGCCTTTTTTTATGTCTGTAGTTTAATTTATTTCAAAAATGGTTTTAGTATTACTTATGTTTAATAACTCTTTGAGCTACAGACGAGAGCGCACACCTTAAATATAGCATTGGCTGCTGTACATTGAGGGCAAAGACACAAGAACCCTTCCCTGTTTCTACAAACGTTCTGGATTTAACGTTGGTGAAACATCGACTCCATTGGTTCTCGTTGGGTCATCTGGACAATGCTTGTGCTGGCTTATGGCTGGGTCATGATCATCGCTTACCAAAGAGGAACTCCATCGCCATGGTTAAAGGAGTGGTCACAATATTCCCATTCATTGTAAATGGATCCCTCACATTCGTCATGGTCATCCTCAAGTGTCCACTCCGAACCAATGGCCTGTCCTCTTTGGTAGTGATAGCAGTCATTGTACTATACTCTCTCCAAAATCACAACAGATCTGATTTGTCAGAGTTATGTACTAACTACATCTGTATGGAAGCCTCAGAGGTGCCACATACGTTTCACATTTCCTCTGCCTTCTATCAAAGGAATGAGCTCCAAGTTTTTTTCCGTTTTGTCGGAAAGTTAACCGTGCAGCTTAAGTTGTTGATGTCTTTTTTATTAACCTGAGACGCTCCCGGTGCAATGAAAATCCCACGTACAGCCCGAAAGAGCAGAGACCCTAGTATCCACCCCTGTGGCACACCCTAACCCCATTTCCCTCCTGCCATCAGAATGTATATACCGCTGCCTCCTGCCGTGCCGCATCATTAATCGCAGCTCTCTCTGCTCTTGTCCTCACTGTAGGTGGTCTTTTCATTGACAATCCCTTTTACCAGCCGCGGACCATCGCTCCTTTTTTTATTCACTTGGGTCCTCAAGATCTCTTCTCTGACTTCTAGAACCATCAGGTTGTGTGGCTCTAAACTGTCGTACCACTCCAGGCATGACCAGGCTGTCTCCACCGCACAGAAACGGCCCAAACTTCATTCACAAACCCATCCAAACCCAATCTAAGGATCCAAAAATGCACCACTCTTACAAAAGCAATACTCTATTTGACTTGCTCGTCCCGAAAACCGGCCGGGGACCTCGGTTCCTCCTTATATAGCAATACACTTGAACTCTTTTGGGCTTTAAGCTTACTTGAGATGTGAATGTTCGGTTGAGTCTTACTCAAACTTGGCATTGCAATATAGTCATTTTCATTGTATATTCACCACATGTGTATGTGTGGCTATATTATAAATACATGCATATATATGTATGGTCTATGGCACTATAAATATATATGTGTAGATATACCGATGTACTTATGTATATTTATATGCAGTATATATATACATATACATATTCTTGGTATTAATTATTTTAGAATTGGAAAGTGATATGTAACCATTATACTAGGATATAACTTACTTCCAGTTTTATATATACAGTATACATATATATATATATATGCTAAGCAATTTAATCTCGTAAATTATTCGTGTGAAAATGCAATATGAAAGCCCTTTTCTTAATCTACCTGTAGTAGATTAGTAATGCTTCCTTCTCTCCGACTCGCCGTGTCTTTCCGTCAGATCTGCGCGGGTGCGCGTGTGTGTTTTTGCTCAGTCGACCAAAGTCTGGCGTTCTGGTTGGGTTAAGAGGTCGTCCTCCAAACATCTGGCCACCGTGCCGCCTACATCCACACCTCACAGGCGTACACGCAGGTCTTTCTAAAGCACATTCGACGGCAGATTCGTTTACTCGTTCTGGCCGTTGACTGGGATGCATACTCGTACACGTCATCACGGTATGAGGGGCAGCTAGTGTGACCCGGTCACTCCTCACTTCTCCCTGCAAAAGCACAGGTCACTCTCTTTAATGCGGCATAGGTGGCCCTTCATTTGCCTTTCCATTCATTCTGTCATTCGTACTTCTCAGGCCTGTTTCACACTGCACACAAAAGTGGCACATATTGGACACATTTCAGTGCCCATGTTACAGCATTCACATTGCCTGCACAATCATAGCAGAAGCGTCGTTTTCTTGCAGAAAATGTTATAAACCTATTTATCAACACAATATGTAAAGGCTTTTATACAGTGACAGGCACACAAAAAGGAGTTTCTATTCAGTGAATCCAGATTTTCACATCGATCACGTTTGTAATCATTTCAGTTGCTAAATCCCAATAGATATTTAATCAATTGTTAATAATTTAGTCACCCAGAAATCACAATTTTTCTCAGTAGTACTGCAGTTGGGTGTGAAAGCGCAACGCATGTTTTACTGCCGCTCACGTGTTGTGAAACAGGCCTCGGGTTAATGCAGCAGCGAGCAGTCGCTTTTTACTTTTTTGCGTTTTCCTTCAGCAGGTCTGTCGTAGCGCAACTTTAGGCCAACTAATTAACAGCACTCAAAAAGACTCCCAGATACCAACCTCAGAGCACAGAAATGGGAATAAGCTTGACGATATCATTTCAGCCGTGCTCTATTCAGATTTGAAGAACCAGATTTGATTTACTGTAGTCTGAATGCTTATCGTTAAATAATGAAAGTAATTTTTATATGAAAATCTCCTTCACTTGTTAGCTTCACATGTATGAGTAGATAATTCAACCAATATCACTAGGAATGTATTGATGTTTGTATGTCAAAATAGTTGATATTTTACTGTGCTTTCAGTAACGATTGAATGTCACTATTTCTCACCGAAACCCAAATGTATAAGGCAAATAAATTGGATTTCACAAAAAACAGGACACAACTGATAAATACTTTACCACCCAGCTCACACATATACTGAATGTGTCCCCCTATATAAATTCCCCCATGTATTTAGTCATATTTTAGCTGTTGTGTTTGAATGTGAAATATTGTAGCTCTCAAATAGGAAAAGATGGGATATAATCACAAAAATATTACAGAATAGTACTAGAATAGTAATAGTACAGTATAGTTCAATAAAAGCAATAGTACAACATACTGTACATCATATGATATGAACAGTTGAAATACTTGTTTGTCATAACGTTTTTAATTTTTTGGAACATTTTTGAAAACAAGTTAATTTTTCTGTTCCCCAACCAGACGAGACTTCGGTCAGTTTTGAATTAGAGCTGGTAAGTCTTGTATGGGTAAGTTTTGTATGGAAATGCAATAGATATAGATTTGAGAGAAAAGTGCATCAAAAGACAAAACATTAGATGGCCTTTATTTTTCTTTGAGCTTTATGAATGATCGAACACACAAGCCCCTTTCCACGATCTGACGCCACACCAGCATTACGCCGTTCAAAAGACTGACAACCGGGAGTTAACAGGTTATACTGAGTTAGTAAAACAGAGGGCTAACAAAGTGTAGCAAAGAATCTTCACCTTTTTGCATTACATCGATTCGAAGTCTTCCATGGCGTTTGTGTAATCAGTTTGCAGAGCATAAAACTCATTATTAAAGTCAACATGAAATGAAAATTGGCCCTATTAACTTTCTTAATATATGTTCCTTGGTTTTTTATGAATGATTCATCACTGTAAGTTAAGTTAACTTTAATAAAATAAATGCCTCTGCAATGACTTTTAGCTGATGTCAACAATCCCTCTTATTTTTCAACCCCTCTCCTCTAATAATCGGGAATTGATTGGATTATGAGAATGAGCATTACATATAAACAAACCAGATGTTAAAAAATTCTGCCTTGGCGATTTCAGAACCAGAATAAAGCAATTGACCCTTCACTAAGCCCCGCCCTCCTTAGTTACTGTTGCTACGCCTGACAAGTTTTCGTGCCTGGCCCGTCTATTACAGTATGTATGCACCAGTGTCAGACATTCCCAAGGAGATAATTAGTAATTTTTGGCAAACGGGTGAAACCGGGATATATCCACAGCATAATATGCAACCGATTAGAGAATAATTTCATCAAAATTGAAGCTAAAGCCTATAGGTCCCAGCGCAAGCAGCAGCCGCCTCATAGGCTGACCATTCAAATGGGAAACTCACAAATTGAGGAACAGCTATGTTCATGCACAGCAGGGTAAGTGAAGTTAGAAAATAATCTAATAATTATAAATCAAACAGCAAATCCATAAATCTTGTGGAATAAACACAAGACAAAAGCCTGACCACTTTGCAATGATAACATTCTCCCGCTTATATTTTATATATATATTCTCCCACGGGGTATTTTGCACTGTAAAATCGTTTTCCCCAATGAGAATCACGAGTTATTTCACGCAAGTTAGTCACAAACGCTAACACGCAGTAGGATTTTTTTTGATGCGGTAGCATGGATCGACAGATATAATTTTGTGCTACAGTAGGAAAATCTGACAAGGTAGGACAAATCGACAGAACACCGTCATTTCTCCCCTTGGGTTTTAGGTTTGGGGAAGGGAAAAAATTCCACCCCCTGTCCAAACTGGAACCGGGTATCAGATTTGCACAATGCTTCGGCATGTTTCCCTCACTCGAAAGCTTGAAAGACCTTCCGCGCCTAGTTACGGTTGCTAAGCTATGATTGGCCTGTGGCGGTTTTCAGGCGTGGTTTAGCGAAGGGTCAATTCCAAGAGGGACCCTAAAAATGAAGGGAAAAAACTATTTCATTTGTTTAGAGACGTGAGTTTAGAATATCTTTAAATGTTGACTTTAACCAAGATTACCTCGTGATATGATTTTCCTCACTCACAAATGTGCTGTAAAATATTCGAAGCAAAGATAGTACAGGGATGCCATTAATCCAAATATACAAATCCAGCATAAAAGCCATATAGGCTGCGTTTACACTGCAAGATCAGATTTTTCGACCATATCCGTTTTGTTTTGTCACGTCTGTTTACATTCACTTTAGACATGACTGACATTCGATACCTGTTTACACATGAATTCCCGCCCAACTATTCTGTTGGTGGCCGCTTTACTATGCGACATGGTTGACCCTCAAGTTTTGAATTTATACAATTCATATCACCTGGTTCAGATGTATATCAGATGTATAATTCATATACATTTTCCCATCAACTGGTTAAAATGCACAACAGCGCTGTATGCCCTGTCAAAGAGCCATGCGCTCTGATGTAAACAAGCCCACATGCTGGAACGAGTGAAGGAATACATGTTCACTCGCTGACAGCAGATGGCGCTGATGGAACTACAGAAATGGAGTCGTTACCTGGTAACACCGTAAACAAGGCAGCTGCGCTACTTTCTGTTTCTTAACGTTTCAAACAGCCATTCGGATTTTTGTCACCGCACCAAATACTTTTTCATTTTAATCTGGATTACAACATAACCTAGATATTGTTTGAAAATGTGTTTGATTCTTTATTGTTCGGTCACGCGTTACATTAAACCTCCATTAGTTACCATAAGTTAATTTATTAGTTAAAATAAACTGACAGTGAAAAATATTTTAAGCATTTATTAATATACACATTTTTGTATATTGCTTGCAGTATTTAGTATTTTAGTATTTAGAAAGTTATTAAACCTGTTATAGTATGACAACACTTTTTTGCAACTTATTCCAATATCGTGATAATACCGTATACCGTGATGGAAGCGTCAGCAATTATCGCAACATGAATATTTGATACACATGCCTAGCTCCACATCGGCTTCATAATACAACATTAAAACGCTATCGGTGTTGGCAAATGTCACCCTCGCCTTCTGTGAAGTCCAAGTAGAATTCATGTTTAGACATAGATGTCGGATATGCATCTGATTTAAAACCACATTGTGGCTCAGAATGGATGCGAAAAAATCTGATCTTTGTGTTTACACGTGTGCAACAAATTCCGATGTCAGATGCGAGTAAAATAAAAAATCCGATTTTTTTTTAAACGTAGTGTAAACGCAGCCATAGTCCGTCTTTATAAACATCAGATGTGTAGCCGCATTGTTGCTGCAGTTCTTAAAGCATCACAATCTTCTCCTGAAGTGCAAATATGTGTCTCTTCATGCCAGCCTGCTTCCCGACAGCCAGATGGTCTTCATAAATATGTTGTGAGGACTCATATTTTAGTTCAGTTCAGATTTTAATTCTGCTCATCAAAGTCGAGCGGAGCTCATCAGCTGCATTTGAATCTCGGTGGTCTATCGTAGGGAGGGATGGGAGAAGACATTTGCACAGCTGCATCTCCTGTCAAATTAAGTGTTGAGGTGACGTATGAAATAAAATTCCAATAAAAGACCCAGGGAGGCTCCAGATCCACAAGAGAACATCTGATTAAAATAAACCAGGCTCGGTTTCCTGGGAGCCATCAAAAGTTAGTTTTATTTCCGATTCCGTTTTTTGCGACCCGTGCATGATGTCACCGTTTGTGGGCGGGGCCCCAGGATACGCACAAGATTGTACGCCACTTCCATCGGCTCCACTCAGGTAGATGTTTAACACAACTTTCCAGATATCAGATATGGCATCCGCTTCTGCTGTTTTAGCACTCTTTGATTAATTTGTCGGAGCCATGACGCAGCAGTTAGCATGTGTGCTATAGATATCTTGGAGCTCACGTGAATAATGAAGGTCCCCAGCGTCTTCACTTTCTCTGTCCAATACAGCAGCAAAAATCTGGATTGAAATCATAATTGGCACTGAATGGTTGATTGGACTGTTGCCTCTGAGAGAACCAATAAACCGTTTAAAATCTTTTGTCCAAACACCATATATTTGTTTCATTTAATAGATAAATGACGAGTAACTGATTTTAAAAGAGAATTTTTTTTTCATTTAGTATGCCTACTTTGCAACAGATTGATAACCATTAGATTAGAGACACTCTATAACGTTGGTGCTTTATCAATACGAGCAGACTACTTCACTTTTTGATGACTTGTAATTATGAAAGAATGAAGTGGTGGAATATTTATCCTGTCGCAATGGAAAGGGACTTGTGTGTGGCACTGGATAGCTGGAAATTCAATTTGCGAGCTTGCGACGCAAGTACAGAAATATAGATCCCGTTTCAGATTGAGCAAGCTTTGCAAAATGAATTGCTGAAGTGAATGTTTTCTCTACGTCTCCGATCTCCTCATGCACGGGGCAGATGGGGACGGTCATTTGAGCTGGTTCACGCGTGAGCCGGGACGCTGAAGTTTCCGTAGACTGAACCAGCAATAGAAGCCATGTTTAGGTTTGGAATGTATTTCTGTAGTAGAATGTACTTTTAATAGAAGAGCTAACTGCATCTTTGTAGACACATCCAAATACACTGATATGAATTATTTACCTATATGATATTTTTTTTTCATGTGATTGTGTGTATTTTTTGTTTTGGATGGGGGTTGCTTACACCCATTGCTTAAGTTTATTTACTTTTATTTGTAACTTACGAGCATTGGCAAATCCTTGCTTGTGAGCTCTTCCATGATTCTGTAAATACTCCTGAGTCAGACTGAAAGCAGTCTGCGGGATTCTCAGTTATCCATATCACAACTTTTATGTAACTTGACAAAATTATATAAAAAATTATCTAGATTTGAGATATAAAGGTTAACAATATAATGTGAAGTGGTGATTGTGCACAACTTCTGTGAGCGAGCAGTGCTTGAACATGACAGCAGTAGATGTTTGCTAGCCGTGGTATCAAATTATAAACTATTAGTTGTGAAAATATTATAGTGGTTTGTCTGTCACTTTTTTTTTTTGTTTTTTTTTTTTGCCATAATTATTGCTTTTAAAATAAAGTGCTAAATCTCTATAAAGTGTAAACTTTTTTTTTTTAAATAAATATACAAAAACTTTTTGATGTGTGGTGTATTTTATTCTGTGTCCATTGTTTTTTTGTTTTTTTTGTTTTTGTTTTTTTTGTCTAGTGCACTACAAAACAGAAGCTTGTTGCAGTTTCAGATTTCAGATTTCTAACTAGATGTCCCAGTTCGGCAGTTGATCAGAATGCGGCAGTTCATCAGACAGGTGGAATAGGCTACAATAAATTCCATGCTTGTTTGAAATCTGGCCAACCAGTTGACCAATAAGGCCATTTACACCTGGTATTAAAAATGCACTATGTAAAAACTTTTCAGTCAAATATCCAAAAACCACTAGGCCAGTGTTTCATATTTTGTACTTACAATATCGCAAATGTTTCCAGCTATTTGTAAATCGTGAGCAAATAGCTATTTTAACCAAGGAACCGGGACGTGTGAGGGAGTCGCCTGTCAATGGCGTCATATCTGCGTTACCCTCGGTTTCTGGTTTTATTTTGCAGAAACGCTTTACTCTCACTGCAGTGTGCAACAAGTGTCATAGCAGCCGCCGAGCGAACGCACAGAGTAACGTCATAACATCATTTTCAACACACTCAGATGTATCTAATATGATAAACAGAGCTGCGTTACTACATGACCATAAAAGCAGAAATGGTGCCAGCGACTGTGGCATAATAAAAGTCCTGCTGCTCGCGAGTGTGTTGTCTTCATCTTATTAACAATCACTCCAGCGGCCTTGTTCAGCTCCCACAACACTCAGTCCCGCTCTGCTTCATACTACAGTAACGTTAATAATCGCATCCATGAACTTGATTTCTGCTCGAGTCCTATCCCGATTCTTTTCCACCGGCTGTGAGATGAAGACCACATGTCCCAAGATTCTGCGCTCAAGCTTGGCGTTGTCAAACTATGCCTTTGTTTTAAATAAGCGACCTCTAGCGGACGGAAAAGTTACATAGTGCACCTTTTAAGGTGTGTTTTGGTCAGTCGGCTCACAAGTAGACGAGTCCCATTTAAACCTAGCGTTATAATCTAAAAGTCTTTTTTGTCCATTTTCAACCAATTCTGTCCTGATTTCTTTGAGGGGAGGGTCTATGGGTGGGTAAATGTATTTTTCAGATCTTTCGATGTAATGGATGAAATAAGCTTGTGCAATTTACATATGAATGTGACTAGAGATTACAGAAAAACATATAGAGAGCAACAGCTTTTGTTTCTGCTCTGATACGGTGAACGCATGTTAGAAATCAGGAATGGTGTTTTGTTTTTTTTTGTTTTTCTTTAAACCAAACTTAGGTCTTCAGCCGACAAAGACTAGCATGCTTCCCATAATGTTTACGCATTAGGTCAGTAGGCGTCTTTTGTGGCTATTCGAACACATTCGACCACAGGAGCATTTTACGACTACCTCTGGAAGTGGTCGAAAGTGGACAAGCTTGACCGATTGACCAAAACGCATCTTAATACCAGATGTACAAGTGTAATTGTAAAACACAGTCTAGTGCAGGAGTCATTAGCCGTGTACAACACAGTCTAGTGCAGGAGTCATTAGCCGTGTACAAATTCAGATGCTGCGTCCTTCTAAGTCTGAGAAAGTCGAACCGAGCATTGTTGAATGGGACGCTTTAGCCTACAGAGATTGCTTGTCACCTAACAACTGTGACAGCTGCCGTGGACGAGAGCCAGTAGCGTTTGTACTGGACTTTTTTGAAAGTTGAAATCCAATACTTGCATTCAAAAGTGTAATCCGGGAATTTCTCTTTAAAAAAAATTAAAAATCCTGTAGTCACTGGCGTGCAATGAATTTTGGGGTAGGCATCGCCATGAAGGATTAATCTGTTGCATCCTTCATTGCCTGGGAAACAAAGGACACATTTGGAGGCTGCGTTTGACTGAGCCTTCAAATTGGGAAAGCCTACGTCACGCCACTATGACACAGTCGGACTTAGAATGCAGCCTTAGAATGACCCATCCTCCGAATTGGGACACAGGTACTGTCCAGCAGCGTTCAGCTCCAACCCCAATCACACCTGGAGCAGGGTTATTGCCATTTGTCATTTTAGGTTTCAGAAGGATGCTCACAAGGTCCCCCTTTACAGGCAATATGCACCCTTTATGTGCACCACTTCCCACACTTTGAATCACCGACAGTCTTCATGAAAGTGTGGACTCGGAAGACAGGGAGGGTTTGGGGTGCTATTTGGGACAGGTCCCTTTTTCCGTTCTGTGCAAATCAGTGCACAAAAAAGACCAGAATTCATTCATGTTGTCACATGACATAATTCTGGGATGATAGTTGCCTGGAATGGGAATTATTTTATAATTGACACACCTAGTCTGAGATTAGTTGTCTAAAGTGTGCAATGTAACATTAATGGGTCTGTAAATACGAGCAGGGCGACAAGCTTCTGCCTTGCAGCAAGGTTGAAATAAGCGATGAGAAGAATGCAAATCTATATAAATCATATCCAGCAAGAAGCAAACAGTCCCGTAAATCAAACGCTGACTGGAGAGTATGAAATACCATGAGATTAGATGACATCAGGTCTTTGACAACGACAAACTGTAGACCTATCACTTGACTCAACACAAAAGGATCAGATAAAAGAGTTTGGGATGTCTGTGTTGATACATGTGTGGGTCCATGGGATTTGAAAGGGTTAGTCTTGTCAGTCTCTGGTAACCCTGGGATGGGACAAGTGTGGCAGAAACATTCCAGGGAATGTTGGTGTTGGATGACAGGCACTGATGAAATGACAGGAGTCTGGTTACTGTCTGCGTCACCGTCGGGATTAAACATCGCCTGCTCCTCATCTCACTACACTGTCACTGAGAAATCAGCTCTACTGTGGCCTACAGTCAAATTCTTGCTTTACATCGAGGTCCTTCCACACCAAAGTCAGGTCTGAGGTGGAAGAAGGACCAGGAACAGACCCATATGACTGGCGTCCTCTGAGAGCCGTGGTGAGGTAAGACCAAGTATTTGGGCATGACAGTGGACATAATACATGTTGCCAGAATGTAAGATATCCCAGCTGTTTACTGGACGCCTCTCATCTGGGAAAACCATTGCACTTTTTTTTTTTTTTTTCCCTGCAGCTGTTCCTCACCTCCATTGGAAGCTATTTTCGATGACTGAGCAAGCATAACACAAGGCCTGTGTCAGCGAAACCTGGGCAGAGTTGGAGGCACACTGGGGTTGGGTTGAGATACTCGAGCACAAACTGGTCAGGCTCTGGGTAAATGAGTGCTATCAATGTTCCCCCCCCCCCGTTCCCCATCTCCAAACGAATTCACTAACGAGTGACAAGTGAGCTGTGGAGTTTGGTTTCATCAGCGTTGACGTTTAGGTTTGTACTGATGCCAGGTAACTCCCGGTAACAGGATTCCCAAACCTGTTTAGCACATCATCCCAGGGTGATAATTTTACTGGACCACGTGCTATTTAAAGAGTTAACATGCCATGCTTATAAACAAGCTTAATGATATTAAAAGACATGATGTAGGACAGCCATTTCACTGTTTACTTGCCACATGATCAGTGGATAAGTCTATCGAAGCTGGTTGACAGAGTATTAAGGAGACCTATGAATTGGAACACCGCTCATAAGCTTAGCAACAGTAAGCATGTGAGCTGTGTTTCAATTCAAAGGGGCCTAATCCGTATTCCCTACTCTGTCAGCGAAACGTATTTTCCTCAATCAGAATGAATCCAATCTGATTTCAGATTCTGTTTATGAACTCTAAATGTTGCGATCCTATTCAGCCCAGCCTAGTCGGCACGTTCAGAACTGGAGAAAACCAGCACAATGATGTCACCGGAGGTGCCCGCCAGTGTTATTGACATTTTTGCCTTGATGACGTGTCAGAAGAGCTTTTTAACAATTTTGATAGTCTCTTCCACTGATCACTTCGTAATACATGAGATGTAAATAAACAGCCTACATTTTACTTTAACAAATGTGCATATGTAAACTGCGCATTTTGAATCAGATTCAAGCGCTTTTTTTCCCCCGTCGATTGTTCTGGATTATTTCAGGATATTTGCAAAAAAAAAAAAACGACCAGATCTTATCATGTGATGTTTACTTTGACCAACAAAGGGCTGCTCGCTAAGTCTCTTCATTCATTCGTTCTCTAGGACAGGTAACAGTGCACTGCGATTATGAATGGGAGAAAGTGGAATGCCCAATATGGCAAATAAGCCCCGCCTTCTAAATAAAAGAGCCAAACGTTGATTAGTAAAGTCATCACGTCACTGCAGCTGCCGTCAGAAGCTTCGGTTGCTATAGAAACTGGCAAGCTGCATCTGAAATCATGTACTATGTGAGTAGCTACTACATTTGAATTTGAACTTGCTTCGCGACCATTCAAAAGTGTTTTATATAGTATGGATGAGTGTAGTATGAATGTAATCCAGACGTACTAGATCCGCCATGTTGTCGTTATCATGATGTGACCTACCAGCGTCAATTCAATTCAATTTGATTGACAAGCGATCTGACCAATCACATTGCCGAAAATCTGCCGCTTTGTCCGACAAAGCAGTCAGGAGAGTTAGTCGGTTAACGTCGGTGGACTTGAACTTGAAAAACGGTGTGTACTGATGCCTTTCCGCGGTTGAAACAACATTTCTTTGTGTTCATTCATGTTTATTTGATGCTTATCAATTAACTAGAAGGAAGAGATGATCGGTTTTGAGCAGCTTTATCGCTACAGCGATCACAACACATTAAAGAGCCACAAAACGGTATTTGTTTAAATAAAAATAAACAAAAAACAAAAAAAAAAAATTGAGACTTTGTTTCATATCAAAAGAGTCTCCATCCTATGAGCACTTCAGAGTCTCGCCAGAAGTAGTAGGTCATCTGGGTACTTTTCACATACTGTTTTTCGAATACTATCGGTGCGTCCCAATTCGCATACTATCCGTCCTAAATAGTATTCGAAAATATGTGTTACAAATCGTGGTATGTTCAAAAGAGTATTCCAAAGATACCCGGATGGTCTACTATTTTCTGTTAGAATTGGAAGAGCAGATTGACACACACTCTACCCACTGCCCACAACCCATTGCGAGTTGGACGAGGATTCGATTAGAACTACAAACGCGGATAAAAAGGTTTAAAAAACATGACAGATGTGTGAGCCCCACGGTTAAGTAGAGAGATTTAGGTAAAGGGGCTTGAGTGATCAAATGTCAGTATTTACCCTGACAAAAAGATATTTATTCAATGTCATCCACATTATATTTAATCTGAAACAACATTGTGAACTTTTGTAAAGATACGTTTGGCCATTAACTTTTAAATGCATCATCATTTAAACTGCAAACACGAGGAGAGTCTCTGCAATAAAGACCCACAAATGGCAGATCAACATGCTACTACATTTCTCTCCGATACGGTAGGAAATGAAGTTGAATGTGGAGGATTTTAAATGTGACGATGATCGACAGAGCAGTTTAAACAGTTATGGGATGCACGTAATTAAGCAAAAGAGTCCGTTAAAGATGACAAACTAGTATGTCCCAAAGCCTGCATACACTTCTGCTACACACTTCACAATTCTTCACAAAAAGAGTACACACTTTTAGGCCGTAGTATAAGTAGGCAAATTGGGATGCAACATACTACTCTGTTGGCGTACTGCAGGCGCAATGATAGTCTCCGGCACACTCTGTGCAAGCAGGGTGTGACGTTGGTTATGTTGACGGAAGTTAGCCTGTTTTCAGGCGCTGCCTGATATCATTGCGCCTCTGCACCCATGGTACGGCAGCAAAGTTTCTGGATTATTACGCAGGAATGAGAGTATAGTTCCTAGCCATCGGTGTAGAACATCACAATTTTTCATTTTCCGTCGGTCTTAGTACACGATGTAACTATACTCATCACAACATGTAAATAGGAAAATGTCGGCGTTATTTTGTCACTTATTGAACAGTAAGCTAGCTGGAGCCGTTTACCTCAAGTCTTTGTGCTAAGCTAGGCTAGCGGTGAGTGCGTCAGAGAGTTATGGCACTAATGGAGATGAGAATGGTATGTATGGACTTAACTAAATCTGGAGGATATGGTTAATAAGCTAAAGTCCCTGTGTTCCTTTTAAAGGGACTTTGCTACTAATTACGTCCTGATTTTACAGCTGTGGTCTAGCGTGAACGACCGCGAGAGATCGTCACCACTTTTAGCTTCAAAGTAAGGAACATTCATTGTAACAAACATAAAATGCCTAACACATCTTACCTTAATGTAAATAACGTATGCAAATGACATTTCACACTGCCATGTCCTGCTCTTCTTTGTATTCCAGTGTGACCAGAGAAAGTGCGAAAAGGAAACGCGCATACATTCCCTCTGCGTTTTGTGCGCTAAAAAAAAAAAAAAAAAAAAAAACATTTCAAAACGCGACGCGAGAGCCATGTGTTCTGTGAAATTCAAGTTTGAAACAATAACACTTACGGAATCGGTGTTATAAAGTGAGGGTATAGAGCGGTTAATTGAGTCATAGCCTACAGACTTGGAAACCTTGCGGGAAGTCAAGTAGTAGCATAATATAGTAATTGCTTAAATATTTATTCATAATCAGTGCCACCACAATAGCAGGATTTCTTTATTCGCCTACTAATGAGCAACGTCCTTTCAGCTGATATGTTGGGCTTACTGGGTTAAAGTAATTCATATTCACCAGCACATTAACTATTATATAGGGTAACATGGGGGAAGATGTCCCCTTGTATGGATTTCTTTGTTCTGTTGAACACAAAGGAAGATATTTTGAAGAATGTGGGAAACTGAACAGTTCTGGGGCACTATCGACTGCCATAGTATTTTTTTTTTCTCCCCCGACTGTTGAAGTCAATGGTGCCCCAAAGTGGCCTGGTTACAAACTTTCTTGAAAATATATTTTTTTGTGTTCAGTAGAACAAAGAAATCCACACAGGTTTGGAACAACATGAGGGTGAGTAAATGATGACAGAATTTTCATTTTCGGTTAACTATCCCTTTAACATATTGTACTTTAAAGTATTAAGTTGTATTTAAGTACATTATTCATAAATGTCGTTTAATTCAGTTAATTCTATATAGGTATGTATGATAATCTAGTTCATCATAACATTTCATTTATATTGATTTGAAATACACATCCTTAATTGTCCCCATTTTTAATTCATAGATAATACATAACCTCATCTGCATGGTTTTCATTTCAGAAATCTGGTCACACTTGCATTTGACAACATAAACTTGTGCATCCGAGTATTTAAAATATGAATTATATAATTTGTCATCACTTTTTTTTTTTACTGATGTTGTAATCAATGTTTAATATGGAAATAATTATTTGGTTTAGTTACAGTTTAAATAGCTCATGTAATATCATTGTGAGAGTTGCATATCTGGTGGGTTAATTCATTTCGATTTGATTTACTGAGACAAAAGATACCTTCCTCTTTTTGTATCTTTTGAATGAATTAAAATGGATTCTACTAAATGACTGCTTCTCGTCTTTAATGTCCTAAAGTGTGTGTGTTTTAGCCGGAAGTATGTTGGAGTTAATCTTAAGTGAGTCCTGGAAACTATTAGCACTGCCAAAACTTAAATTCTTAAGGACTTATTTCAAACCTTTGTGTAGGTGAGGCTCATACATGAAGAACAGGCAAGACCGCAGGAGACGTGTTCAGAGGTTTATACTGAAATTCATTGAAGTATACACAATGCATCCTAGACTATTACCATGTCCACACGCATGTAATGCTGGGTAAAAGGTACATTTGGCATGTAATGAGACAGCAGTTTGAAATTTAAGACAAAAGCAAAACATGAGTAATAATCTGTAGCACAGTACAATTAGGCAACATTAGTACAGTTACCAAATGGTTGAAATATAAAATTAATCCAAAAAAAAAAAAAAAAATTCATATGCTTTATTTACAACCCAGTGCCTTTTAGAACGGCCTCATTTGTCTTAAGAGGCCTCAAGGACCTTCTTTATCAATGACAATAACTCTAGCAAGCTTGATATCAATATAAATATGTCTGTAAGGTGCAAAGACCTTCCCCTCAGAGAGTCTGTTTTACACACACACACACACACACAGCCGCAGGTTCCTTTATCTCCAGATGTGCTTTCCGATCAGAGCGTGTGCTCACTGCATAAGTGCTTCCTGTTAGCCATGATCAACAGCTGCTGTAAAGGACCTTTAACCCTTCGGTTACACATGCAGCCCTTCATAGATGTGGTCGCGCACATGGCTGTACATATTCACAATGCCTGTATCCCATAATACACCATTTGCTTTTGCTAATATCAGAAGGGCACCAGCTAGTGGTTTGAGGAGGAATCTAATTAAAAGGTCAATGTACAGCGTGCTACCTGTCTACTTCCTGTTTTAGTCTTACTTGGAGAACCACAATATTGGCCAACATACATACACACACACACACACACAGTACAATAAAAGCAGACCTCAGTCATACACATGCACGCCAACAACACATCTGCCCTCCTGGCACAATAACGAAAGTCACGCTAGTTTTCCGGCATCATTTGTACCTTATGTTGACTCAGACTGTGTTTGTGCAAGTAGTCTTGAGTAGGTCAGTAGATAGAAATGTTAATATCCCCCAGAAGACACTTCAGTCAACTACACGCCCCACTCCTTTGTTTAACATCAGTAGTAGAAAGACTAGCGTTAAAGTCTTCTTTTTTTTCAGTAAGTAAGTACTTGTGTTTCAAATGGGGTCGCTGGTACCCTAGAAGTAAAGTTTTTGTTTTTACAAAAGAAAAGAAAGGAGAGAGAAAACCCATTTTGTTCGCACTGTTCCAGCTGCAGAGGAGATGATGGGCGCTGGAGTGTTCAGTCTCTGGAACTCTGGTCCTGTTAGACGCTCTCTTTGCCTTGAGCTCCTGTCACAGTCTTGATGGAGCTTAATGTCCTGTTGAACCACGTCTTTTTGGCTGCTTGGACTTCATTTAGAGCCAGACCCAGATGATGCTCCAGGTCCTGAAGAAGACATTTACTTGTTGGTCATTAAGCATATATATATATATATATATAGAGAGAGAGAGAGAGAGAGAGAGAGAGAGAGAGAGAGAGAGAGATAGATAGATAGATAGATAGATAGATAGAGATAGATAGATAGATAGATAGATAGATAGATAGATAGATAGATAGATATAGTATGCGTGTATATGTTGCAAACATTAATAAGAGCTTTAAGTTGTCAATGCTGGCAAATGACCATTGTATAAGCAGGATAACCCACGGCTGGGTGTGCATTAAACGGTCTGAATTCACAGGTCCGGTGGTTATTTGCCTCCAAGTCATGCATTTAAATAATTTAATGCACAGCTAGCTATAGATCATGTATAGTTAAAAAAAGATAATATATAATATGCATATATACAGTCAAACCAAAAACTATTCAGACACCAGATATAATTTTTACTAGTGGGTGCAGGACACTATAGTTCATTTATGTAAGTGAGGATAGCAAAATAAAATAAACTGTGACATCATTATACCCAAAGATTCTTCATACAGTGGACTACCAGTAAAATTAATCATTTGGGACCAAAATTATTCAGACACTTTGACCTGACCATGTGTTTTTTTCTTTAATTGCTAATGCGACCTTTCACACCACAGACTGAACAAAATGAAACGTTGCTTGATAATTGGTTGACCTAAATTGGTATTATCCAATAGTGTACTTAAATTTAACAGCTGATTGGTTGATTGCAATCCATTACATACAATCATCAATCATCTCTCAAGAGAAATTTGTTCTGACACAGTTTAACTCTGAGTTCTTATCATATTTTATTACCATTTTCTAAACTATAGCGAATAAACTGTGATAATGTGAGAAAATGTTGAAGGTGTGTGAATACATTTTGGTTTGACTGTACATGTTGGACATTTACTTTTCAAAATCTGGGCCTGTATTCTTAAAGCTTCTAAGTATCCTCTCAGAAAGCCCCTAATTTACCATAAACACTTCTACGTAGGAGTCTTAGCTTAAGAGTGATTCAGGACTGATCTGAGAGCAACTCTGAGCAAGGAAAATACAAAAACTTTCATCTTCGTGGAGGCGGGGCTGACCCCATTGCTTTTGAAGACTGAGATTGGTTGGTTGTCCAAGAAGGAAAAAAACTTAAGTATAGGGTCTATATAAGCCTTCACTTCACTTACAGGCGTCATTTTTCCTGTTTTACCATTCTCTCTCTTTCTCAATATATTTATAAACTGTTTCATCGGACGCGCACACGTTGGCACGGTTACGTGCCTGGCCCGAAGTTAACTTCCGGTCTGTTTATCGGTCTGGCTAATGCTAGTATGGGTCACTACTCAGTAGAAACACATTTTTGACGTACTATTCTTGGATATAAATTACATAAATATTAACGATCAAAAACAGTGTATGTGTCACCAAAAAGCCTTGAATGCTTCATAAATATCCAGTCTGACTGCATTCGAGAGCAGTGTCTAATGTCATTTAGACTGTATGTCTAATGTAATTTACCTGTTATTTATTTGCTTGTTATCAGAAATAATCTAGAGGTAACATTCTGGCTGCGTTTACACTTGGCATTAACATGCGATCATGTCAATCGGGACAGCGCATTTACATTTGCTGACATCAAGTTGTCGCCATCTGGATAACTGATCGGATTTGCGTTTCCCGCAAAATATTTAAATTGGGTATGTAATGGGCCTTTATCACGGAGTGTAAAACAACTTTCGCTTTATCCTCCATTAATGGCAGTGCCCATAGAGCACGGGATTTCTGTGATGCATTCATATACAATCAGTCTCAAATAGGGTACTTTATCTACAAGTTTAAGTTTCCCAACATTATGAAACAAAGAAACATGTTATTCAGACACATTGCATGATTGAAAGCCAAGAGTGCAAGCATTTATATAGCCTACTGTACAGAAAACGGCATTACACAGTCCTTAAAGGGTTAGTTCACCCAAAGATTTAAATTCTGTCATTATTACTCACCCTCATGTCAATCCAAACCCATAAGACCTTCGTTCATCTTCAGAACACAAATGAAGATATTTTTCTTCTTCCCTACGGTCTTACGGGTTGGGATCGACATGAGGGTGAGTAATTAATAACAGGAATTTCAGTTTTGGGTGAACTAACCCTTTAAGGGAGGCGTTTCCCACACTCTATATTGCAGACAGAAATGGGAGATTATTTGTAATAAACATGCTGAAACAATAAAAACATATAAATGAAGTTAATGTTGCACAATTAAAATGAAAAATTATAACGCATAAAGATAACTGCCTCTGTTGTTATTGATTCTTTGTGGATGTCTACCGGAAGTTAAGTTTGGGCCACAAATTCGCACATGCTCAGTAACGTTTGTTTATGTTGTTGTCGTTGAAACCGTCTATATATATATATATATATATAAAATCTTTATTTACCATGCTGTTAATGTTGTGCTTAATGTATTTGATACATCACTGATGGTGATTAATCAATCCGTGTCCAATCATATGACAGTGTAAACATTGAAAGACCTTTGGTGGAAGATGAGGAACTACATCCGGTTTCATGCAGTTTGCATTTGCAGTGCGTGTTCATGTGTGGGATGTCAGGTGCTGTCTTTTCGGGTACCTGGATCTTGCACTCAGCCTCCACCAGCTGTAGTTTGGTCTGCGCAAGCTCCAGCTCCATCTCCCTCAGCTGGTTCTTCAGCGCCTCCTTCTCCTCGTCCGTGTCCTCCTCACTGCCTTCCTTAGGAGCTCTGAGTGCCTTCAGACGGCCCTCCTTACTGAAGAGAATGCTGCACTTCTCACAGCCCTCCACCTTCATCTGTACAGACACGCACATTAAACCTCGTAACCCTTCCACACAAGCCTGACAATGACCAAATTACAGGCATAACCCAGCTGGTTATTAACACTAAATAAACCACAGGTGATCAGGACAAACCGCTGCTCGTACCAAATAAATGACATACTGAAATGAGTTAAAGAAAGAGAGTGTGCAATCATATGAGGGACATTAAATTAGAACAGATGTGTAAGAAAATGATATGCATTTTAGCAATAGTTTAGTACAGAATGAGACGACCAATCAGAATGAGCACAAAATGTGTGTGTGGAGCTGAACAGGATGTTTTCACTGTCTCTGGAGAGATGTGCAACAGGACCATGAACCTGAACATCAGGCTACTAACACAACAGTATATCAGTGACCATCACATATCATTATGTGACAATATTACAGTTGTTTTAAATGTCGTGATTAGGGTGATATTATTTGATGTAATGTTACTCATTGATCTGGAGTACTTGATTCTGTCTGGTCAATCACAGTATTCTGTGGTCAAATATTATTGTATAATGATGATAAACAGTATAATATATCGTCTCAGACGGATTTACAACATAATTGCAAATTTCATGTTTTTCTGAGATCCTTTATTTCTTGCACATAATTGCTTAATGTATATATATATATTGCAGTAAGCTAGATCGCTATTAGGCATGGTAAAACATGGTACTCACGGTAAATCAAGAAAATTTGATTTAAACAGTAAGACTAACTGGGTTGAGCTATATGACAATGATTAGTTTTCTGTCGATGAATGTCTCCAAACAGTCGTTCCTTGTCTAATAAAACACATAATATATTAAAGAGTCTTTGGGGTTTCCATGGTTTCTACAAAATAATTCTACGGAAATCGAGGGTAACACGGGTATGATGTCATTGATAGGTGACGCACAGACACGGTCCGTGTCCTGGTTAAAATTGCTTATTTCTCTGGATTTAAACATTCTTGGAAACATTTGGGATAATGCAAGTACACAAGTCAACAAAATATATAACATTGTTCTAGTAGTTTTGGGATATTTTAATCCAAAAATCTTACATATTGAGCCTTTAACAGCCAGGGGGGAGTAATGTTGTAATGAATAAAACGTGAACAAACCCCTTCAGAATACAGACAAGAATAAAAGAATAAAATGTAAAGTTTTGTGTACATAAATTCTACTAAAAGTAGAGATTTCTGGCTCAGTCTGCGCATTGGAAACAATAATTTCGTGAAAACTGCCTCTTGTAATTGAAATCTACATACGCAAATAAATGAAGTGCAATAAAAGGTGTACTGTGAATGTTTTCTTTCCATTAGTCTGAAACAACACATTGTGAAAAGCCAAAATTGACCAGCGCATGAAAAAACTATTTTTTTTTTGCCTGTAGTTTTTAAGTTGTTTTCCTATTTTAAATAAATCTACATTATAATTAGTAGTTAATTATGTAATTAACTACAATTATTAGTAGAGTGCTATTATTCTAGATTGTGTCTGTGTGTGTGTCTGTGTGTGTGTGTGTGTGTGTACTTGTTTATATTACATTGTGAGGACCAAATATCCCCACAAGGATAGTAAAACCTGAGATCACCTACATTGTGGGGATTTTTTTTGAAAAAATGCAGAATGTTTCCTGTTTAGGGGCAGGGGCAGTGTAGGGGGATAGAATGTACAGTTTGTACGGTATAAAAACCATTACACCTATGGAATGTCCCCACAATTCACAAAATCACAACAAGAGTGTGTGTGTGTGTATATCTGTCTCTGTGTGTACGTGTGTGAGAGAGATCACCCACCCGGATCTTCTCCAGCTCTCCTCTGTTGGCTGTCTGCTGTTTCTCCAGTCGCTCGCTGAGCTGGGAGCAGATCTGAGACACAAATACACAGAGGTCAAGGGTCAGTAACGCTCTGGCTCACAACAATACACTACACATGCTTTCTGTTCAAGAAGAGGAAGGAGAACGAGGCTTACGGTAAAAGGTCAACCATCATGACTGGAACATACTAGCTTTCAATCTATCTATCCTGTTACAGGATATCACATTTTCCCTCTCTCTCTGTGAAATCCCAGCATCCTCTTACAGTAAGTGCACTAACTGCACCACACACCTCAGGTCAGCAGGACATATCAGACGGAGCGCTGTCCGTTTTTTACCCTACAGTAAATCCATTTCTGATCGGACACTTTGATCAATGGGGTTCATGCATTCTTTCCCACCCCGGCATCACTCCTTTGCAGGATGCCATTGGATCAATGCGGTCAGCTCAGCATAGTTTAATTTGGTGAACACCCTCATTAAACATGCATTCATCAGCAGGGAGGATGTAGCCTCAGATGAATAATGAATGAATGAATGAATGAATGAATGAATGAGCAGGGATGATGCAGGCCAGAATATTCCTGTTGAAAAATACTGTTTTACATCTGACCCATTACTCAGTGGTTAAGGCCCAAATTATAATTCAGTTTTGAAGTATCTGTACAGCCAAATATGTAGCCAAAGTGTACTCCATTAAATACCATGAACAAACACAAGAGCTCGACATGCCAAGTTTTACCAGTGTCTGAGCTATTTCTCTCCAGAAGTTATGAGCGACAAAAATGTCTTTGTACTCGTTTAAACTAGTGTTGCATGAATCTCAAACAATGAGATCTGGCTATGTGCCTAAGTGTGTGAGAATGGGTGCTTCTCAAACAGAAGACCGCATCCTAGTGAGGCTGAGTCCTTCCTAGTTTAGCCCTTTGGAGGCTTGTAGGCTAGACGTCTTCCTCACCATTAAGGAGAATGAGACGGTTTAATAAGTTAAATGTTACATAAATGTTTTCGCCCCCACAAACACGACATGAAAATACCAAGTGTGCCGCACAAGTCTTGAAAAGAGTTTTAATTTTTTGTCTTGTATTATGTAGTAAAATGGGTCAAGCTCAGTGTATATTCATTTTCCAATCATTCTTTATTGTGAACTGGAATGTGTGCTAAGGATTATGGGTAATTGTGAAGGACATACTTGATGTATCCTTAAAAATAAGCCAAATGCCTTCAAAGGATCCTTCAAATTGATATATCCTTTGATGGAGCTTGATGATGCGGCAGCCGAGATATGCAGGCTCACTAGGATGCAGTGTTCCGATTGAGAAGTAGTGTGTAATTTCAACGAACACTGCAATGTCCATGTTCAAAGTAAGACGTCGCACTCAGTGGTGCCTTTTCTAAAAACACAATTCAAAGTAAAGTGTAAAAATATGCAATCTACTCAACTTTGCAGCAATGCTGCAATACTGCTGATTTAAAGTTTGCGTTATCTTAATTTAGCTGAGGGGTCACAACATTTCGCAAGAGCATGATTCGCATTAGCTTGCGTCAATGGAACAAGATGTGTAGTGTGACCACACCAAAGGATGAAATTTATGTCACATGTACTGTATGCATAGCCTAGCGTCCATGTAAAACCGGAGCTTATTCTCTTCTATCTCTTCCATCTTCCCAAAAACCTTATGTTGCTCTCCACTATAATTATCAACATCAAGTGACATTGAATTTTCGCCTCTTTTATCATCAACCAAACAAAACCTGATCACTTAGAAAAGTAGTAGCATGTTGTACCCCTCCTCAACAAGGCATCATTCATGTCTGTAACACAAACAAATATTTCAAGAATATTTCTGAGCTACTCATTAAGTGAACAGATATGAATTGACGGGACATATTTTTATTAAACAGAGACTTTTAATTAAAGTCAAGACACAATTTGTGCTGCACAACAACATTTTATAGAAATAAATATATTTTGTTCTAGCTTTGCGTTTTCTCAGCCTTGTCTACAGACGACAGATGTGTTAAACCTTTCCTCCTCACACTAATAAGTGAATGCGTGTTCATTTCACACCGGGAAGCCGTCCAGCATGATACCTGCAGGCTTTTGACGCTCATTGTGTGCCGTCTGGCTCATACAAGTAATAAGAGCGCGTGTGTGTGTGTGTGTGTGAGAGAGAGAGAGAGAGAGAGAGAGAGAGAGAGAGAGAGAGAGAGAGAGAGAGAGAGAGAGAGAGAGAGAGAGAGAGAGAGAGAGAGAGAGAGAGAGAGAGAGAGAGAGAGAGAGAGAGAGAGAGAGAGAGAGAGAGAGAGCTGGTTCAGCTCAGAGGACACCATTATCATGCTCCACCATGAATCATGCTGTCAGCGGCCCCATTAAAATGAGCTCTGCAGGGACAGCAGCTCAACTATTTTTACAGAGAAGCTCTCATACGGCACTGAAGTTGCCACTTTCAGGCCAGACTATCCTCTACACTCAGACATCAGATCAGCCCTTATCCATACATGAGCATGTTAAACTGCTCTAGATTAGACTTAAATGTTTACAGGAACATATTGAGCCTTTTGGTCTATTTACTGTGCTCTATTAACAGCTATTTTGGGTTATTTCTGAAAACAAAATGGTTGGGGTTATTGCTTAGTGGTTGGCACACATGCACAAGCTTACGAAACCTGTTCTGCCCTATTATCTCCATCATTTCCTGCATTCTTTTTACTCATTTGTCAATAAATATGACAAAACAGCCAAAACTACAATAAAACACAGCTGAGGCCAAGCACAACATTGGGACCTTGTAAGTATGAATAGATTTGTTTGGTCAAGGGCATTTAAATTTAAATTACCATTATTTCCAGCTTCAAAACTTTTGTCCATTAGGTTAGTGGTTCTCAAACCTGTCCTGGGGACCCCTCACCAGTGCACATTTTACACGTCTCCCTCATCTAACACGACTGATTCAACTCATCAGCTCATCAGTAGAAACTGCAAGACTTGAACTGGTTGTGTCTGATAAGGGAGACATACAAAATGTGCAGTGGTGAGGGGTCCTCAGGACAGGTTTGAGAACCAATGCATTAGGTAACATTGCTACCAATATAACCTGGTATTCTGATATCAATGTAACAACAATACATACAATGGTTTATGCCAATATGCATGAGTTGTTGGTTATGTAGAAAAGTGTTAAACTTCAAAAATTTGGTCTCAGACAGTTTTGGTAAAGGTCCAAGAAACATTGAATGAGATGTAGCAACAAAATTTTAAAAGTGAATTAGTTTAAAATTGTGAGAAGTTTACAGCAATTAAAAAATTGCAGGTTCTATGAACTGCATGCGGTGAAGATGGATGACTTAATTTGTCCAAATTTGTTTCTAGGCCATACTTCCCTGTGCCTTTGTTGATAACGGACCAATGCATCCACATTATGTCATAAATTACATGCACTCCGGTTAACAAGTACATAACTCCTGTTTTCTGTCCATGAGCTCCCTCTGTTGCTCTGACTGAAGGAATAACAGTATAGAGAGATGGGAGAGATTCCACATTATTTTGTGGAAAATGAAGTGAAATGCTCATTCTTTCTAAACTAATACAAGGTAAACATTTGATATGTTATCAATATTTTTCAAAACGTGTAAGCCTTTGGACTTAGAAACCTTAATTGTGACCCAGGTGGCGTAATACAGAAACTTTCTATCTTAGGTCTTATCTTAAGATATGATAAGTTAATTTAGGATTTTTCACAATTTCGTATTACAGAAGCAAATCTTAACATTATTTAGGATTCTTATCCTATCCTACAAAATCTCATCTTATCTGTAGTTAGGAAATCTTAAACCGCTCCATCGAGTTCGGTAATCAACTGTCAGGTCTTTTACCAAGCGACCAACAACATGCAAACTGCTTCTGAGGTAAATCTAAAATAAAAATGGAGAAACAACGGCGAGCTTTTAATTCCAGTGCAGCAGAGATTGAAATTTTGATAAGCTTCATTGAAAAGTTAAAGCCTGTTTTGTAAATTGCCTTTTGCAAGCTCGTTGGTCGCGATTCGTCAACTAACTGCAAAATCATGTGTCGTGGGAGTCTGTAATTATTTATGAGATTTTTTTTTTGCTTTTATGATTTCATCAAAGCACAGCTCATCCTCTGGGTCCTCCAAAAGTCTGTCCACCATCAAACGTTGCTGCTCTTCGTCTTGTATAATTAATAAATGTAATGCTCTCTCAAAAAAGGCCTTTAGTACTGTGATTTTTACCGTTGGATTTCAAAATTGTCTGAAGTTAGGACACCAGTGGGGTTGTCCTAAAGTTAAGACAGCTTTTAGGATTTTTTGTTGAGTTAGGATGTTTCTGTAATATCCGTTTCCTATCCATAGTTAAGATAAGATTACGCACTTAAGAAATGTCATTCTGTAATAGCTTTTGTCCTAAATGCGGTCCTAACTGAAATTGCCATGGTTACCAAACAGATAAGATAGGATGTTTCTGTAATATGCCCCCTGGACCACAATACCAGTCATAAGTTGCAAGGGTATATTTGTGGCAATAGCCAACAAATAGTATGAAAAACTGTCAAAAGCATTTTTTTTTTTTTTGAAGTAAAGATCATGTTCCATGAAATTATTTTCTAAATTGCCTACTGTAAATGTATTATTAGTAGTAATATGCGTGGCTAAAGACTTCATTTGGACAACTTTAAAGGCGATTTTCTCAATATTTAGATTTTTTTGCACCCTTTATTCAGCTTTCAGATGATGTATAAATATCGATTTAAAAAAAAAATGTACCTTTATGACTGGTTTTGTGGTCCAGGGTCACAATTGAGCATTTTTGTGCATTGCTGTGATCATAAATAAATGGAAGCAGGCGCAACTGAATAAGTGTAACTGAATAAGTTCTCATTTTATGTGAGATAATGATAAATATCTGAATTAGTTTGATTCAAAATTATTGATATGCACCGTCACTTTTCTTTATCGTAAAACTTTGGTCAAATATCGATGCTGGAGTCTTACGTCCAAAGTGGTGTGGTTGTGACATTGTTCTATGGAGGCGTGTTAAGGGCGGGTTTTAGGGCAGTGCTGCAGGACTACTGGCTCCACAGTGGAAACACAGCTTGATTTTAGCCTCATGGCTCGAGGTTCAAGGCTTTTGGCCCCGCACGGCACATGGTTAGCCCTGGCTCGTGCTGGCCCGACAGTGGAAAGGCAGCTACTGATACCATACTTGGCAGCTGGGATACTGAAACCCACCCTAATCAGTGCACCAGACTTTTAACCATCTGGTTCAAAGTCTTGCCATAGACTCCCAGCCAGAAGCAGCAGCAGAAGAAAAAGATGAAAAAACCAACAGATAAAATATGTGCCTACACACCGTCAGTGCCAGGTCCCTTAAAAAGAACAGATGTATTGTAGTGAGACTGCTACAGAATAATGGGCTCTGTTCCTTAAGGGATGAATTAAGTTATGCTGCATGAAACAAAAGTAAAAGTTAAAGAGGGGAACAAAAATAATGGTAGAGGAATAACAAGGACAGTGACATGCACAAGAAAGTCTTGGGTTTGATTCCCAGGAAATGCATGAACTGATAAAATGTATACCTTGAAAGGACTGTACAGTAAAAAATAAATTAAGCAAACATTTCGTAGGGCAAGAGAAAGCCATATAGTAAAACTGATGTGCACTTATAGTCTCTCAGTTAAGTGTTTTATGAAGGTAATTTAACTGTGTTTTAAGATGAGATATGACAGAGGCTGGACGTTTAAACTGATTTAGGGTTTGAAGCAGCCAATGGGGGGATATTGGACTTCATTATAGTGATAGAAGGCCATTAGAATCAGAGCAATCTCAAATAGAAACAGCAGTGACCAGTGACCATGCTCACTGGAAACACACTGTGTGTGTGGGTGAGTGTGTGTGTGTTTACCTGTTTGTATTCTCCAATGATGGAGCCATTCTTCTTGATCTCAGACTCAGATTTATCCAGTTCTCTCCGACACATCTCCTTCAGCTGAAACACAGATGTAGACACAAGTTAAATACTCTGCCTCTTTTTCGCTTAAAAAGAAATCAGTCATTTCACAACAATACTATATTTAACCCAAGTGTCCCCTCTGGGAGACTGTATATCTAAGGACAACTGTGTCCACAGGCTGTACTAATGTAAGACCTGTCTCAGAGGCACCACAGCAATCTACTCAAGCACACATCCAGCATACCATGAGTCTGCCCTCTCCAGGGATCATTCCCTGATATCATTCCATCCAAAATATAGACATAAATACAGTATATCAACAGGAACTCATTATGGGGTTATTGGGAAATACACTAGGTATTCCAAAAGACATAAGGAATTTGTGTTAAGAATTATAATTATTTTTTTAAATTATAAAACTTACCATTTGTTTATTCCATAGGCATTAAAAAAAATCCCAATAAAGTTGATCTGGGATTTTATGTATTTTTAAATGTAGTTTTGATTGAGAAAGCACCACACAATCATTTCATGGTAAGTGACTTCTCTGATTGGTGGAAATCACTTGAGGATTATGGGTAATGTAGTTCAGTGCAGTTCACAGGAAATTTGGCAATACATTTTTTTTTAAACACAGCTGAAGTCATTGACATTAGCTATTTCTGAAGCATATGGGTAAATTAACTTCTTACAAAAATATTTTACATATATTTTTTCACACCACCTGAAAGCAAGATATATTTAATATTTAATACATATTAAATGGTAGTTAAACACCATTATTATTCATTATTATTATATACACAATATGCAGATCCTGATTTCACCAAGCGCAGCATGTTCCTGGATCAACAAGTTTGTTGATCCTGTAACAACATTCCAATCAACCAATCAGATTTGAGGGTTCTGATTGGGTTCTCAAGTGTACTGTTTTTGTCAAGTTTAGGCTTACAACCAGGGTTAGGTGCTTCAACATCAGTGTTATTCACCTATTATTTTCACTCAGATGTTTAGCTATAAGTTTGGGTAGGGTTAGGTTTAGGGGTAGGGATATGGTTAGGATTAAATTTTCGGACAGGAATGTTGTTGCAGGATCAACAAAATATATGTTAACCCAGGAACGCGTCTAACCCGGCTAAATCAGGACGTGCCCTTCAATACTGTTTAAGTAGCATCCCAGGATGCACCTCATGAGGTTAGTTGAGAGAATGAACAGAGTAAAATGAGCTGGAATCTAGGCAAAGGGTGTTGACTTTGAAAAGGATCAAATACAAAATATGAGATTTTGTTGGTCAGTACATAATTCCCATATTCCAATGTGTGCTATTTCATAGTTTTTGTGACTATGAAATACTATTCACTATTTTGACCAGTAGTGCAGGTAGGTTTTGGGTAGTGCTGGAGGTGTCCGACCTGTGCAGACTCTTCCTCCAATCGTCTCTTCTCATCTTCAGAGTCCACCAGTTTCTGCTTAGTGATGAGAAGCTCTTTGTTGAGTGCGTCAGATTTCTCCTCGGCCTAAAGGAAAAAGAACACACTGTGTGTTAATATATGCACCAGAGGCCACAGGTATGTATGAATGTCACCAATTGCTAAAGCTAAACCTGCCATTTTGTTAAAAACAACCTTTTAAAATAGCTTCAAAAGTGGCAAACTGCCTGAAAGACTTACGTTGTCCAGGTCTTTCCTTAGGGCGATCTTACTGCTGACCAGCTCGTGCGCCAAATCATCATTTTCCTGTTCCAGACGCATGTTAGCTTCCTGTAGCCGCCGGTTTTCTCTCTACAGAGCAGACGCAGAACGTGAGCGTGTGTGACTCAGTCACTGTCTTGTGACAGTCACTATAATGGTTAACTGTGCTGGGAATACGAAGAACCTTGGAGAAGAAACTTGATTAAAAATTGACCAGTTAGAGGGAAATATGTCAGAAAGCAATTAACACACTGACTGGACTTTCAGTCCTCCGGCTATTGTACTAAGAGGTTGTTAAAGAGCAAGTGTGTGTTTGTATTTTTGTGTGTGTGTGTGTGTGTGTGTGTGTGTGTGTGTGTGTGTGTGTGTGTGTGTTAAGGCCATACAGAAATATTTATAAGCTTATGTATTTAAGTGGAGCATATGACTAAATTTAGGCAATGCAACATATATAGTGTGCATTTTCAGTGCTGAAGTACAAGGAAGTACAGGAATAAAATTATTAACAATACAGAGCTAAACAGTACCTGTCCATTTTGCCAACACTGTGGCAAAATTTTGACATTCGAGACAACAGTACATAACCATAAAAACGCCTCTATGTGCACATGCGACAGTGAGAGGCTAATGTACAATATCATATACAGTTTTACAACATAAATGGTGCTTAGATTGCAACATTTCTTGAAGGATGATGACGGAGAGCAGAAAGTTCGGGTGAAAGCTGACCTAATGGATAATATATCAATATTTCACAGAATTAACGCTTTTGTGTTGTTGTTTTGTTTTCCACTGGACGCTTTTACCCAAGTGTGATGGATTGATCTCGCGATCACCATTTCATATCAAAGGTATAAAGACCCGTTTTGTCATTTGTACTCCCGACACAAAGACCATACCTATACATCGACAAAAAACCCTTAGACCTTTCAAACATGTTAACATTATTAATATTATTAAACAGTAGCCCATATAGGTAACGTAAACAAAGTGACGCCAAGCCTGAAGGCGGGTCAATGCGCTTCAAGAGGTTAATAAAAGCTTTAGAAGTATTTTTCATTGTTAGTTCATGTTAACAAATGAAATCTTAATAAGTGAATAATTGTGAATGGTGAATTTGTCTAGTCTTTTGTGTTTTTTCAGTGCATTTTGTTGTCAAAAGACATAAAAAAAAGGGAAAGTGGAAAAAGAACCATCACAAACTCAAACAAAGGGATTGTGGGCAATATTAGCATGCCTGGATACACACTTCAAAAAAATCTAACAGTACATGCACAAGACCTGGGCAACTATTATGATGCTCTATTTGTGATCTTGCATACTATTTAAGAGCCAATGTTTTGTTGTAGAGAATTCAAACAGCATTTTTACTATGTGTGTGTGTGTGTGTGTGTAAACATTCAACCATGACTGACAGTTCCTAAATGATCAGAGTAATTCCTAGTGAGCTGGGCTCAGGCTAACAGTTGACTGGCAGGCAGCCGTTATCAGGAATCCATCTGGCCATTTTTTCATAATCTCTGAGCGCAGCGGTGACCTCGTCTCACATCTCTGCACATTATAAGAATAAACCACATATGCTAATGGCACAAGATACAGGATGGAAAATGAGTTTGAGAAGAGAAAAATAGTTCCAATTGTGCGGTAAAATTAAATCTAACGCCAAGATTAAATGCATATTGGGCAAACACGTGCACCCTAAAGAGCCATGTAAATATTCATATGCACAGTCATGAATGCAGATGTGTAAATCTGAGACGCATCATGGGGTCAGACAATCTACCTCGTATCTCTCGATGGGCGCCTCTTGCTGTTCCTGTTGCTCTCGAATGGTGTGGTATTCTTTCTCATATTTCTTTAGCTTCTTCTGACTGATCTGTGACATATGAAAAAGACACAGAAGAGGGTATTGAAATAGATGTGGACAAAGTACAACCCAGAAAAAAAGTGTAACACAGAGACAAAGGACAGTTTAACAAGCGCTTGTCTGCCTAAATACAGTTTAAGCTTCCAACAGCACACACAAAGATCATATGGCACATTTTTAAAGCCAAACACGATAAGAGCTTGAGTTCGATGATATGACCAGAACCATTATAGCAATTTTATTTCAAGATAATAATATAGTTCATAATATAGCCATTTTTGCTGCAAACAAGGTTATAATGCATACATTTTAGATGACATTGAAAATTCTTTATTTTGATACAAAGAATAATACTCCAGTAGTAACTACTTGTCTATTACTAGTATAATCAAATTTTATACCAAAGCAAAAACTAATACTAGACCAATATTTACTAGTCTAGTAGTAATAAATAGTCTATTACTAGTCTAATAACCAATTTTGATACCAAAGCAAAAACAAATACAAGTCTAGAAAGTAAGGTAGCACTATTTTACAGTGTCCTTATTAGGCGTTACATGTAGTTACTGTATGAATAACTATAAATTATGTATAATTACATGCAACTAAATCAAACACTCATCCTAACCCTATAGTAAATACGTGTAGTTAATTATTATTACTCAGTACTTAAATGTATAATTACACTGTAACAGGAACACATTAAAATAAAGTGTAATTGAAATTACTAGTCTAGTAGTAAAAACTAGGTCTATTAATAGTCTAATAACCAATTTTGATATCAAAGCAAAAGCGAATACTGGTATAATAATTACTAGTCTATTACTTGTCTAATAACCAATTTTAATATCAAAGCAAAAACTAATACTAGTTTAAGAGTCTAATAATTAAATCTGTTGATAATATAAAACAATATCTCTTCAGAAGACTAGATTACTTTCATCTTTATAAATGTTTTGTTTCACTCTTGAAATCTTATTCCTGAATGACAACGATACACCATGTTGGTAACACTTTACAATAAGGTTTCATTAGTTAGCATTAGTTAATGTATTAACTAACATGAACTAACCGTGAGCAGTTCATTTGTCACAGTATTTGTTCATCTTTGTTAACGTTAGTTAATAAAAATACAGCTGTTCATGGTTTGTTCATGTTAGTTCACAGTGCATTAACTAATGTTAACAAGATTTGTTTCAACATTAACAAAGATAGATAAATGCTTTATAAGGGCAGTTCATGTTAACTAATGACTATTATTATAAAGTGTTACCACTATGTCTATCAAACTTTTGACAAGTCCAATCACAGTGAACATTCAGATTTGCGTTGTGCTGCCGCTGATCCATAGAGAGCAGTTGCCATGTAAAAAATAGCTAGATAATAGAGTATCATTATTTCTGTCTTACAATAATTTAAATTTTCACAAAAGTATTGGAATAAAAGTGTTTATATCCGAACTATAAACTGATGTCTACTGTAGCAATCAAAATAGAGTACATCACCTTTTGAAAGTAACTCCATCGTTGCACCAGTAGGTGGCGACAAGTGACTGTTAAAAAATATTTAACTCTTTTCTTAAGAAAAATCGAATTCATTTTTTTTTTTTAAATGGACTGCTGCAGTAAATTACAATATTTAGTTTAGTACTGTTTTCAGAATCGTGGGAGAATTGTGATCTCTAATTTTAACCAAAAATGTGATTCACAATTTATCCAGAATCGTGCAGCTCTATTACAGAAACTGAATATTGTATGAGTCTGTATGAATTATATATACACAATGACTCTTAAAGCTACAAAAGTAATTCAGTCAAGAGTCTTTTTTTTTTATTAATATTAAGAACAGACAGTAGCAGGTATATGACGCTGCTGTCACTTTAAGACCTAATGCACAGATCCAATATATTTACAATATAGATCCAATATATTTACACAACCGATTTTTCACCAACTGTTACGTTAATTTAAGATATAACCAACTGTGTTTACGTGAAAACGTGAATACATTTTGAATTAAGTTCTCTTTCATTTCTTATAGTACTTTAGAGAACACTTTAAAATAAATTTAAAGTTTAAACTGGGAAGGTTTAAAGATGAATTAAAAGGATAAACTTTTGAGACAATGTAGCACTGCAATGTCACGACAAATTTGTACCAGTTTATCAGGTCTATCTGGCATGTCACCCAGCCCTAACAAGACCTTAAAGATGCACTATGTAACATTTTTTCAGTAAAATATCCAAAAACCACTAGGCCAGTGTTATTCATTTTGTTCAGTTGAGTACTTGCAATATCCCAAATGTTTCGAACTTGTATTTGTAAATCGTGAGAAAATTGCTTTTAACCAATGAACCGAGACGTGTGAGGGAGTCGTCTGTCAATGGCGTCAAATCTGCGTTACCTTCGGTTTCCGGTTTTATTTTCCAGAAACGCTTTACTCTTAAGTAACGTCATAACATCATTTTCAACACACTCAGATGTATCTAATATGATAAACAGAGCTGCATTACCTCATACTCATGACCGGAAAAGCAGAAATGGCGCCGGCGACTGTGGCATAATAAAAGTCCTGCTGCTCGCGAGGCGTGTGTTGCATTCATCTTATCAGCAATCGCTCCAGCGACCTTGCTCAGGTCCCACAACACTCGGTCCCGCTCTGCTTCATACTATAGTAACGTTAATAATCGCATCCATGAACTTGATTTCTGCCCGAGTTCTATCCCGATTCTTTTCCACCGGCTGTGAGGTGAAGACCACATATCCCAAAATTCTGCTCTCAAACTTGGCGTCATCAAACTATGCCTTTGTTTTAAATAGGCGACCTCTAGTGGACGGAAAAGTTACATAGTGCACCTTTAACAAACTCTTCAAATTCAATCTTATTGGCTGACTTCTATGCAATTTTAATCCACCTAGTTAAGGCATAAGGCACCACACAAGTATTGGTTACTTCATGTCTGCCAGGCGGCCCCTTGCTTTCAGTTCTTGGTCATTATCTGCTCCAAAGTGGACCAGGCTTGATGTCGATAGTCAAGAATCAACTAGCTTGAATTCCTCTTAAAGTTTTATGAATTTAAAACTGTGAAAGGACCAGACTTGCCTTAAAAATTTGCTCGAATTATCCATTATCCAAATGCAACAAGACTAAGCACTAATTAAACTGGGCACAACCACACACCGTGCCACATTTATCCACCTGCAGCTCAATACTACCTCATTTTCATCAAATGACCCCATTTCTGTGAGACTGAGTGAGTTTTTTTGTGCGTACAGCATCAGCCATTTCTCACCAGAAGACCGTGGAACCGATGCGAGAGCCGCAGGTACGTGCAGGTTTGTAAATGAGCTCTATTTAGCACTGCGTCATATCTAACTAGCTCTAGGACACAGAACCGGGTCTGTTCCATATTTAATCCGAAACGCTTCCACAGATGAAATGAGATCCATATAAAAGCCCTCAATGTCAAGAGTAGTTCATCAGTCAGCATGTTTTCAGCGACACCTCAGGGAACAATTATGCCTGGATGCAGTGAAATGAAGCTGTGGTTAGTATGTAAAAGCTCTTTTGATCACGACTGGTGTTAAACTGAGGAAGGGGCCGTGGGCTTCTGATTTTCTAACGCTGGGCCCCTTGTATTGAAAGAGCACAGAAACACACCCAACCTCAGCAGTGAAAGTAAGCTTTCAGTGTTGTGGTGGGATGGCGTGAACGGGGGGAAAAGGAATAAAGGTTGGCTTGTATATGGAGGAAAAGGAGCTTGACCCAAAAGAAACTCAATCAGTCATGTTTTGACGGCAAAAAGGAACTGATACAGCAATCAAAGTGCTCAGGCAGACAGATACGTCTCAGAACACACTGAAAATATGGAGATCGAGGTATCATTTTAAGGGCTTGTTCACCTAAAAATTAAACTTTGGTTATCACGTTTTGCTTCTGTTTACCATATTTGATATGCTCTATGTATGCGAGTTGATCAAAGTTTATGTGAATAAAAGGCTAAATCTGTTCATATAAATATTATCATATTATCATATAAAGTGATAGGGTCTTTTCAGAAGACTTGGATTAAACCACTCCATTCATATGGATTTGTGTTGTTGTTGTCTCTATGTACTTTTTGATATGCTGATGTGAAACTCTTAGTTGCGTGAACTTTCAATACAAATATTTAAAAAAAGGGTTCCAAGGATGAAAAATACAGTAAATGTATAAATTACATTTAGTAGATATGAACAACACATGAGGACAGATGCAATAATACAGTAAAAACAAGAACTTTGTATCATGGGTCTCTTTTTTACCCCTGCAGTGTCCTCTTCTGGCCAATCCAGAGAATTACATCAACACTCTTAAAAACACAAAACACGAAAAAGTGTTCGCATGATGAATGATGAATGATCTATTCACACCAAGAACCTTCGGTTTAAATGAAAAGCACATTTACGCTATAGTAAAACACAGCTCTGGCACCCAGCAGAAGTGCATTAAGGAGGCCTGTCAACTATCATAATCACTGCATTTGCCCTTTTTGGGAAACAGATGAACAGAAAAATGCCATTTCATTTGTCACTTTTTACATAATATACTTTCTGTTTTTAAAAATAAATAGTGCTGTCAAATCGATTAATCGCATCCAATATAAAAGTTTGTGTTTACTTAATATATGTGTGTGTACTTTGGATAATTATATATATATAAAATCACACTCATTCATATATATATATTTAAGAAATATCTGCATGTATATACTGTATATATTATACATTTATATTATATACATTTTATATATTTTTCTTAAATATATATTTGCATGTGTGTGTATTTATATATGCATAATTATACAAAGTACACACATACATATTAAGTAAACAAATGTTTATTTTGGATATGATTAATCGATTTGACAGCACTAAAAATAAACAGTTTTCATTCAATTCCATGATCTTCACATTAAGAACTAGATAAAAAGCCTGAACATGGGTTGGTTACCTTCATACTACACGCTAGCTCCATGAGCTTCTTGGCGTTCTCCTCAGAGCGATAACGTTTGGGCACTGGCACTCGAAAGAACTTCAGCGCACCCTCAAAGTCCGTCTGTATCAGGTCATCTTTAGACGTCTGTGGACAGACAGAGATCTTTTCAGAATGTTTCTAGATCCAGACAGTAAACCTTGCTCACGTCAAAGACGTGATCTTCAGCTAATGATGCTCATTTTCTGCTGTTGAGGTGTGATGGTGGTCACTGGTAGAATTTATTTATTGTTATTGAACATTTACTTACAAAATACAAAAGTGAAGAGCCATAAGCCAGAAAAGAGGGCCAGAGGTTCAGGGACAGACAAACATTACATCACATTTGAATTCAGAGAAGGAAAGAACAAAAAAATAAATAAATACAAACAAAAATAAACATAAATGAGTATTCAATATCAATTAAAAACAATCCTCCCCACAAAACATAAAATAATAATGAAAAAAATATACAAAAAAGTGAGCATACATTCAAAGTTTTAGTAGCCTTTTTGTTACAGGAGGTAGCTATCTATTTAATATAGATCTTAACATCATCTTAAATAGTTTTACATATTTTTCAAGCAAAATAATTAAGTTCCAAAGAAAAAAATATTTTCATATTGCTTCTCAAATGAAAAACCCAAACAAAACATCCTTGAAATAAAGCTCAATGTCTTTATATATATAGTTTACAATGAACTGGCAAATGTCTTGCCAAAGTTTTCTTTGTATGATCACAATGCCAGAAAAGATGTAAAACAGTCTATGGTTGTGAATCACAAAAGTACAATTTGCATCTATAGTTAATTTAAACTTTGACACATGAATGTTTTGACAGGGTAGGTCACTGGTAGATTGTCTCTCTTCCTATAGGGTTGGATGACAGCACTAAGCATCATCTGATCACAGTGATCAGCGTTCTTAACCCGATTATTGCTTAATAAGCTGACAATGCATGTGGTCATGTAAACGTGTTAACCCACTTTCTTTTATCGGAGTAAAGTCATAAACGGCTTAAGCATAAACTGATCGTCACAGCTAGATTTCTGCCCCTTACGCCGATTTCGCCCAGCATGTAAACTCATTAACCTGCTTTCTATCGGCTTATTGAAGTGATATGTGGCATATAAGCGACAGATGTAAGCGCATCCAGACAGAGCGAGCGCTTTGCAGTAAGGGAGGAAGAAAATATATTGCAAACTCAGTCTCTATCTTGCCCCCAAAAAATATAAAAGTGCTCTTATCTCGTGCAGCAGAAGAAGAAGTGGTACAGTCAAAATCTGTAACTGGATGAGAGGATAATATATGACCCGTAAGTTTCCCACAACACTCTCCTTCGGTGTTTAATGCTTTATTTAACATCACAACCGACATAACAAATAAAATACTCGAGACAGATACGCAAATAATTTCGTCTTGACATCACACCCGGGAAATAACCTGATTTATTAAAGTCTTGTAAAAGCGGGTTACTTGAGTTGTCAGGTTATTGGTTTGCATGTAAACCCGGACAACAATAAGCTGATTTTTGTGAGTTATCAGCGTACTGGTGTGCATGTAAACATGCTCAATGTAGTGTAGCTGCCGATTATTAGGTTTGCCAATTACATGTAACATTCTTTTGATATCGGTCACCATGGCGATGCAGCATGGGTGGTTTGCAGGTTATACAAGGTCAGAGAAAAAGATGAAAAGTAGCAACTGATTTCATAAGCATTTCCTTACCTTCAATAACGCAAGAGCCACATTGAAAATGACACTGATGCCCTGAAAAGAGAAAACACAACATGAACAGGGGGAAAAAGGGTCATTCCTATTATGAAGTAGATTTTCATGCCCACTACATGTTTTGTTTTACTAGAGCAAATATTTTTAAAGATGGATGGAATATGATAATCGTACCATTTGAAAATGGAATGAATTTTAAATAATTTTGGTTTGATTAGATGTTGCCCAGGTGCTGCACTAACTTCTATTTTGACAAACTAGCAATTTATTATTTTTAATTTAAATTGTTTCTTTATTTTTCAGGTATTTGTTTTCTTTCTCCTATGGAAATGTTACAAAGTAAACTTGTTGTCTTGTTTTTAATGACATCATCCTCCTGGAAGTGACAGATTTTGGTGGGACAACATCAGCACAAACATCAGTAGGTATTAGCAATGGTTTGATGAATTCTGTGATGGGTTTTTTTTTGTGATCATCTTCATTTGCTTTTTTCATAGCCTACTCTAAACCATTACAGAAAATTACAGAAATCAGCATGATGATATCAAAATGACAAAAGATGTTTAAAAACTATCAAAATCAAGTTGAATCCATAAGATACTAAATAACAGGAAACACCCCAGGTAAACTGGGTAAAGAGAGCAGGAAAAGTGACAATTGAGGTAAAGCAGGTAAGAATGAAATGCTACCTCACACAGCAGAAGGTCTATGATGTGAAAGACCATGTAAAGAGGGAATTTGGCTGTGAAGAGCGTGAGGAACCACTGGGAGGCGTACATGTGTGCTTCCAAACCCAGGTTTAGGAAGTGTGCGTACAGGTCTGGAATGCATTCCTACAACACCGAGAGGAAGAAGTCACTGACAGTACTGGTCGCAGATCATGTGACACTGAAGACTGGAGTAATGATGCTTAAAATTCAGCTTTGCATCACAGTAATAAATTACACTTTAAAATATATTCAAGTAGAAAACAGTTATTTGAAATTGTAATACTATTCTGTATTTTCTGTATTTTTCATCAAATAAAAGCAGCCTTGGTGAGCATAAGAATAAGACATTTTCACCGCTTCAAACTTTTGAATGACAGTGTATTATTTTGTCTTGTAGGACCGGCAGGCCTTTTTATAAGACGAGACAGACTTACATTCAAGAAGTATTAATATCTTAATATCTTGTGCAGTTGTACTTCTGAGGTGAATTGATCTTACTTGAAAGATGACAAAATATTCTTCTTTTTTTATGTAGTGTATTAGTCTATTATGTCAGGGACTAATTCTTTGAGAGGGAGAATAGTACATTTGGTTATTTAAAATGTGACCTTATTTTGTCCTTACTTTTGCATATTCTGTCATTATTTGTAACCGAATATGTCAACTAATATACTGTTTATAACACTAACCTGCATGAGTCTCTCCAGTTGGAAGAACTTGCAGTGCAGGTCTTCAAAGTTCTGCTTGAAGAGCTCCCTGAGACCGTATTCAAACATGATCTTGACCAGCACGCTGAATGCCTGCTCCTCTGGCATCTGCACCAAAATGAGACCGCAAACAATCATTGATCACAGAGCTCGAAATTAAAAACACATCATGCTGACAAATTCCCACAACAGGGAATCTCCACTAGATGGCACAGTCTCACATCTCAAAAGATGCATTCATTCAAACAGTGTATTTGACTAAACATTTTGCAAGTGCAAATATGCCATTATATTAAATTTTAAATGTTATAGACATCCTTGTTTCAAACGGTTTTGATTCAAGAGTCAGTGACACTCACATGTAGTAGCAGCACTGCGGCAAGGAAGGACTGTCCTTGACAGTAACCAATTTCTTCATCATATACAGAGTATGCCTGCATGATGGAAGACACAGAATGTTACAGTGGAATTATGTGTAATAATGCTATAAATTGCTTGGTAGCAATATAAATTACTTGAAAATAACTGCTTAATATAATATGATAAATGAGAACATAGAAGCAGGGGTTAAAGGGTTAGTTCACCAAAAGATTATTTTTTTCTTCCATGAATTACCCTCATGTCCTTACAAACCTGTAAGACTCATTTATCTTGAAAAAACAAATATCTCAAAAGATATTTTGAAAGAAATCTGAGAGATTTCTGTCCTTCCATTGACAGGCCACTCAACTACCCCTTTGTCGCTTCAAAAATTTAATGAAGAGATTGTAAAACTAATCCATATGAATTTTCCAGATTTTCTGAAGAGACTTGATTGTTTTATATGATGAACAGAGTGAATTTAGGCTTTTATTCACATATAAACATTGATCAGAGAACATAAACAAGCTCAACCGTACTTGCTTGATGCACCAACAAACTTTGGTTCTTGCTGTGGAACACGAGAATTAACCTCACTGGTTCTTGCGGAAGGTCAAACGTTCTGCATCACACGAGAATGAACCTCATTGGTTCTTGCTGAAACTCAAACATTCTGTGTAACACAAGAATGATCCTCACTGGTTCTTTTACGGAAGCTCAAACGTGCTGCGTAACATGAGAATGAACCTCACTGGTTCTTGCGGAAACTCAAACGTTCTGTGTAACACAAGAATGATCCTCACTGGTTCTTTTACGGAAGCTCAAACGTGCTGCGTAACATGAGAATGAACCTCACTGGTTCTTGCGGAAACTCAAACGTTCTGCATCACACAAGAATGATCCTCATTGGTTCTGGTGGAAGCTCAAACGTTCTGCGTAACACAAGAACGAACCTCATTGGTTCTTGGGGAAGCTCAAACGTTCTGCGTAACACAAGAATGAACCTCATTGGTTCTTGGGGAAGCTCAAATGTTCTGCGTAACACAAGAATGAACCTCACTGGTTCTTGCAGAAGCTCAAACATTCTACGTAACACGAGAATGAACCTCATTGGTTCTTGCAGAAGCTCAAACGTGCTGCGTAACATGAGAATGAACCTCACTGGTTCTTGCAGAAGCTCAGATGTGCTGCGTAACACGAGAATAAACCTCATTGGTTCTTGCACGTCAAGCAGGCATGATTGAGCTTCCGTTTCCCCTATCTGATGTGTGAGTTGATCAATGTTTATATGTGAATAAAGGCCTTTATGAACTTTTTGAAGCGTCAAAGTGGTAGTTGTGTGGACTGTCAATGGAGAGGCACAAATCTAACAGATTATAAAATATCTTCAATTGTGTTCTGAATATGAATGAAAGTCTTATAAGTTTGGAACGACATGAGGGTGAGTAAATGATGACAGATTTTTCATTTTGGGGTGAACTATATCTTGGCTTCCACCACAGCTTTCAAATTTCATTTGTGATTTTGCATATAACTTGGCATTTTTTGATTATGTGAGTGATATGTGAGTATGAGCTTCACTGATGCCAAACCTAAAGCTACACATCAACATGTGGCACGTTTGAAAAAGCAGAAGTGCAAATGAGACTTCAGAGCTCGACGGAATGCTTACAGATTGACCTACATACCTATGAAAACTGTTAAAATGTCAGCTAATATTTTGACAATCACAAACTGCAGTGCTAATAAACTTCGTGAACTGTGGATTGAGAGAACTGAATCACACTGTGTGGTCAATATGAGAAATCTATAGTATGAATGATGGCAGTAACAGTTGCAGAGAGGGCTGGTGAATTATTAAGAGACGCCCAAAGATGGAAACCCAACCATCAATCTCCTCATTCCCCTCATCATTTGTAACTTTCATTTTAAACCCACTGACCTCATTATTTTAGGGAGACCTGAAAAGTGTTTTGTATTTGTTATTTGTTGGTGATTTGGGTTACTGAACTTCCACTATGTTTATGCTTTGAAAAAGCTGATTGATTGTGGATGTTCAAAACATGAATGAAGACTGTGATACATCTGTATATAAACACTAGTGCAGTCAAACATCAAAAAAATGAATGAAAATCACACGTTTCTGTAACGAATCATGATTAACCACATTATAACATTCAATTTGTAATATATTTTTATATTGTAATACACATTTTCACATTGAATCTCCACATTAATGTAGAAACAACAAAGATCTATGCATTCATCATTATCCATCCATCCATCTATATATCCAGCCATCTAGATAGCTATCCTTTTATAGCCATTCATCCATCCATGTATATATCAATTTATCCATCCATCCATTTATCCATCTATTTATTCATCCATTTATCCATCCATCTAGCCATCAATTTATCCAGGCATCCATTTATCCATCTATTTATCGATCCATTCATACATTTATCCATTCATCCACACATCCTTCTATATATCCATTCATCCACACACATCGTTCTATATATCCACCCATCCACACATTCTTCTATATATCCATCCATCCACACATTCTTCTATATATCCATCCATCCACACATTCTTCTATATATCCATCCATCCACACATTCTTCTATATATCCATCCAACCATCTATCCATCCATCCCTAGAAAATAAGTGTATGCTTCCACTGGCAACTGGATATCTTGTTTTACAACAGTGTCTTTATACATGTAACATTTCTTGTTTCTAAAAATCTATAAAATAAAAAGTTTATAAAGAAACTGGAACAATACGAAAGTGTACATTTGACTTTTCTTAATGGTAGGAAATTGATTTTGCACAGCTGAAGATGATAAATGAACAGGAGCAGAACAGAAGTGCAGAATCTGAGCTGAGCAGACAAATTGAAAGCAAAAGGAAGACAGGTCATCCGCTCACCTTACAGATCTTATATAGAGAGTCCTGCCCATCACCGCCTGTGTCTTTGAAGTAGTCGTGTGCAGGAAACGTGCGGTTAATGTCACGAGTGATGGCACTGTCCTGCGGAGATTCCTAGTAAAAGACAAGCGAGAGAAACAGAGAAATGCTATCATAAGGGCACAACTAATATCAAAGAGTTTTGAAAGACTTTAGATTGTTAAAATGTTTTTAACACTAAGAAAAAATTTGTTTTTTTTCAACATCTGCTCACTGAAAGGTTCTTTGAGGATCCCAAAAAATAGTTTTTTATAGCATCACTGTGAAAACCCCCTTTTGGAACGTTTGTTTTTATGAGTGCCTCAGGATCTGTCAACTGGAACAGGGTGTTCTTATTCCCAAAGATCAATGTGGTCAAGAGCATGTCCTTCAGCATCACAGACACACAGAGTGTGTTGAATATCGCAGAAGCTCAGCCTATATGTATGTATGAGAGTCAAGAAGTTGTAAGATATGAGATATGGGTCTGTGCGGTCACATGTTGCCAAACGCTGGAGGCCCTCTGGCAAAGACCAAAGATCCTAGAGCTTTCTCAGTTTGGAAGATCATGCACAGCTCAGATGTCTTCAGTCAAAGCACAGCTCTCAGCAGCTCAACTATTATATTATGCTCCCTAAAAAAAAAGCATGTGACGGTACAATTTCTAGCTAAATAATATTTCTGTTACCTTCTGTGCTAGTCATATTTCTGCTCTGCCTAAATATAGGCTTCTTTGAGCCTCGAAGATACTGATTGCCATTTGTAATCATTGAAGAGACCACAATGGAAACTCAGGGCTGGTTAAGACAGATTGGGTGCTAGTCTAGCTAGTAGATCAGCATAACCTAACAGGTGAAGTCAGCTAACTATAATGATCTTTCTGTATCTCTTGTACTTCCACATATTTAGTCGTGACTTGACAAATTTGAGATTAAATATTTGAGAGCTACATTGGAGGGGGACGTTCATCGGTGGATAACAAAAAAACCTTTGTTTTTTGGAGCTTCACAAACAGAACACAATGATAATCCTTCAAAACGTCTCCTTTTGTGTTCCACAGAAGAACGTATTTTCAGCAGTACTACAAATCATCCATATCTTTGTCCAGGTGTTGGGAGCAAACATCTAAGCTGTCAGATGGTAGATGTGACACCACAAGATTGAGGACTGTTATCTTTCACTGGCTCACTTAAATCAGCCAATTATTGGCTCTCAGGAAAGGGTACATGATGCACTCAATCCAAGAGCACCGCAACAAGACTGAAAGAACATGCAAAATGCCTAGACAAATCCTGTGGGGGGTACCATGGAGATGATACTGAAAGCAAAAGATGGAGACAGGGAGACTCATCCTCTGGAGGAGACGTTACTTTACCTGACCAGAGAAACATCACTCCACTGGAGTTCACTGTGATCAAATTTCAATCTATCCAATTAATTTAGGATTGTCCTGCAATTTCCTGTGGATTTGAATTACCTACAATGTTGCTGAAAAGGATTACGTATGACAGAAGAAAGCAAATGTTCAAATTATATTAAGTTTATGCAGGTGTAACCAAAGTTTTGTTGGTTAGTTTTGACAGTTATCCCCTGCTGTAACTAGGCCATTATGCAGATAATAAGCCTGTTTCTCCTTTGACGGCCATTTAAAAGTATTTTTATATTCTGACAAAACAGTTTTATGCAAGTAACATATACATTTCACAGCTAAAAAGTTTGGGTTGGTAAAAACTAGCTCTACTAGTCAGAAATCAGGAAATGCTAACATTTGTAGTCGTATAATGTCCTCACTATGTAAAGCTTTCAAGACAACAACTCAGTCTAGATAGACTGTTGCAAAAAAGTAGATCACATTGAACTAGATTGCTCCCATAATAAACAAACCGTGAGCGCCTGGGGCCACAGACTGTTGATGGACACCCGTTCCTATTTCTGTCGCACTTCCCATCCATCTATTATTGTACTCCTTACATCAAAGCCAGCTTGTGATGGCACAAAGATGCAGAATTAAATTACATCGGATACTAAATTTTGCTCTCAAAAATAAAAGTAAGTGTCGTAAACAAAGACTGTGATGTGTTATGTTTATTTCTGGCCATGTTATATAGTAACAGTCCGTTACGTCACCGTTCAACTCAAGCCATCCT
>CM031952.1:5950162-5980162 GCA_018749465.1 Paracanthobrama guichenoti | reverse complement strand
GAAAAGAATGTCAGGAAAAGATTAATAATAAACAAAGAATTAATAGATGATGCCAAAGTAACGAGTCATTTCTGTCCAGGAGGTGGAAGCCTGAACATGTTTCAGGGTTTGCTGGGAAGACACAGTACCTGATGTCTCAGATAAGGAGCCATATTTATGTTCTGCCAGCATTGGGGAAAGTCATCCTGGAGCCTGAAGTGCTAAGAAAATCATGGTGACATAAGACTGCTTAAAAAGGGGATCTGTGTGAACCTCTTGCGTGAGTGCGGAGCACAACTTGCGTTGGATTTTGACTGTGATGGTGAGATTGTTTGTGTTTGTGTGTGTGTGTGTGTGTGTGTGTGTGTGTGTGTGTGTGTGTGTGTGTGTGTGTGTGTGTGTGTGTGTGTGTGTGTGTGTGGTGAGGGAAGGTTGCTTCCGCAGGAAGCACTGTACTTTTTTCCCTGACTATTGTTTATGGTCGTTTATTCTGATCGGCAACAATGAGTGAAAATGGCATTTTGTTTTTCTTGGGGGAGGTTGATTATAAAAAGTGTAGTGAGCTTGATGAAAGAGAGTGAGAAACTGAGGGTGGGTTCACTGTAGTCCACTCCTTCACTAAGACGGAGGCAGGGAAGGTCCACATCCTTTTCCTTTAAACATCTCACCCACTGGGCACATGTCTGGGAGAGTCAGCAATCTCCGGGGTCTGTTAGAATACATTAGTGACTAAAGAAAGGTTTAATGAGACTGAATTGTACACTATATTATGTAAACAGTCATTGTGGAAACTAAGTTAGGACACAGTGCTACACTGAACATTTTCCGTCTGACGATGTTTGATACACGTATTGTATTTATGCATTTATTTTGAAACGGCTTTAAAGTTTTTAATCTGAGTAACCATAACTTTAACCAAACAGCCATTGTAGCCATCAATATGTTTAATGCAAAAATTAAACACTAAAATCTTGTTAAAATAATTAATGTTTTTCGCTAAATGAACAAGTCGTCTCTTGTGCTCAGCAAGTCTGCATTTATTTCATCAAAAATACAGTAAAAACATTAATATTTGTAATTTAATATAATATATATTTTTGAATTTGAATTTATTCCTGTGATCAAAGCTGAATTCTTAGCATCATTACTCCAGTATTCAGGGTAAAAAGAACTTAGAGAGAATATTAGGTGCAACATAATCCAACACGTCCTTGAGCAAAGTAGTTGGAATAGCATCAAGAGGTGATTCATCTAAATAAATTAGAGATAATATTCATCCATTTAAGCAACTTAGACTAATATAGTCTCATTATAAAAAAAAGAGAGTTAGCTGAACTTGTAGGCAAGTACCAGAGTATCTGAGATGGATTCGCAAAATTTTTGATTTAAATGTGGGGTAAGTGTTATTTCAAAACTGCTTTAGAAAAGTGTCTCAGGCCGAGTACCCAAACTTATAGCCAATCAGCAGTAAGGGGCGTGTCTACTAATGACAGGGAGAAGAGAGCGCTCAGTGCACGTCATTATTCAAAAGACACGACACAGGACGGACATTAGCCGAGCGACGACAGAAAGAGAGAGATGGCAAAACAAATGTGGACGGCGTCTGTGGAACAAAAGAAGGCTTACGATCAGGCAAGAAGTAGGACCCATGTAAATATCAGATCAGCTTTCCAGTGCTGGAGAGAACTCAAGGAACGAAGGCCGAGGTTGCTTTATTTCTTCTTGATAGGCGAGTAACATTGATTTTGTTTTGTTTCACAGAACTAATATATGCTGGCTTTTGCTTGAATATGCTCATGTGTCATGTTCGCTTGTTTGTCCATTTACGATCATATTGTTGTTCACTTCAGCGATAATAAAGACCCATTCATTTCCACACTGTCTAAGCCTGGAGCATCTAAACCTCCTCCACTGTCTGTTTCAAGCGTCAGCTCCCAAATTGTGTCCGAAAAGTAAGATAATATACCCCTAATATGTGTTTGTTTCCTTTGGTTCCTTTTTTTTGCGATATAACCCTCTAATTATGTCATAATTGTAATATGTTCGTTAGTTGGACTGTCGTGCTCATGCTGTCGAGTTGTTCATGAGAACTGTGTTTGTGTTTTTGGGATATAAGGGATGACTTTTTCACTGAACATTCGACCTGGATTACCACAGTAACACACATTGCTTTCACTTATTGATGACATCATACCCTCGGCCGGCTGGAGCAGCAGATTTCGCCATAGTCATTGCCTGGGTTACGTATGTTTGGGGCGGAACTATCAAAATAGGGGCGTGTTTGTTTTGATGATTTGAAATCAACATCGGTTACCAGAAAGCACTTACCCCACCTTTAATACATTCGATTTTGTTTATGAAAAAGCTACAAAACTTCTCACACAACTCCGGACTGTGATCAAGACCAACCACAGCAGGAGGATTAAGTACAGGGTTGATAGCGGAGAAGAGAATCTTTGGACAGTTTTGAGAAATTATGTTTAAAAAGTATTTGGACCTTTGCCGAGCAACCACTTCTTGACATTTGGACAACATTTTTTGCAATAGTTGGCAAGAAATTAGCAATTTATCCTTTTCTATTTTGTTTCTGCCCTTCTACAATGACTTGAATCCTTCCTTAGAGCATGTACTTCTATGTTAAACCATATTTCAATTCACTTGGTTTCCTTTGGTTCGGACCAAAAAAACAACAACATTTAGTCCTGGTCCGCTTGGCGTTCACATTGGCATTTTAACACCGAACCTAAAGATACTGAACCTAAAGGCATAGGGAACATGTGATTGGTCAGCATTTATTACGAATATTTCACACCGGAACTTACCGAACATCCGAAACAATGCTGTGTGCTGGGCTAAAAATGTTTGTTGTATGTGCGCAGCCTACATATGAGAACTCGTGAAGAGCTTATAAAATGTGTAAAGGAGTCAAAACAGTGGCAGGAATCCTTCCGTCACACACACAAACAAAGATCTGCTGCGAGGAGAAGCGTTTCTGATGCCTGTACCAAACTGTGATGGGCAACATCATGACTATGACAAGAAAAAACAGGTGTGCTTGAGCATTCTGTAATTTGTAAGGTCACATCTTGTCCTGTTTTTGGTTCGTTTGCATGTCTTTGGTCCGTGTTGTTTCCATTTTTCATTCGAACCGCACCATTGTTCGTTTGGAAGTGGACAGAGACCCATCGTTTCAGTGGTCTTGGTCTGCTTGCTTGGTGCGCTCCAGGGTTCAGATGGCAGCGTTCACACTTATTCAAATGAACTGCACTAATAAAATTGCACCAGGGTTTGTTTTAATCAAACCAAACATGCCAAGTGTGAACACCCTAGGGGTGGCACGGTACATGAAAAAACATCCGAACTGTTCGGTTCGCTTGTCTCAGTTCGGAGCGTGTGCGTCCCACGGTTCGACGCATGCGCAATGTAGCCTCATGCCCGTATGTTACCTCAGACAGTGGGTGTCCTTTTCGGGCGAAATAAGAGGTAGTCAGTAAAAGTGGAGTGCTGCAGGTCACGTGTATAAATGACAAGTGGGAGAGATAAGGAAGGCCTGCGCCAGAAGCAGTGAATGGAGAGCGGGAGTCACGCGTGCGCACATTGTGCATTCACACTGGCGACGTTTGTCTCGCGCAGCTGAACCGCGGCTTGTGTATTGCAAATTGTATTGCGACGAATATTGTCCATTCTGTCACATTTTCCGGTGTTCTCCTCTGACCCCTGTCTGTCTCGTGCTTTGATTTATGAAGGGCAGCATATATCTGCTGCAAAAGCAACCGGGTTCCCCTCTGTCCCAAACACACATGCATATAATATGTTGTAGCTATATAAGTAGTTCACATGATAAATGTAACATTAAAGTTAAGATATGCTTCCAGTTTTAATAATTTAAACAGGCATTTGAAGTTTAGGCAAAAAGTTGCTCACGCTGAATTAAAGCCACAGTGCATTGTTCTGATCAATATTGACATGATTAACATGAAAAATGTTATGCCAATGTGTCGGACTCGGTAGACAGCGTAAGCAGGAGACAGCCAGTTAGGAAACAACTTCTACATGATATTAAAAAAAAAAAAATTAATACATATGCTGAAGTAAATTTCTGGAGTTTTAACGATTAAAAGAAAAAACAACAAGATATTTTTGGTATATATAAAAATATGATATATATGTATATCCCTAGTCCTAACCAGCACATTTTGCTGGTTGCTAGGTTTCTCTTTCTGTGGTGCTGTAGTCTGTCCACTGTGAAATCTCACTGCTTCAAAATCCAGCACCACATAATTGTATATTAAACATTAACTAGGCAGTGCTTGCTGCATTGAGCAGAAAGTTGGAAAGACAAATGAATTGTCACTGGAAACTGAAATCGTGTCACTCCTTGTTAGGAAACGTGCAAGACAAATATTACTGCAGAGTAAAAAGCTCATTACGATTTGTTTTAAACCTGTTTAAATTGATGCTTTGCAATTGGGATGGTCTTTTAGCTTGACGAAACCTTGTCTAGACGAGCAAAAAAAAAAAATTGATAATTACATTTGGTGAAACCAGCAATTTTATGCAACATCAAATAAGGTCATGAGAAACTTACAGTACTTATGAAAACAAAGACAATTCTGCCTTTCAATATGTCACAGAAAACCAAATGTTTAAGTTGGCAAGGCTTAAAACACATGTACTTTATCAACAAATGTAGAATGTTTCCCAATGCTTTACACTGACGTACTTTTGATGTTAAATTGTGGATGTGGATGTGTGCATGTGATGAACAAGTGCTAATGCTAACCAACAGTTTATTAATGTGCTGTCAGAAATGTATACTAGCACATACATCTACATTAAAAAAAAACATGCATACGTTCACCATACACACACACACACACACACACACACACGACCATATATTTCTTCTCATAATGACAAAAGTTCAAATAAGATATGATAAGATCACATTTATTTCCTCAGTGCAGATATACCAGAATATAAATATATTATTGACAATTATTTTCTAAAACAAGACATTATTACAAAATGTGTGGTACACTACACCAGTACCTCAGCTACAGCCATACACACACACCAGACAATTTGTTGAAATGCTGAAGAAAATACAGAGAAGCAAGTTCTTTCAGCCAAGCAACTTCAGTTCTAAATGTTGTTAATCACAAAAACTTTGCAGTGCTTTCATATCCTCTTGTGCAAAGTGTTCACTCATGATAAGAAATGAAATACAATTTGGAATACTTTAAGGTGAAAGGCAAAAAACAATTCTTTCCAGTTAATCAAATAAAAATCGGACCCGCTTGAGAGGGCAAGATCATGAGCAATTCATTAAGGAGCCTGGCTCAGCAATTTAACGGATTGTTAAAACATACATGAATAAACTCAATAAAGATGCCTAGCACAATCAAGATGAGGTTAAGGAGGGGAGTGAGTGAGTGTGTGTGTGTGTGTGTGTGTGTGTGTGTGTGTGTGTGTGTGTGTGTGTGTGTGTGTGTGTGTGTGTGTGTGTGTGTGTGTGTGTGTGTGTGTGTGTGTGTGTGTGTGTGCATGAAGAAGTGTGTTCCTCAGGGAGAAAACACACACTGTTCCAGCTCAGCCCTCCATTTTCTGCGATGGCAGGGGCCGGTTGGGTCCTGCGTCCTAATATGGCACAGCGGAGAGCAAGTCATATTGGGAGATTTTCTCCCTTGAGAGCACTAGCCCTTGACTTTGATATCAAGAACAGAGCAGTTTTCCCACAGGAAAGAAAAAAAAGAATACTTTGGCATCATAAGGAGAACAAAAAACAAACAAAACAAAACAAAAAAGCTCTCTGGCATCAAAATGTCCCAAAAGTTAAAATCCTTTCTCCAACTTTTACCCATGACAGAAGTACCATCATCTATAAAGCAAAACATGCAATGCTGACACCTGTTTAGGCAGCATCAGAGCCTCAAAATCCATTCTATTTCAAAACATACATTTCCATGTAGTACATAAAATCAATATACAACCCCACTTACAATATCCTTCAGACACAAAGAGGTGTAGAAACAACCTCAGAAGACAATATCTACAGCATCTGAAAATAAACAGATACGCATGGCATGCTTCAAGATCTGGATTTTCTCAGCAATTTATGCAGAAAACCCAACTACAATTTTGATTTAATTTTTATATAAAGAATTAACTGCCGACTGGTTGAGAGAAAGACACGCTCTCTGAATGAGAGCAACAAATGGATGGTTTCTGAAAACTCAACCGATCCAAATGGTTTATAAACAAGCAAATGTTTTGTAGGCAGCTTCTCAAGCATGGTCGTTTAATTTCATTTGATTCCTTTAGGTGAATACAGGGACTGTTTTATTTAAGACGAGAGAAAGGAAGCAGTCCTGGGTGAGTCCAGAGGTCCAGGGTCATGAAAAAGTCCTAAAAGCAATCAAGACGAATGCTAAAAACAAGTCCCTGGAATAGACACAAACCTTTGTTCTGTTAAAAGCGCATACACATCCATGCACGTGTGCGCGCACACACGATCATGTGCGATCAATAAAGCATGGGATGGGTAAATGGCTAAACTGAGATACACAAATTCTTTCAGCTCTGGTTCAAAAACAGCACATGGCCAGAGGCCACAAGATCAAGATCTACATTTGAACAAACAAGCTGAAAAGCCCTTTTTTCTATTACGTGTGATATGTTTTCTATCACTCTCTAGTGAGTGGAAGTATTGCACAGCACCCTGCCATGACATGGCAGTTCAGACTTTACACGTCACCTCTCAAAAGCTTGAACAAACACTTAGAGACACTTTTTTTTGGAAGTCATAAGACACGTCTTCACGACACAGTATTACAGTTATGAAAACTTCAGCCTTTAAGGCAATTCAGTCATTAACTGAAGTGACGTGACATCACAACTAGATCCATTTCCTAACCCAATAACAGTCAAACTACTGGTTTTGGTGATAAAATTAGAGCATTTTTTCCCATGGTGTCATAAAAAAAGTGTTTGGGAATATGCCACAATATATAACCCTCTCCTCCAATGGAAAAAATTCTCTTAAAACAATTTAAGAGAAGGTAAAGTTCATAAATACTATTAGATTAAATACATAGAGGAATGCAGACTGTATTTTATATAATAAACGCCTTACATACTACAAATAATCAATCCATTTTCAATCTTATTACATGTTGTGGTTCCTGTATATTATATATAAACCAAAAAACTATTCCATCAGAGAACATCAATAAATATTGTTACTTTGGTCAGCTATAAGGACAAAGCTATCCGCATAAGAAAGTATTTTTAACAGTACCATCCAAATGAGTGAATTTATAATCAGTCACAGCATGAAACAAATGACAAAGGGCATGATTTTCAATGCCCTCTATTTTCTTGGCACCTCCACATATGAATTATGTACAGAATCTGTGTATGAGACTTCTTAAGTGTGTCATAAAGATAAATAGTACAGCGCTGTAAGATGCAGTTTATTGTTGTGCCGCTTTTTTGTGTGTGTGCACATGCAGGACTCTCCAGAAGCATTTGCCATAAAACTTTGACCTCTGCATCCAGATATCAGTGTTTTAGTAGGTTTTCTTCTGACCCCCATTTTATCCAAATGTCTAATACACCTTGAGTGGAACACAAGCAGTTTTTTTTGGTTCTTGTCCACATCAGCAACCTTCACCACTGCAGTGTTGTTCATCTTAAGGGCCCAAATACACAATTAAGCAACTAACATCTATTACGTGATTCTGAGTTGTGCTTAACTGCATTATGAAATATTTTACGTGTGATTGTGCGTTTGGACACACTGTAACCCATGGATGCAAACCAAGCATGGCAAGAGAGTTGCACAGGATTGAAACTGCAGGGCAGAGGGAAAGTCCAAGAGTCATTCTGTCCAGCAGACATTAAAATCAAACTGAAATCCAATTTGAATCAGAAAAAATAAAAACTCCAAGGAGTTAAATAGATCTTTCAGAATGACTTGCAGGATGGTTAGCCTATAGAATAAGAGTTGATGCTGGGGTGATAGAATGTTTGTTTCAGCAAGGAAGTTCATCTCCAGTGCGCTCAAGGGTTAGAAAGGAGTCGGGCAGAATGTGCCGTCTGTTTCCTGTTGTATTAATGCGTTTTTTAAGGATGATGTCCTCTGACTGGAGGCGTGGTTATATAATCCCTTCATGGCTTTAAATAAGCAGAAAATAGGAAGACCATGTAATCGTGGCATTGCTTAGGGGCTAGAGTAGAATTCTGCTCTTTGGGAAAAGGGCTTTAGAAAAATTCCAATTGTGATTGCTGAAGGTCAAGACTTATCACTGATTCATACACAAGAAACACAGCAGATCTAGCAAACACATTCCTCCAACTAGAGCAGTGTAGTGTTCAGATTATCCTTGGAAATTACGAGGCAAGAATTGGATATTACTAGTAAAAACATAACTACGATTTTAAGTCTGAAACCAGGTCAGCCCTGGAAATGCTTTTAATCTTTGCAGAGTCTCTGTCCAGAAGATAATTTTAACATCTAGTCTAAAATACTTCAGTTTTACATCAGTCAAGCAGAGATCCATCTTTAAGTTAACTAGAGAAACAGTTCTCACTGTGCTGACAACATGAGCAGAACTGAAAGTCCACAAAGTAAATTCACCAAAGTCTAAAAGATCAGCTATTTGAAGTAGGTGCAAAACATGAACTTGTCTTCTTTTAAGAAGACATTTGCTGAACGCAACTCTGTCGTTGCAGTATTGTCATAAATTAAAAGTATTTTTTTGCATACAGACGATATTCAAAGCAATCTAAAGACTTCACAATCATAATTCTGTCTCACAGAATAAGATTTATCTCCTTTCCTCATTGCTTAATTTATTGTTGTAGCAAAAACTGCTGAGAATGGTATATCTGAAAATACCAACCCACTCTAACATAGTTGTCCTCTTCATCTCTAATGACCAAGGTCAAAGGTCCATTTCTTCCTACCATGTAATCCTGTCATCTAGCCTCATACAGAACACTAGGACCGAACTGGGATAGTGCACAGATGCCGAAACCAATCTTCAGGATCAACTTAACTGACAAGAGCCTTGCCATCAACATAAAGCTCACTATCTTGCCAAAAGATGGTGTTACACATGGCACACAGGGTGCGGAGGTGCTGGTGGATCTCCTAGGGGCTTCTTGGTGTCGGTACGCTGCAGACAAAGCAGGCAGAGGCGCTTGAGGCCTTTGCGGAAGGCGCTGTTAGAAAGGCTGTAAATGAGACAGTTGCAAAAACTATTGCTAATGGCCAGCCATGTGGTCAGGAATGAGGCAATGGCATGGTGGTATATCCCTGCGCTCTCCAGTAAAAAGTAAATGATGTAGGGTAGCCAAAGCAGGTAGAACACACTGGTGATACGGAAGAGCACGGTGGCGTAGCGTCTGTCTGTGCAAGCTTGCTCACCCGGTTCAGGATCCTGTGGGCCAAAGCGAGCTCTCCGCTCACTGATCTGCCGAGTGTGCTGCCGACAGATCCGAAAAATATGGGCATAAGTGAAACAAACAGTAAAAGCAGCTGGTGCGTAGAGGGCCGCAACAATAAAGGCGGTAAAAAGGGGCTGGGTGTCCCAGGAGGAGCATGATTTAAATACATCACCATGGTACCCCGGCTTGCCCCAACCAAAAAAAGAGGGCAAAAAGATGAGTGCGGAGTACAGCCAAATAAGGGTAATGCAAGTGCGAAGACGGCAGGGTGTGACCAGAGCGGTGTAGGAAAGAGGTCGGGTGATGGCAACATAACGGTCAATACTAACGCATGCCAGAGAGGCCATGGAGACACTCTTCAACACGCAGACCATGTAGCTAAAGACCATGCAGGTGAGTTTCTCGTTCAAACCCTCCAGATGGTGCAGAAGAGACAGAGAGGGGATAAGACAGCTGACCCCAACCAGGAAGTCTGCGTATGCCATAGTCTGTATAAAGGAGCTAGTGGTATGATGGCTGAGCAGTGGGGCACAATGGAACACAAATATAACCACCAGGTTCCCAGAAATGATGAGCACTGTCAAGAAGAAAATAACAGCTACTTCCAACAGGCAGGTGTTAAAGATTTGAGAGTAGCCAATGTCCAGCAGGCAGAAGGGTTCTGTGCTATGGTTCAACTCAGAGGCGTTCATCTTGTTCAGGGTGCGCATGGGCGCACAATTAGGGTGCTAGTTCCTTGGGGGCCTAGCTCAGCAAAGGCTGCCCACAGTACGGCTGCCCCTGAAAGACATGGGGGAGGTGTCCGTGCCAGGTGCCTTCCATATCAGCAGCAACATGAGCCGCTAGTCCTCAGTGTCCACACCAATCCTTTCACTAGCGCACATGCAAGCAGTGACAGTATCCTGGGGAGAGTCACTTACTGAGAAAAACACACTGGATCACATACAGTGTCTATTGTGGGGGCAGGTGGTGAGTCTAGCTTAAATTCTGGATAAAACCCCAGCAATACAGGGCAAATAAACCCTCCTCTTTTATCAGTCCCCCACCTTTCCGGGGAGAAGCACAGCTGCGCCTGAGCAGGGCAGGCAGCTGCCGGCACAGGACGTGCACAAGGAAAAAAGCAGAGGAAGCGTAGTCCTTGCCACTCTGATCACAGAAGTCCCAGTCGCTCTCAAACAGTTATTAGTCCGGAGGATCACGCACAGCGAAACAGCACTGGAGATTCCTCACAAGAACCTAGTCAAATTGTTTATTCCTACAAATCCCAAAAAGGATGCAATCCAGAGTGATGTCTTTTCAGAAACTTCAGTCGTCAATCGAACGAAGAGTGGGGAATCTCTTCAGCACGTTGCAGGCTACCAGCTCCATCACATCAATGTGGAGGAAATATGTGTGATCCAGGATGAAGAAACAGCAAGTGGTGATTGGCATTTCAAACGGAGAAGGGGCTCTCCTGAGAGGAGCCAGCGTCTGGAATGTAAATGAAGGATAGAGTGGTGTGATGCAGAAAGCAGTCTCTCTCTCTCTCTCTCTTTTCTGTGGCACCGATGCATCCCCGCTCTTTCCTTCCCTCTCTCCCTCCCTCTCTCTGCTGCAGCAGGAGCATAAAAACTCCTCCCACCCTTGGCTCCAGCCAGTGAGCAGATGTCGAAGCATGAGCCGAGAGAGGCATCCCCTTCCCTTGTCAATCCATACAATCCTTCACCCCGCTCGTACCCACCAATCTCTCACAAAAACTATCCAAAAAATGCATGGCTTTCAGATTTTATACTCCCTTAACAACTTTCTTTCCAATGTAAATCCCATACTACTTGCTTAGTCCTTCCTTTTCCTTCTATTCCCATCACAATTCCAATGCAATATGCCTCCCATGCACTCTCTCTTTCTCTCGCCTATGCGGACAAATGCAAAAAAACAGCAGGTCAGAATGTATCCATTTCCAAAGGCACAGAAATAAACCAACTTCATAAACGTATTATTAGATCAACTGAAACTTTTCATGTCATACTTGAAATTATACCCAATTTAATGCAGTGTTATGGCTCCTATTTACATAACCCTTAAAAGTCACATTGATGCACATTAAGAAGCATTAAGTCAGTTACATCCTACATGCTAATTTGTCTCGCATATTTGTTTCATGCATCACCATGTTATCAGATAAATGGGGCTCAAAGATTGTGACATCAGAGATTGGCATGTAGCTAGGATTGACACATGTGGGCAGTTGAAATGCTAAGGTTATGATTTGTGCCAGTCCAGGTTTTATCAAGCATCAGCCACATAGATTTACTGAACTCTAGGTGTTTCCCTAACACAAACATACCTGTTTCCTATTATATCATATCATTTTCTGTTCCCAGTCACCATGGCAATATTAAAACCATAGCACCCCGTCAGTCTCCTTTCATTCGGTCACTGCCAAAATCAGTAAACACACACACAGTCCCCACTTTCACATATCCCCTCAGCCAAGCACACAAGGGGCTAAAAATAGGCCTAACTTGAAAGGTGGGAAGCGGACAACACTGGGCTCATCCATTAGGACGAGAACAATGAGGAGGAAAGGAAGAGATAAAGAGGATTGAAAGGGCTGAATGCATGAGTTTGAGTGAGACATATTCAATTTGACAATAAAAAAAAGGCTGTGAAAGTTGGAATTGCAGTTTCTTTACATGTCAATCATTCTGGGGAACCACTGACACTGTCTTCCCACAAATTCTCTGCAAACCGACAACTCCAAACCATATGGGTTTGGATGCAACTTAGGTGTCACCTAGAACCATATGGTCCACAATTTTTACTTTTTTCATTTTAATTTCTGGTCCTACTCAAAATGATTCACTCATGTAGATTAAAAAAAAAAAAAAAAAACACATTCCACTTGCTCTTACTCTACAATGACTCTCATTGATAGCTGATGTAGCAACCAGTTAATTATCACAGCAGATAAAATCCTGTCCTACAGCTTCTTCACTTACACAATCAAATCACAATACATCACTACAGAGTAAAACATGAGACATTAAGTCAGTACGAGTATAAACTATACTCCTAATCCTCAAAGCCTTGTTTTCGTACATGTGAAATGAAACTGTCCATCTGCTATGACTAAAGTCATCTGCTATAGAAGAAGATAAGAGAAAGGCTGTCCCCATAGTGATGGGAAAGTGTTAGCTAAATCCAGCCTGACTCAGCTGCTCGGTGAAAACACAGCGAACACAAAACAGCACATACTCATTCCTTCATAAAGTGAGACAGCAGGTTTAAAGTGAAATCAGTAGTCCGCCAAGCTCTGGAGATCACTGCCGTAGGAGAGGCCAGCCAGAATCCTGCCGTATAGACCACCCACATTCTTCCTCCATAAACCCTCCACAATCCCCTGGGTCTAAACCATTCAGTGTGACATTAACCCCACAGAGCAGAGGCACTATTTTTGTACAGACATGTATGCTACCATTTGCTATATTGCAAGGTCTTCTATTGAACGCAGTCAAGCTCAAGACTATCTGTTCCCTATTTTGTTAAGTCACGCCTGGCGCTGAGAATGATATTTATCGTGGCGTGTTTAGAATGCCGGTACTTGAAGTGAGAAGAGGTGCAGGCTGCCGCAGACTAACAGACCAGGCTTTGTGTTATCCGTTTGTTTTTATTCACCGCATGGGGTGGTGTGTGAGGAGTGTCTAGAGAAATCTGTGTGTATGTCTGACCTCTGTGTCTGTGTTTATGGACAAGGGAACATCTGGTAATAGTATGAGCTGAAGACATGCAGCCCATCAGACATGTTCGGGTGCGCAGAAGGGTTCGGAGTGAAACAAGGCCACAAAATAAGATGCTTGTTACCACGTCGATTTCAGATGATCTAATAAAATATACTTATACCATTAACAAAAATAGAAGCCATACGAATGGGGACTGACTGATATTTAGGCTCGATGCCAATTTGTGATGCATTAAAGACTTGATTTACAACGTCACCAATGAAAGCATCATGTAGCACTAGTTTAGAGCACATTTGGATCAATTTCGGTCTTCAATCAAAGTCTTGGCTGAAGATTAGCCTGTTCAGAATAAGATTCAAATCAACCATCACCATTACGTTGCTCATACTTAAAGAGTTTTTGTTGAAATTTGTAACCTAACCCTAAAGTTTTAAATTGGATAGTCAAGTATTAAAGTCCCCCTATAGTCAATTGTATCCCTTAAAACTCATCTTTGATCACCAAAATGACATTGTTGACGCTATAATGACACTGTTTTCTATGTGCGCACTCAGAACCGTGCAGACAGCATGTGAACACCAAATTCAGTTCTCTTTATTTTTTTAGATGCCCATCTCTGTGAGTATCCTCATAAACACAGTCAGTTACGTGTTGTAAACAATTGAGAAAGAAAACTGATGCATATGATTATATTGGATCAGTGCATTCGTCTTAAAGTGACAGAAGCCTTAAGCCTTGTATACTTTGCCTGGCTCCGCAGTGCGAGACTCCACTGACTGCGTGCGATCCTCCTCAAACGGCTGAGGCGTTTATACTTGACGCGCTCGCCGCTGTACCATTCTTTGAAATGACAGAGTAATTGTTCTATAAACCATTAGGAAACAGCGGTGAGAAGAAGTAAGGTACACACATGACGATGTTTATTTTAGTACATTTCATCAAAAACACTGCAAAAGATTACTACTTGTGACATTAGAACAAGATATGGTTAGGAGAACATAAATACATAAACAACTAAATTAATGATTTCTTAAATATTTTCTAATTTCATTTAGTTTCATGAACATTTTTATTAAACATGGATCTTTATTTTCATTAAAAGGGCTTATTTCTGCTTTTGTATGCTCATTTTGTAAGCATAAGCAACTAATTTAGACGCACAAACTGAGTGCCGGTGTGATGAGACGTCATGGTTGGCCAGATTCGCCTCGAACACACCGGCAAACGAAATGGGCAATGACCGCCCACTCCGCGATGACGTCATTTTTGCCGCACAATCCTTCGTGCTCGTGCGGAAGCGTTGAGTATAAACCAAGCTTAATATACCCGCAGTCACCAATGTTAAATCAAACAACAAAAGAAAGAGAAAAAGATTTTTGAAGGTTTAGCAAATATAAATTTTATTAATTAATTAATTATATTCAATTTATACAGTGAGACTATATGCATTGTTATTTTACATTTGATTATTTAATGTCTGTACCTAAATACAGTATTAATTGTATTTATCTATGCTTGTAATTTGTTTATTTTCTATGCAGATCCACTAGTCCACTGTATGAAGAATATTTGGGTATAATGATGTCACAGTTTACTTTATTTTGCGATCCTCACTAACATAAATTAACTATAGTGTCCTGCACCCACTAGTACAAAATTATATCTGGTGTCGGAATAGTTTTTGGTTTGACTGTAGACAAATATAAACACTTTTCCAAATGTCTAATTGAACAATTTCACACCCAACCAGCTGTCATTTTCATAAACATCACATTGTAAAAGCACTGGTACTGTACCTGTCATGGCACACATTAACTCCCATGGCAACAAGTATAAATAAATGAAAAGTTGTTGGGGTTAGAAAAAGTGGCAGTACTTGAATAATACATGGAAAAGGTGAAGGCACTCAGTAAAAACTAAATCAAACTTGTCATCACTCAAGCCCTGGTGTTAAGACGTGTCGTGTATTTATGACCCAGCCCTAGTGAAAATCAACACTCGTCTTAATCCAGCCATTTGGCCCTGATATATCAGAGGGAGGCCTGTCTCTCAAAACACTGGAAATTCTATATTTCTTACTAAAATGTTTATTGGAAGCAGAGACAGACGGTTTCATCAATGTCACTTTGTTGCTTAACTTGCCGTAAGCGTAAACTATAGAGCAGCCTGCCAGTTCCGTGATAACAACTCAAAATAGAAATGTGGGCCCGTTCAATGCCTCCATTGAATTAAACACAATGGCAAAACTCTGAGAGCATGGCTATTCTTTGTGCGACGCTTTTAAGAAATGAATCACCATGGTTCCCAGGCATCAACCACAAACGCACACATACAAAGCAAAGCATAAGGAACATAGGAAACATTTGTTGTGTTAAAAAATTATTCGGAATTTGCCTGGTTCAACATCTGTCAATACTGTAACAAAACTAGTAAACTATCATTAATTACTAATTATGCAATGTGAGAGGAACGTGTGGCTTGCGGTTTAGCTTTCACTCAAACCCTATGAGGGATCGTTTTATACCTCTTCTATCAGAGTGCAGAGCCCTAGGAGGGCAGATGGTGAAAAGTGCAGGTCTGTGATAACTAGCTGAGTGGAAACAAAACCTTTCATCAAGGCCTCACTATAAAGGCTGTCTGTGAGTCAGCTTAGCGAAGGCTGCAGCAAGGTCTGTCTTTTATAATCTCCTCTCACAATACAGCATGTGTAAGGAAATATTAGTGCATGTAAAATAGTGTAGCTACAAAAGTAGTACACAATAAACAATACAATTTAAATGTATACACTACCAGTCAAAAGTTTGAATACTTTAAATGAAGTTTGAATTATTTCATCAAAAATACAGTAAAACAGTAATATTCTGAAATATTATTACAATTTAAAATAAATGTTTTCTATTTATTATATTTGAAAAAGTAATTTTGTGTATATATATATATATATATATATATATATATATATATATATATATATATATATATATATATATATATATATATATATATATATATATATATATATATATATATATATATATATACATACACACACACACATACATACACACACACACACACACACCACTCACCTAAAGGATTATTAGGAATACCATACTAATACTGCGTTTGACCCCCTTTCTCCTTCAGAACTGCCTTAATTCTACGTGGCATTGATTCAACAAGGTGCTGAAAGCATTCTTTAGAAATGTTGGCCCATATTGATAGGATAGCATCTTGCAGTTGATGGAGATTTGTGGGATGCACATCCAGGGCACGAAGCTCCCATTCCACCACATCATAAAGATGCTCTATTGGGTTGAGATCTGGTGACTGTGAGGGCCATTTTAGTACAGTGAACTCATTGTCATGTTCAAGAAACCAATTTGAAATGATTCGAGCTTTGTTACATGGTGCATTATCCTGCTGGAAGTAGCCATCAGAGAATGGGTACATGGTGGTCATAAAGGGATGGACATGGTCAGAAACAATGCTCAGGTAGGCCGTGGCATTTAAACGATGCCCAATTGGCACTAAGGGGCCTAAAGTGTGCCAAGAAAACATCCCCCACACCATTACACCACCACCACCAGCCTGCACAGTGGTAACAAGGCATGATAGATCCATGTTCTCATTCTGTTTACGCCAAATTCTGACTCTACCATCTGAATGTCTCAACAGAAATCGAGACTCATCAGACCAGGCAACATTTTTCCAGTTTTCAACTCTCCAATTTTGGTGAGCTCATGCAAATTGTAGCCTCTTTTTCCTATTTGTAGTGGAGATGAGTGGTACCCGGTGGGGTCTTCAGCTGTTGTAGCCCATCCGCCTCAAGGTTGTGCGTGTTGTGGCTTCACAAATGCTTTGCTGCATACCTCGGTTGTAACGAGTGGTTATTTCAGTCAAAGTTGCTCTTCTATCAGCTTGAATCAGTCGGCCCATTCTCCTCTGACCTCTAGCATCAACAAGGCCACAGGACTGCCGCATACTGGATGTTTTTCCCTTTTCACACCATTCTTTGTAAACCCTAGAAATGGTTGTGTGAGAAAATCCCAGTAACTGAGCAGATTGTGAAATACTCAGACTGGCCCGTCTGGCACCAACAACCATGCCACGCTCAAAATTGCTTAAATCACCTTTCTTTCCCATTCTGAGATTCAGTTTGGAGTTAAGGAGATTGTCTTGACCAGGACCACACCCCTAAATGCATTGAAGCAACTGCCATGTGATTGGTTGATTAGATAATTGCATTAATGAGAAATTGAACAGGTGTTCCTAATAATCCTTTAGGTGAGTGTATATATACATATATACATATACATACGCACACACTCTTGGCATACTTTAGGCCCTTTAGTGCCAATTGGGCATCGTTTAAATGCCACGGCCTACCTGAGCATTGTTTCTGACCATGTCCATCCCTTTATGACCACCATGTACCCATTCTCTGATGGCTACTTCCAGCAGGATAATGCACCATGTCACAAAGCTTGAATCATTTCAAATTGGTTTCTTGAACATGACAATGAGTTCACTGTACTAAAATGGCCCCCAGTGTCACCAGATCTCAACCCAATAGAGCATCTTTGGGATGTGGTGGAACGGGAGCTTCGTGCCCTGGATGTGCATCCCACAAATCTCCATCAACTGCAAGATGCTATCCTATCCATATGGGCCCACATTTCTAAAGAATGCTTTCAGCACCTTGTTGAATCAATGCCACGTAGAATTAAGGCAGTTCTGAAGGCGAAAAGGGGTCAAATACAGTATTAGTATGGTGTTCCTAATAATCCTTTAGGTGAGTGTGTATATATATATATATATATATATATATATATATATATATATATAATATATATTACATTACATATTACTTTTTTTTTTTACCATGCTGTTAATGTTGTGCTTAATGTATTTGATAGGAAATGAACAGCGCCACATTAAGGTTCTGAAATTGCTGTAATTGTGAGATCACTTTGCTTATAGAAGGTTGTGACAGACCCAAATCATCAGTTGCTGCATAGTTGCATTTTTCCAGTTGCCAAACATGTTAATGTAGCGTTTACTTCCATTTCTGGCGCTACGGCATTTCTGCCCTGTGTCTGAGATGTTAGCGTGTCTCAAATAAGATCGGTCACAAACATGATCCCTGCACGATCTAATTCTCGTCTTATTAATTCACTCATGCATTGTGTGCAACACATTTCTTCTCCCTCTTTGCGTTTCATCCATTTTCTCCGCTGCTAAACTCTTAAGCCTCTCCTTGTCCGTACTCCTAACACTTTTGGACCTTCTGGGGAGTCTGCTTTGTATTTTCTACTGCACAAGAGGCGTGATAAACAAGCATTATTCAAATGACGCAATTGGATAGTTCTTCAACCAATCAGACCACAAGAGGCATGATCATCAGGCATCGATCCATCCTTCTCTATCCGTCATTATGTTAAACCCGCCAATAGCGCGCCAGGTGGATAAGCCAGTCTGTGATTTTTCCCGCAAAAGTGTAACAGAAGCAGTAGAAATTAATGTACAGGTTTCCAGACTGAGCTGCAGGGCGAAATCAAATTTCCAGCAGATCAGGCTGGGTTAACTCAGTCTAGGGTTAAGATGCTTTCTGAATTACTTTCTTCACTATGATTTTTTCTTTAATTTTAAGAGGAAATGCCCACCTTTCTAAGAATTTTCTTAGAATTTAGTCACTAGGATGCATTAAGATTTTGTATGAATATGGGCCCTGTAGTATATGCACAAGAAATAAAAAGGGGGGGAAAAAAGTTTTTTTTTTTTTTTTGACATGCTCTTAGACAGACGGGAAAAATGTTAGGATCGCTCTCCAGAATATTTTAGTTCACTGTTCCTTGATGGTGGAACGATCTCCCGCCTCCATCCGGAATGCAGAATCCCTATATTCAAAAGACGGCTGAAACCTCTTCTCTTCCGTGAGCACTAAACCTCATCATAAAATAAATAAATTCTATGCTTTCACTTTCCTTTAATCCTTCCCTATTCTAGCTTATGCTACTCTAAGCAATGTCTTAAACTATTTGCCTCTTCACAATTAATTACTTGCTGTATTCCTCATTTGTAAGTCGCTTTGGACAAAAGCGTCGGCAAAATGAAATGTAAAAACGTAAATGTAGGATAGGCTACACTACCCCTAAATGGCACAAGAAAGATCAAATTCAGATTATTTCTAGGAAGATGGTGAGGTCTTCTAAGTAAAGTACTCGTCACTTAATTGGTGCCACACTGTTGGATTTGACCATACAGAGAAAACACCAGACCATCCCTTTTTACAAGCGATTTTCCCTAACTCACGAACAAAGAAATCTTTGAGAATCCACAGTATTCATTCAACTCCATGTGTCGCAAGAACTGGCAAAACCTGCTCTTGTCATGACCAATTCTTTCTAAACACAAATGATAACTCTGGATTACTACATAAACATGTGCAGGTCTTCAGGATTGGCAGTGTTGGGCTCAATTTTCATGGATATTATTTACTGTTACGCCATACTGTTCTGTTTTCATGTAATGAAACTTTGTGTACAAGACACAAAACATAAGCCATAATGGTGACGAATGGCGGAAAAGGAACAAGCTGAAGTTTTGGATGGGTTTCCTTCTTTAGAAGGCCTTTAGTGATACAAATGTGGGTTTGTTTATCTCAGTATGGCTTGAGAAACAAACTTAAATGTGCAGGAGCTGCTCAGCATGCTCAACAATCTCACACACACTCAGTGTGTACATCAGGTTTATTTGGACTTTAGGGTGGGTGGAAGAGAGGAACATCTTGTAGCCACCTGGGACCTCAGTGCTGCGGGATGTTTTCTTTACATAATGACAGCTGACATGGCTATGCCCAGTGAAATCACTGTGAGTATGTAGCCTAACTCAAAAAAAAAAAAAAAAAAAAAAACAAGAAATAAAAAGGGGGATCATGTTTTATAGCCTGTTAAAATTGCCACTTTTTGGGGGGAGCAAAAGCACACCGGTTTTTGTGTATGTCTCTTTAAATGCAAATGAGCTGGTGCTCCCTGCCTGTTCTTTCAAGAGGAGAGCGGAGATTCAATAGCTCGTGCAACTATAACAACAGAACGTGTCAGAAACGAACAGTGTTCAGTTCAAACCAGACTCGGACAATAATGCCTTCAGAGCCAGAGAATATATGCTGCATGGAGATAGAACAGGTATAGTTTAGTTTAATTATGGTTTTAACTTATGTTGCCATCTTGCTTTTATCCACTATTAGTACAAGCCTGTTGTAGCGGACCCTGTCCGAATGATGAATTTTATTACAGTAAAATTATCACAGTAAGAGCTGAATAAAACACAGTACAAAAAGTGTGCATTAAAGTCTCATCCAAAATAAGTTATTGGGTTGTCAATAACTTTGGCCGTTTTCTAGGTTGGTAGATGCACTGGTGACCCGATTATAGCACTTAAACAGAAAAAGTAAGATTTTCATGAGATGTCCCCTTTAAATTAACAACTACTAGTCGACTAGAAAAAAAACTTTATTGGTGGGAAGTCCTACTTATTTTACATATTTTTGAACCAGCATGTCACAAAGGTCATTTTGGGTTGAGCGAGCGGTCCAGAGCGGAATCTTCAGAAAGGCGCTCTCCACTCCGGAAGAAATATTACCACTCCGCTTAATGCTCACATGCTCTGCTTGATAACAACAGTTACTATTATCAAAGTCTAGCGAATAGAACAGCCTTGAATAAAGTACAGATGTTTACAAGAGCTGAAAGCCAGAGTTCTTTAGAAGATGTAATCATTTATTTGTGATCGCCCACTTACACAACATATATTGTGAGTGTATAAAATATTAATACAGTAAACTAAAAAACTGAATCCAGCCACATTTAGGAGTGAAGATCATCATGAATGAACATTTAATTCCTTTAAAAGATTGAACATCTGTTTGGCCTGTCGTTTGAGGTTTGATGAACAACACAAAATTAAAATATAAATTTTCAGAGTTTCATTTTTGTTAAAATAAATCTCTCACACCATTTATGTAGGGTAAGCTATTAATAAATGAGCAAAAATTTAGGTGAGACAACTGTAATAAAAAATGTCTAAAATAGGATACATAATTTGTATGAAAATACCCTAAAACTTGAATCAATTGTAAATGCTACAAGTTAGCCATCACATCATTGTATCTAAGAATGAGTCAAAGTCAAATATCTTCTAAAGACAAATAACAATGTTATTAAATTATTACTGAAATTAAAAATGACTTTGAATGAGCACTAGATAACAGCAACGATAATGTGAAAGTAAAAAATATCCAATAGCCGATACCATTATATTCAAACAAATATCAGCCAATATGGTAATAATATATTGGGCATCCCAAATGTTGCTATAATATTTTCTCTCTCACACACACACACACACACACACACACACACACACACACACACACACACACACACACACACACACACACACACACACACACACACACACACACACACACACACACACACACACACACACACACACACACAAGAAACTACACCTGCAAAAAACAAACAAATGATTTTAATAAAATAAAATAAAATTTGTCACTACATGGATTTCTGGGAAAGAAAATCATGATTTTTAAAAATCATTGTAAATTTTCCACATAACCTTTTCCATTTTACCATTTGTATTGCTTTGTTTTGAATTGCTTTGAAAGTCGCCTCAATTATTCCACTTTAAATCACCATCTCTCACTGAAAAAGCATGATTTACGGTCACTTCTGTCGGTGCAAATCACTGCCAGTGTGAACGTCCCTTGACTTGTGTCCAGTCGGTGAAGTTCAAGCCTTTTCTAGTCACATAGAATATAAAGGAAGCCATAATGAACATTGTGAAGTGCAGTGAAGAGCAAGGCCTTAACAAGGTACAACCAGCTTTCACATTAGCGACAAATCACATTATGGCACAAATGGGACGGGCTACAGGCTCACAGATTTCTGAGAACAGTGCTCTTCAATGTTGTTTGGGAAAAAGCAGAAACTTCAGCACAGTAAAAGCTCCTGTTTTCATGGAAATAACCAAACCACTGTAAGGCACCTTGGGGATATGGTGAAATGATTGATAAGATACAGTACATTGACATGCATCCCTCGGGTTAAAACAAAGGGGTCAAGTAGCACGGCTATACATGCACCAACTCAGTTTACATGCAGAATTGCTAAACGGGAAGCTAAAGTGCAAACATGATGCTGCTGCTGGTTTATTTATGTTCTCTAAAGTAAAGTATGTACAGAATCACAGTGCTCCGAATGAAAAACACCAAGCTACAAAGCTTTTGCACTTGTTTTGGATGCAAAGTCACATTACATTACATTAACATATCCTAACCGCTACCCATCAGCTGTGGTATGGCACATTTTTGTGCATATGAATGTTTTTTTTACGTGAATATTAGAACACGAGTGACGTACAAAGCTTTGTTTACAAAATAAATAATCGGTTAGCAGGCAAATGTTACATCGTGAACATAGAAATACATGGATTCATGTCACAGGTATGTGAGCCTATAAATTATAATTAAGCCATACAGCCATTGTGTTCTGTTTTGTAGGATGGTCACTTGAATTTCCACAAATTTTAAAAACCCGATTCCAAAAAAGTTTTAATATTTTATTCAGAATACAACATAGATGACATATCAAATGTTTAAACTGAGAAAATGTATCATTTTAAGGGAAAAATAAGTTGATTTTAAATTTCATGGCATCAACATCTCAAAAAAGTTGGGACAAGGCCATGTTTCTCACTGTGTGGCATCCCCTCTTCTTTTTATAACAGTCTGCAAACGTCTGGGGACTGAGGAGACAAGTTGCTCAAGTTTAGGAATAGGAATGTTGTCCCATTCTTGTCTAATACAGGCTTCTAGTTGCTCAACTGTCTTAGGTCTTCTTTGTCACATCTTCCTCTTTATGATGCACCAAATGTTTTCTATGGGTGAAAGATCTGGACTGCTGTGCTGGCCATTTCAGTACCCGGATCCTCCTTCTACGCAGCCATGATGTTGTAATTAATGCAGTATGTGGTCTGGCATTGTCATGTTGGAAAATGCAAGGTCTTCTCTGAAAGAGACGACGTCTGGATGGGAGCATATGTTGTTCTAGAACTTGGATAGACCTTTCAGCATTGATGATGCCTTTCCAGATGTGTAAGCTGCCCATGCCACACGCACTCATGCAACCCCATACCATCAGAGATGCAGGCTTCTGAACTGAGCGCTGATAACAACTTGGGTTGTCCTTGTCCTTGTCCGGATGACATGGTATCCCAGTTTTCCAAATAAAACTTCAAATTTTGATTGGTCTGACCACAGAACAGTTTTCCACTTTGCCACAGTCCATTTTAAATGAGCCTTGGCCCAGAGAAAACGCCTGCGGTTCTGGATCATGTTTAGATATGGCTTCTTTTTTGACCTGTAGAGTTTTAGTCGGCAACAGCGAATGGCACAGTGGATTGTGTTCACTGACAATGTTTTCTGGAAGTATTCCTGAGCCCATGTTGTGATTTCCATTACAGTAGCATTCCTGTATGTGATGCAGTGCCGTCTAAGGGCCCGAAGATCACGGGCATCCAGTATGGTTTTCCGGCCTTGACCCTTACGCACAGAGATTGTTCCAGATTCTCTGAATCTTTGGATGATATTATGCACTGTAGATGATGATAACTTCAAACTCTTTGCAATTTTTCTCTGAGAAACTCCTTTCTGATATTGCTCCACTATTTTTGGCTGCAGCATTGGGGGAATTGGTGATCCTCTGCCCATCTTGACTTCTGAGAGACACTGCCACTCTGAGAGGCTCTTTTTATACCCAATCATGATGCCAATTGACCTAATAAGTTGCAAATTGGTCCTCCAGCTGTTCCTTATATGTACATTTATCTTTTCTGGCCTCTTATTGCTACCTGTCCCAACTTTTTTGGAATGTGTAGCTCTCATGAAATCCAAAATGAGCCAATATTTGGCATGACATTTCAAAATGTCTCACTTTCAACATTTGATATGTTATCTATATTCTATTGTGAATAAAATATAAGTTTATGAGATTTGTAAATTATTGCATTCCTTTTTTATTCACAATTTGTACAGTGTCCCAACTTTTTTGGAATCGGGTTTGTACAATACTTTGCGAGGTATTTCACCGAATATGGAATCTCTTGTTTCTTCCCAAATCCTCATCATTTCACCCTTTATCTTTGCTTATTTTCTTCCTGAAAATAAGAAATACATTAATCTCATCATGGGTTTCAGTCTTTATCTCTCCTCGCATTCAGTTTTAACACAGTTTGTGCTTGTTAGACAAGATAAGGCACGTCGAACTGACTTTTATGATATGGACGATAGTAAAGCAACAACATGCAAGTAACTGTACTAATTCTAATGCCTGATCTGTGACCAGTGATTTCTGATACGTAATAATTCATGAACAGTCAGATGTTCTTTGTCTATGTATCAGTAAATCAAGCCAGTGACTAAATGGTCAACTTCACATTGTTTCTCTGAGTAGGATGAAAACAACTTCTTATTTAAACTGTGATGAAATTATATATAGAAAGCAATCAAAGAATGCTCCTTTTACAATCACTGGAGCTGCCAATGAAAAAGTAAGAGTTTATCAGTGACTGAGTTCTGGACTTGTGCCAAAACTCCCATTATATTCAACAAATCTCTTATTTACAATGTGTTTGCACTGTTAGTTATGATGAAAGCATTTGTTAGTGTGCAGAAATCAAGTTGCAATGATGAGATCATTGATCAGTGAGATCAATGAGCCGATTACAACATGTGTAATCAGCTACAATGCTCATCACTGCAACCTTTCATTCCACAATCTAAATATAATGCTATAGATCGAAATATAATGCTATAATCAACACTTGTAATACTTATTAGGGCTAAAATCAGGGTAGGAAAAATGCCTTTTATTATTGGTGTAAAAATCACACTATCATTTTAAGTGCATCCCAGGAAACATTATAAAACACTAAAACAATGCAGTTCATGGCCCCTTTGAGAAAGAAACAACTCTTTGTACTCGAGTCCTGCTTTCTCATACGCATTACTCAGCCATTAGCAATCCAATGCTACTGCTAATCATATAAAATGCATCAGCCATTACTTGGCTATCGAGCGGCTCTCAGGGTCGTCTCCATCCATTAATGCAGAGTACCTCATGATAGCGTGTCATGCGTACTCTCTCCTTCCTTGTACAGTGGAGACATAACTATAGCCTTTTTCCAAGAAACTGTTTTGACGTCCAAACCAAATTCACTGAATCTGGAAAGATGGCCCTTTGTTGGACAGATTAAGCAAAAATATGCACTGATTTAATGCTAAAAACCGTGAACAGAATAGTGCAAAAATACTTGATGAGCCACGATGCATCGAGCTGTGGTGCTCATTAGGATGACACGAGTTTGAGTCTGGCTTGCAACATACTGATCCCATCCCTATCCTCTCACTCCAATTATTTCCTGTGGCCTCTGCAGTGCAAACTTGCTTCAAAAGTGTCCAACTAGTAAGATGTTGTTCAAACCAAGCAGCTTTCTGTTTGTAAACCTAGCGAATTCACTTGACTTGAACCCTTCGTGAAATCTACGTTTGGAAATCTTTCGCCTTCACACGAAGTTCCTGATTGCGTGGATTCCTATTGAAATGACTGGATTTCACCCATAACAAGTTGCCGAACAACAGTACATGTGAACGGACATTTAGGTCCATTTTCTGGTTAAGCCTCTACTTTGGCAATATTTCTATATAAATGTAATCAGCATATTACGAATACACAAAGACATGTACATTTTTTAACCGGTAACCTCTTCTAAAAAATACGGCTAATGCTCTTATTATTTATAACGATGGGCTTTAGTCATTTCTGACAGTAAATCATCCCTTTTATTCTAAAATAAAAAATAAAAATAAAAGTTCAACAGCTTAATGTGATAGCACATCTCTCCTCATCCAAAAAAAAATCATTTGGATGAATTATTCATTAAGATAAGTTAATCAAAACTTCTGATCCAACCAAAACAAAACACTGATAAATGGAGAAGATGCATGAGAGTCAGTCCTTTGCTTTGCATTACTTGATCAAATGTGCCTCTGGTGCAATGAAAAGGAGGATGGGAACTGTATGCCTACCTTAGTGATAAGTGTACGGTACTCCTCCACCAGATGGTCATTGTTATGGCATCCGGCCAGTAGCTGCCACACCTCCCCTCTCAAGGCCTCTGGTACACCACTGCGGACCAGTGCCGGCAGCTGTTTGGGTCGCACAGCCAAGTTCAGATGCCTGAAACAGTACAAAACCAACAGGGACTCATGGTTACAAATTATTTACAACACACTTAAGACAGTCCATGTTGTGTCTGCACTGTGAAACAATGAGGGTATTTTTGCATGTGTTGTGAATTTGTAACTTCGTATTAACACACAATGTGATCTGTATTCTTCTCATTTTTTAATTTAAATTTTTTTTTTTTTATTTAAGGTGTGGCGACATTTACCGCTGTTCAGCGAATTTTCTGTGCTTCATAGAATAGATCATAGATACATTATTGACAATGGACATTTTTTTGCCCTTGAAATTCCGCCAAAATAAAGGGGCTATATGTGACACTGGACCACAAAACCAGTAATAAGGGTCAATTTGAAATTGAAAAATATCTTCATGGAACATGATCTTTACTTAATATCATAATGATTTTTGTCATAAAAGAAAAATCGATCATTTTGACCCATACAATATATTGTTGGCTATTGCCACAATTTTACAGTTCTCTGTACCAATTTTGGTACCACAGCAAAATCTGTTGGAACTATTTTATTTAACTATTTGAAAATATATTAAATTAAATTCAATGAGTTTATTATTTAGGATGATAATCATAAAGTAAAATACATATAAACATTTAAAGGCTACATGCTGTTTAAAAGTAAACATTGTTTATAAAAAGATCAAGTGAAAAATATGCAACCCTCTACACACACTAGTAGTAGTAGTATTACATTGAGATGCAGCTAAAGCTACTGTACAACAGTAGCCTAATATAGTTGTCAATTTCTTCAAGTTAAACCAAACTTTTATTTTGATGGGTTGCCGTGAAGACCTTTGAGTGTCTGGGTGCTAATGATTTGACAATAGTTTCCTCAAATTAAAACTATGGCTCTGGAGATGAAGTCTCCTCATATAGTGATGTCCTCATATAGTGACACGGCAGAGGCTAAAAAGACAGTAAGTGTCACGCTCATGTGCGTGTGTGTGCCATTCATTCACACAGAGACACGCAGAATGTGCAGGAATAATATTGAAATAGTCTTTTGCAGTGTAATATTCACAGACACTGGTATATATCAGCTACAATCTGGAGCCCTGCGCTTGGATAAACACGGAAGCGAATGAAAGCAGCTGCCTATTATTGGGTACCGAACATACTCGGTACTCAGTACTACTGAAATGCTGGTATTTAAAGCCTCGTCACTCTTGAGCACACACACCCGACGCATGCGCACAGAGAGCTGGATGTCGGTGCGTCCGTGAGTATTGAACTACTACACTAGTTCTCTTTCATGTGTTATTGCGATTAAACGGTCACATGCACACAAGGTTATGTCAGAAACACACAAAGTTCACATGAAAACAGTTGGTTATGTCTGTGCACGTACAGCAAGTACAGAAATCCTGTGTGGTGTGTACATTAGATCTGTGTAATGTTACTAAAGTGAAAGCAGTGTAATATACAGTACCTACTGCTATATCTACTGTTAATATGAATCAAACAACAATAGATTAACAGAAAATCACTCACTGCTCTTGACTGAATGAACTTTAGTAGCTTTATTAAGAACACATTTCTTACTTGAATGCTGCTGTTAATGCTCTAGCAAGGAGATAAACATGGCGGACTGTGTACCGCTCTCTGAGTCTATGCTAATTCGGCAGTCCATCAACACTCGTGGGCGGGGCCTGTGAAATGTGACATCACATTCCCAGGAATCTGCAGACGGCTTGTTCTGAGACACTGCTTATGATTAATGGAGATTAAAAAAAAGGATTGGGTGGATTTTTACCATAATAGGGTGGTTGTGTACACACACTGCCAAGACACATGTATGTTCAAACAACATGTAAAAGTGAATTTTGCATAATAGGTGCCGTTTAACAAAGCATCTGATCAGCGATGTGGATATTTGGCTGGTTTGCACCAGCTCTGGTAATTCACCAAAAGAAAAGCATCAATTGCAAGAAAAGCGGCAAGAATTGCAAAACAGATTGATCACATAGAATATTCGGTATGTCTAAAAAAAAAAAAAGCTATTGCAAAAATCTGAACACAAAAGAAAAATATTCTGAAAAGAAAAATTCCTTATACGGTGTGAGAAAACTATTAAGCAGAACATTACACTAATGTTCAAAAGTTTAGGTTGGTAAGATTTTGTAATGTTTTTGAAAGAAGTTCATTACACTCACCAAGGCATTAAAAAAAAAAAAAAAAATTAGTAAATATTATTACATGGAGATTATATAAAGTAGTAATTAGCACTACTCACTCTGCCACACCAACAGATGTGACATTCTGGTGTGTAATTTATTTCATATAGGACCTTTTACTAAAGACATGCTTATATAAGACAATGTTAACCTGCTAGAGGCGCAATCTCTGAAGTGGTCTGCACGTTTTCCAGCATTTATTTATATTTGTTTATGGAATGTCTTAAATGTTGCTGGTGCCCATTTTCCTTGCTGATTAAAAGGAAAGTGCATACTTCCAGTGTGTTGTAGTGTGCACAAACCTTCCCTCTGGGATTTTTACCACTGATATTATTCTGCCAATCACTCAAAACTGACAAACTCAATTGCAATTATAACTGCAAACTGTTTCCTCCAATAAGAAGAACTTTGTTCAGTGCAAAACATTGTTTAATGACATGACATTATACTGTCATATGCGTGAAACACGTGTTGTGCAAATACAAAGTCAGTAGAATCTTTTTTCTTTTTTTTTTAGGAAATAGCAAATGTTTATTAATGCAATATGCATCGGCCCCTTAAAACCAAATGTTACACTAACTCCAGCAGCTGCGCAGTCACTTATTTGACCTATTCATCTAAAACAAAAGGATTTTATTCACAAATGGCATGTGTGAACTGTGAATCGATTAATATGAATTTTTAATTTAAACAACTTTGGGCTCTATATCACTCCCCTCGTGAACCCAGTTTGAAAAGCTTTGCATTAATAGAGGTGGAATCCTTTGACTTGGGACAAGCAACCTCGCAGAACACTATTGAAACATGCTAAAAAACACTTTGGCAACCACAGGCAAGCATGACTCACACTGCATTTACACTGCCAGTAGTTTTCATAATTACGGTCGATTTTCCAAACTAGAGAAGATTAGAAGGAATCACAACCGTTTGCTCTAAGAACTCCAGAGAGGATTCACAGGTGTGTCGATTACTCAGTATAAATTCAATTATGAAGGACGATTACAGAGCCAAGAGCACAAACTACCAAAATATTAACAAAAACTACAGTTGAATGTTAGAGTGAAAATGGTTTGAAAAATACTTTGGTCTTTAAATCAAGGGTGATCAATACACAAAACATTAAGTCAATTAATTTAAAGAGGTCATGACATGAAAAATCTAATTTGCCTTGATCCTGTATAAGAGGTCTTTGTACCATTAAAAATATCCTACAAGTTTCATAGCTTAAAAATAAAGCATTTAACCAAACTCCAATTTTTTTTTGATATTGAGGGATCTGTGATGTCATACAGGATAATATATTTATAAAGAAGCTTTTGTTG
>CM031952.1:5940162-5945162 GCA_018749465.1 Paracanthobrama guichenoti | reverse complement strand
GGAAGGTCTCAGTGTAACTGCGTTTGCTGAAGGGCCAGAAGAGCCTCTCGTTGGGTGAGCACACTCGAACCCGCGTCTCCAGCAGGAACCTCACAGGCTCCTCCACCTCTGTGATCACCAGGTCCACCGCCGTCGTCATGTACATGAACTTATCTGTGTCATAAACATAAAAGAACAGTACAGTCATCAAAGCGTACTCATATTTGTTTCAGTTGAGTTCATACATAATGTCATTCACAATCATTTCTTGAATTCCAAAAAAGTTTGTCTATTAATACTAATAATCATTTCCATTATTAGTATCATTATTTCTGTTGTAATAAACATTTTATAATAATAATAATAATAATAATAATAATAAAATTACAAAATAATTATAACAACACATTATTAAATAAAAATAAATTTTATATGAACAGAAAATGTTGTACTTCAAACATCAGGATTTTTTATTTTTTTATTATTAATATTATATATTTGTAATTACAGCAACAACAATAATATTTTACCAATTCGTTTTTTATATCGATGTACAAACGGTGCTAAACAAATAAAAAAATATATATTAATAATAGTAATAATAATTAATAATTACATCATTAATGAAGTACTTTGAGCTGCATTCAATGCATGAAAGGTACTATACAGATTAAATGTATTTTTCATTTAATAATAAAAATAATTATACATGTTAATAAAAATAATTATACATGTTAATAATTAGGTGCTATACAAATAAAAATGATTTCATAAAAATAATTTTTATTATAAAATATTATTACTATAAAAATATATGTTTTGTTTGTTTAGCACCTACATCGAATATAGCTCAAAGTACTTCAAACTTTAGGAAAAATACATTTGAAATTAAAGGAGAATAAATAATATTATACAACAGATAGTTTCCGATTCTTGATAGTTCCGATTCTCAGACTGGTTTAGCTGCGCTTGTTTTATTAGACAGGTGAACAACTGTTTGGAGACATTCATTGACACAAAACTAATTGTCATATAGCTCAACACAGTTAGTCTTATTGTATAAATCTTGTTTTCTTGATTTACTGGAGTACCATGTTTTACCATGCCTAATATCGATGTAGCTTACTGCAATGTGCAACAAGTGTCTCATAGTAGCCGACGAGTGAACGCAGAGTAGCATTATGACATAACTTTCAACATACTCAAATGTATCTGTACGATCATTCGAATATAGTACCAGATTTCTACTGATACAAAGCTTAATGCTAATCGCTGAAGTATCCCTTTAACTAAATCAGTTAACATGAACTATACTTCTACAGCATTTATTAATATATGTTAATGTTAATTTCAACATTTACTAATACTTATTAAAATCAAAAGTTGCATTTGATAACATTAGTTAATGCAATGTGAAGTAACATGAACAAAAAAAATGTACGACTGTATTTTTATTAGCTAAACATTCAGATTTTTAAATGACACACTCAGGAATGCTGCCTGCCCAATCAGATTAGAACACTATCGTACAGTAAAGCAATAAGCCCTTTGAAGCGAATTTAGAACAGCTAATGGGGTTTTAACAACGCCTCTTAGCTGTTCTTAATTCACTGCAGGCAGCATTCCAAGAGTGTGTCATTTAAAAATCTGAATGTTTGAAACCTGTCTGATTTCAATAGGAAGAATGGTCCAGAATTTTGGGACATATAAATACAACTTCTCCAGATCACTTATGGTTTAAATTACAATATTACAAAAATATCACAAGACCTCAAACAATGATTTGGAACATAATCTCCTGCAAACTGAGCATGTGTATGGATCTGTACCTTTAGGCGTCTCCTCATTCACGGCCTGAAATTGAGGAGTGTTGGGATTCCAGCTCCCTGTGATGATGTAAGATTTCCCATCAGAACTCTTGCCCATTGATTCCTAACAGATGGGCGGAGGTTAGGTGAGGAGAGCCAAGAGAAAGAGAGGATAAAACAAATATAAAGTCAAACATAATCATGAGTTCACAGAAACTTCATTTATAGCTGTGATTCATTCACAATGAATTAACCAACTGTGGGCAGTCCCAGCCAAAATCTTAACTCCTGATCGCTGGCTTTGTCTGCAGAACTAACATGATGAAGGACAACACTTCCAGACATGAAAACATCATCACATGGGCCAAACAAAAGCTGTTTCAGAACTAAAATGTAACAGTTTGGTAGTAGCTACAAGACGCATTTCACCTAAAACATGTTGTCTATTTGTCCCAAAGAAATGTTCGGCCAATTGTCTTACATCTATCCTTGCTTGATCCTAATGCCAGATTACTCAGTCACTGAACACCGATTTCCACAGAAATGGAAGTCTGTCATTCATAAAATTGTACAAATCCAAAAATCAGTGAAGGATGTGCAGGGAAAAATAAACCGATTCAGTCAGAGCCTTAAAATTATGTAACCTGATACACTGAATTGGATGCAGACTTTATTTTCATTTATTTTTATTTTATTTTCACACAATAGAGAATACAAGTGTATTAGTAAAAATTTGTAAAAATTAAAAAAAAAATTTTTTTTAATCTCACTGATCCTAAACAAACCATGGGTGCAGCGGCACAATGATATTATGCAGCGCCTGAAAACAGGCTAACTTCCATCAACATAACCAACGTGACAACCTGCTTGCACAGAGTGTGTGCCGGGGACAATTTTCAGGCGCTGCCTGCACCCATGGTATGGCAGCAAAGTTTCTGGATTATTACACAGGAATGAGAGTATAGTTCCTAGCCATATCGGTGTAGAACATCACAACTTTTAGTTGTGTACATCTTAGTACACGATGTAACTATACACATCACAACATGTAAATAGGAAAATGTTGGCGTTATTTTGTCACTTATTGAAAAGTAAGCTAGCTGGAGCCATTTACCTCCAGTCTTTGTGCTAAGCTAGGCTAGCGGTGAGTGCGTCAGAGAGAGTTATGGCACGCACGGAGATGTGAATGGTATGTATAGACTTATCTAACTCTGGGGGATACGGTGAATAAGCTAAAGTCCCAAAAAGTCACTGTGTTCCTTTAAGTGATATTTTTACAATGTATGTGTATGTTGAAGGTAGGGTAGGCAATGTTTTTCATGAACACTTTTTGTTATGCTGGTTGCTTCAAAATAGCAATCAACAATAAAATTGGTCTAAATATTAATAAAAATGTACATATATCTTCTGTGGAAGCCTCCGGACCCAAAAATATTTGTCCAATCATTGCATTTGCTCCGAATGCAATGATAGGATCTCCTACTTGCCTGTCAACATATGTATTGCCATACCTCTGCACACCCTACTCGCGCAGACACACGTCATCATGCCTTCACGCCATGGTCTTAACCGTACTTACAAAATGGCAACCCATGACATTGACGACTACCCAGAGCTGTTCACATCCTCAGACTCAGATTTTTGTGTTTCTGTCAACACCATCAACGCCGAAATAAATCTGGAGCAGTCAGATGGAACAAGTAAGAGCTCTGCAAGTTGTTTACATTCATTATTATTGTAATGTTATGTGCTTTGAGACATGAGGTAATTTGATTTCTCGTCTCGAGACGCTTTGCAGACTCCGTTATGTGTGTTCATGTGTTTTGAAGGAGGCGTTTGGAGATGCTCTGAAGGAAGGGTGGGGTCTCATGCTTTCAAAGCTAGCTAGCTATTGCGACCCTCTCTGAAATTGACTACCCTACCTTTAAGCAAAGAGGTATCAACCATTGTGTGTAACAACCATTTTCGAGAAATAAATTAGCTTGGTTCAAATTCCTAAATATTTGGGTCACTGCTTAATGACCATGGAAAAATGTGGGTCCCATGGCCAAACCAGTTGAGAACCACTGCTATAAAGCATTATAAAGAAATTCATTTTATCAAGTAATTAATTGATCGAGGAAAGATAAGGGTACAGATAAGTGGAGTTAATCCAAAACTAGAGATGCAGGTTTGTCTTACACCACCTACCAGGTCGAGCAGGTGCATATCACTATTCTTTACGTTCTTCCCTGGGCTCAAGAGCAGACCAAAACACCTGAAACACAAACAGATTTCTCACTGGAACAGAACCACAGAGGAACTACACATATTAACTGTAAAGCTTTGCACAGCCATTTGAGGGTGCTGAGCCTGAGAAAACCTATATAAACAGAAAAGCACAGCTGTGCATTCAGGCAGGGTTGGCTTCAGTTCAACACAACATCAGTCACCATGGAGAAAAACCATCCTCCATTTTCTCATGGCCCGAGAAGAACACTTGAGCTCAGAAAACACATAATTCAGTGCATGTTTAACATTAATGAATGAATTATTGGTTGTTATGGGAGACATGGGGCTCTTCTGGAAGAGGATGTCCTCTCAGTGGAGAGACCCTGTGTCACTGTGCAAAGCACGTACCTCTCAATAGCCAATTCTTTGTTGGACGTCTGCTGAACGTAGATCACAATCTTTTTGTCCATGCCTGGCCGCAGTTTGAAGCTCTGTCTGTCCTTGTCCTTTGATACGGCACTGATGGACACAAAGAGAGTTTTCAAACACTTGCTTGGGTGAATCTCCCAGATTTCACGTCAAAATGAAAAGATTTAGTTATTATTTTGATGACACACAAGCATATTTTCCAAATATCTGGAAAAAATATTCTCAGTGGTGATTCTCATTAGATGCTCATACAATTTTTTTATGATTATGATGTTTTTATTAGGATTATAAATACAATTAGAATTTTTTAGTCGATTGCAGTTAGTAAGATTTTGGTCTTTTAGTCTCACCAAGGTTGCAATTATTTGACCAGAAATGCAGTAAAAACTAGGGATGCACCGATACCATGTTTTCAGAACCGTTCCGATCCAATACCAAAAATTCTGAGTATCAGATACCAAGACGATATCAGCACAGTTTTGTTTAAAATTTAAATGTAGAATTTAATATATAATCTCTCTTTTGTGTGTTAAACACACAAATACAGACAACTTCATTATAAAGAAAAACAAC
>CM031952.1:5805162-5935162 GCA_018749465.1 Paracanthobrama guichenoti | reverse complement strand
CTGAGGGTCCAGGAGCCTGATGAGATATTCAAGAGCAAGATGCTTTGATGGATTATCTCTTGCAGTGTTTGAACCAACAATTTTCAGTTACCTTTATGTCTTTGTTGCTTTTGTCCGTAGCTTCCCAACGTACCTGACGGTGCCCTCTGAGACTCCGGGCACAGAGAGGGTGACGTCCAGGGGCATCTGGCACTGGCTGCGGAGGATGCTGACCATACGCAGGGCTTCCACTTCACTGCGCGGGGCGTTCACTGACGCACAGCCTAAATATGTCAGTTTACTAAACACCACACTGTCCTCATCCGGGACAGGGGTACCAGGACTCAAATCAGAGGGATCATCTACAGAAAGTGATGGGCGGAGAGACACACTCCATTAGAAGCCTCAAAATGAAACTTTTACATATATAGTACGTCAACGTTTTGGACACACTTAGTACAATTTATGTTTCTCATAATCTTAAAAACCTGGATGTTTCTGCTTAATGCTTGAAATAATTTTTCTACACCAAAATAAATAGTGCCTACATATTTATTTGTCATAACTAGAATTAAACGGGTATGTATGCACCTTGATAAATGACCAGCAGATGGCACTACCTGCATGTATCATACTGACTCTTTGTCTCTACTTTTCTCTGTATGAAAAAAACTGAGCCAAGCTTTTACTATCGGCTATTTTTTTATTTTCTGACATTGTAATTTAAACAATAACAAGTGTTGGTAACTTAAAACATTTTTAAATAAATAAATTCCTAGAACCAAATGGCATTGCCATGAATGTTTAAAGGTACACTTTTGTCAGTAGTGTTTTATAAAACTAATGAATTATTAAATATTTTACTGTATTTTTTATTTAAAACAGAGTTAAAGCCTTTGCATTTACAACCGATTAGTATCTCAAGTGATAACACACTTGGGTGTGAACGGGCCTGTAAAATCAACATGAAATCGATTTCTTAGAAGTAAAATGGGTGGTAAACACCATGTCATGTTCAGGTATTCTTTTCACTCTTACTTTGCAGATGGTCTGTACAGTAGTTTTTACCTCTGTAAGATCTCTCGTTGAGTTCGCTCTCCTGAGCTCCCTGAACAGGCAGCACTATCTCAAGTTTAGGGGGCACTGGGCCTGACCGTGATGGCACAGCTGTAGTGGGATAGCCGTGGTCACCCCCCATCAGTTGGTCCGGACGGCCCACCAGTTCAGTTACCGAAGGGTCCATCAGCACATCTTCCAGCTCCTGCTGTAACTCCTGCTCACTGCCGTTCCCCACGATCTGAACACACACACACAGACCCAGACTCATCCACGACTCATCTGAGACACATATAGGCTACATAGGATGAATGGACTGGAAAGTACCGGACCATAAAGATTAATCAGTTGAAAACAGCATATTCAAAATTTTGTGAATAAAAACATGGCTGTGAGGGACAAACATGTTTGTTAAATATGTTGTACTGTCAGAAGGTTATAGCCATTTTCACAACAGAAAATTGGTTTATTGGTCATTAGGAGTTTTTTAATAAAGTATTTTCATTATGTCATCTGCAATGGATACAATCACTGTAACCCACTGAACAGGACTGTACATCTATCCATCACAAACTTGTTTTCATTTGTGAAAAATTAAATATGGCGTCTACCGTGACTAACATCGGTTGCACCACAGCGTCAGGACATCAAAGCAAGCCTTCCAAATTCATTTGTCCTGTTGTTGGAAGTAGCGCAAGCAAATGGAGTATGTAAGAAATAGAACAGGGCATCAGTTTACACTGTGCTGCATCCAGTGTAGACAGAATCGCTGATTGTAATGCTTTCCATTTGCGTTTGTCACTTGTCCAGTGTAGACATGGTGTAAAGCCTATTATCTGAAAATTACGGCTGTCAATATAACATACTTTAATGCAACTAATCATTTAAAAAAAAAAAAAAAAATGAATGCAATTAAATTAATAACACCCACTGACCTGACCTAAGGGGTTTCTAAGATGCACTTTTAAAGGTGAATAACTTGAAAAACAGCAAGTATCAAGGACCAAAGTCATGAGTCTAAATGTGTGCACATTTAAGGCCCCGATATAAGTTTTTTTTCGTTCTTCACTTAGAGGTAAAAAAAAAAGATTTGAAATACCTGAGCTGCAATATACTGTTAGGGAACATCCTGAGTAAACAGCATTTAAGAAAGCATCTGATCATATGTGGATATGTTTCCACTAGCTCTGCAATTCAGCCCTCCCTTTAAAGTCACTTCATGATTATTTAAATGGCACTTTCTACAATAGACTGCTTTAAAGGTGCAGTGTGTAATATTTATGAGGATCTATTGACAGAAATGCAATATAATATACATAGTTATATTTTCAGTGGTGTACAAAGATCTTAACCGTTATGTTTTTATTACATTTATTACCTTTTATACACCGCGGGTCCCCTTACAGTGAAGTCATCCTCTAGCGGTGCCATGATTGTACAGTAACCCTAAACGGACAAACAGCTCTACAGGAGCGCTAGCTACTCTCTGCTGTCTCAGACGATGACATCTCTGTCCTGTGTCGACCACTGTAGCTTCTGTACGTGCTTCGAAAGGGAGGGGTGATCAGTGGGCGGTTGCAATTCACAACCTCACCACTAGATGGCGCAAAAAATGTACACAGTGCACCTTTAAAGCAAGCAGCGTTACATTATTAAGCATGAAAATGCAGTGTCTGTGTCACTTTTAATTATAAGCACAACTTCGATTTCTTCTATAAAGCAACTCTCCAGTGTGTTCATGTTTATAAAAAAAAAAATAAAAAAACTTTTGACCTCAATCGACTGGACAGAAGAAATGAACCGCAGAAGATGAAGGCGGAGCCACAGAGCCACACCCTCCTATTACATCATGGAGCAATGGTAGTTAGAAGGTGTTTACCATTCTGAAGCAGTTCATTTTCACAAGCTGATTCTAACTCCCCAAAACAAACTTCGTTTTGGCCTAAATTTGTCTGAAATGATGTTACACCAGTTCATTCCATGATTTCGCCTTAAGGGGCTTTTCTTAGCAAACACTGATATATGATTAATTGCAATTAATGCATTGCCATATGTAATTTGTTCAATGTGTAATTGATTGACAGCCCTATATATAAATTGTTTTTTTTATTTGGTTTCACTTCAGGAAGTTTGTAATTCAGCAGATCATAACTTCAGATTCCTTTTATTGTGATTAGCTGAAGAGACAGGGTGTGATTTGTGTTCACTACAGCCAAGATGACGGCGACTGAAAAGAAAGATCTCCGAACAAGCAAGAATTGCATATGCCAATGCCAGGAAGTTCAATGAGAGCAGATTATTTGGCAAGTGACCTCCACGAAATATGCGTTCAGTTTTCCTTTTAAAACTGCCACAAAAGTGTGACAAAAGAGATTTAGCACACAAGCCAGAGGTATCTAGCATGGACAGTACACTGTTGGGACTAAATGGCAACTGGACTAAGAAGCCTGGAATGAGGTAAACAGTGAAAGTACCAGACACAAAACAGCAGCCTATAAACATTCTACTGAGCACTGCGCAATCACATTATCATAGTCCCGCTTATATCCCACCTGCAGCTGCTGTACAGGCCAGAGAAGCCGCCAAATCAAACTGATCAGCCAATCAGAAACAAGGCACAAAGACACAGTATCACCACAGAGAAAGAGAGAGAGGAGAAGTTAAAGACTGACCTTAAAGCTGACCCCTTCCTCAGAAATTACCTGTGTAACAAACAGAGTGTTTAAGAGATGCGAGATGCCCACAGAGGTGAGAGAATGGTGATGAATGGGTTAACTGAGAGAGAATGTTCTCTACATCATGACCGACAGACTATAAAAGAATACGACAACCAGAAGAAACATCTTCACTTTCACCTGCCTCAGTAGAATTAGAACATTGCTACATAAAAAAGTGATGATGCCCTCTTGTGGCAATAGCAAGTGTTTCAGCCAATTATTATTTGGTTATTATTTACTCACCCTCATGTCATTTCCAAACCTATTTGACTTTTCTTTCTTTTTTTTGATATAAATAAAAAAAATTATTTTGTTGAACACTCACGCTGCTCTTTTTCATGCATTTTAAGTGACTTCATTTATTGGTAAATTCTAGGGAGGTTTTTTTACATGGTAAAAAAAAATTAAAAAATTTGTTAACAGGTTGTAAATGTTGAAGTGCTAATTTTGGGTGATCATACTGAATGTGACAAATGAAGACAAGCATCATAGGAAAAAGAACAACATTTGAAAGTTGCCTGGTCCATAGCCATAATCAAAATGCAAATATAAATGAACATTAATAAAATGACTTAAAATCCATTAAAGCAGAAAGCAAAAGAGTGACGGTGCAATGAACATACAAGCATCATGACCGCGAGGTCTGAAAAGAGGGAAGACTGGAGCAGCATAGTTGAAATCTCCATGATTTCTGGTCCTTGAATGAATGAGACCTGTATAGATGCAACATCCTACTGTGGGCCACCATGATACCATGGAATTATGGAATTGAACATTTGTAGATATGGCTGAAAGCGTATCCGTAGAAAGTGAGACGTGGCCAAAGAACACACTGTAGTGCCGTCACATCAAATCAGTGGATTAGGAGTTTGGAAAAAAATCTAAAGTGATGCAAACTGGACATAAATCTCGGCAGCATTCATGTAGTGTGGCGTAATGTGAGAAAAGGTGAAGTCGGGGTATAGGCTAAGCAGAAAAATAAAACATGGAATAAGGGTGAGAAGATAAAGTGTGCATCTTCCTGTGCTCTTCACAGTGATTGTCAGAATAGATGTGAACATTTAAAATCTCATTAGCACCTTTACTTGCCTTACCTTAAAGGGACAGTTCACCCAAAAATGAAAATCACCCTCAAGTCATCCTAGGTTTATATGACATTCTTCTTTCAGACGAATACAATCAGAATTATATTAAAAAATATCCTGGCTCTTCCAAGCTTTATAATGGCAGTGAATGGGAGTCCAACATTTTTGAAGCCCAAAAAAGTGCATCCATCCATTATAAAAGTAATCCACACGGCTCCAGGGGGTTAATAAAGGCCTTCTGAAGTGAATCAATGGGTTTGTGTAAGAAAAAAAAATCCATATTTAACACGTTATAAAGTAAAATATCTAGCCTCCGCCAAACCACCTTCCATATTCAACTTACGAAGAAAGTGTAACGCCTCTCGTAGTTCCAAACACTTATGCTACGTCCAACGCCATACGTTGCACCGTGTTTTTTTTTTTGTTTTTTTATGGTTATTTTTCGTACACAAACCCATCGATTCACTTCAGAAGGCCTTTATTAACCCCCCGGAGCCGTGTGGATTACTTTTATAATGGATGGATGCACTTTTTTGGGCTTTAAATTTTGGGCTGCCATTCACTGCCATTATAAAGCTTGGATTAGCCAGGACATTTTTTAATATAACTCCAATTGTATTCGTCTGAAAGAAGAATGTCATATGGGATGGCTTGAGGGTGAGTAAATCATGGGGTAATATTCATTTTTGGGTGAATTATCCCTTTAATGGGGTGATTCTTCAAACAAGGGAAACTCTGTCCTCTATGATGATTTAAAAACAAAACAAAAATTCATACTAGTTCTAAGGACAGCTTTAATTTTTTATTGTCAGTTTAAATGACAATAAAAATCTCATTTTTATGAGTGTTGAAGTGTTACATTTTCTATAATTTCTCCACTTTAGGCTCGCCCCCCATTCAGACTTTTAATTTGATAAAATATTGTCAAATCCTATGCTACAATTTTCCAAAGAAATTTATTCATTTACTGTTTTTGCGAAAAATACCCAATACTGATGTCATTACCATCAACCCAAGCAACCCACCAACCAACAATAAAAAAAAAAAAAAAAAAGATGAAGGCTGTCAATGCATGTGATAAATGTTTTCACTTTAGCGCGTTAAAAATATTCAATGCAATTAAAGGATTAGTTCACTTTAAAATTATCCCATGATTTACTGATGAACACAATCGGAGTTATATTAATAAATATCCTGACGCTTCCAAGCTTTATAAATGGCAGTGAACGGGGTTGAAGCTAAAAAAAGTGCATCCATCCATCATAAACGTACTCCACATGGCTCCAGAGGTTTAATAAAGGCCTTCTGAAGCGAATCGATGGGGTTTTGTAAGAAAAATATCCATATTTAAAACATCATAATGTAAAATATCTCGGTTCCGCCAGACTGCCTTCATATTCAACTTACGGAAAAGCGTAACTGGCGTGACCATGACCTCGGACATAGCGCAAGCGCTTTGAACACTTTCTTCGTAAGCGTTTCACTTTTTTGAGCTTCAAACTCGTGGGACCCTTCAATGCCATTATAAAGCGTGGAAGAACCGGGATATTAATTAATATAACTCTGATTGTGTTAATCAGAAAGAAGAAAGTCATATACACCTAGGATGGCTTGAGGGTGAGTAAATCATGGGGTAATTTTCATTTTTGGGTGAACTAATCCTTTAATGCAGCATCCATTTTATTCTGTCATCCTTTTGCTAGCGTTACATTATGATCACGCTCTTATTCACGTAAATGCTTTTAAACCATTCATGCACCATAAGACAAATGAAAACGCACTCAGGCACGCTTGTCTGTGAATGTCCTGACTATGTGACACACAACGCACAGAAAGACACGCTAGTATCCAGTTCTCTTTCGTGCTTGAACAAACAACATAGAATTGTGCCTGTTTTGTTGAGTATTCTCATAAGAGTCTTAAATGAGTGAAAGGTTAGGTAGTAAGGGCACAGGTAAATGTGACATTTATTATAATGGGTTTATGTGAATATTGTTTTAAGTTCACTTGAATTAGAAGTAGTGCTGTTCAAATTAGCGTGTTAACAAGGGCAATTAATTTTTTCAGTTTAACGCATTAAAAATATTTAAACGCAATTAATGCAGCGTTCGTTTTTATATCCATTTTTGCCTAGCGTTACATTATATGATCACGCTCTTATTCATGTAAATGCTTTTCAGACAGCTCATCGCACACGCACGCACACACACACACACACACACACACACACACACACACACGCCAGTCTCGTGCAGAGCTCGAGTTCTCTTTTGCTCTTGAACAAACAATAACAACAACACAGAGAATTTTGCCAAAATGCCAGTTGTCAAGTATTCTCATAATAGGAGTCTTAAATGAGTTAAATAACATCTTAAATGAACTTTAAGATGCACGTGACAGAGCGTCAGACATTAGTATCAGTTATACTGGCCTTCATTCTTAAAAAGATGCCATTACAACATATTTAAAATATGCTGTCTTTAAATTGTTTCTACATTAATTTGGAGAGCAACTGAAATTATTACAATATCAAAACATTAAAAACTCCAATGTTTTTAATCGAGATTTATCATGATTAATTACAGAAAAAAAGTGATTCATTTTTTTTTTTTTTATCGATTCCGAGCACTAATTAAAAGTTATTTTTTAAAACCTCATAAATGTTGAAATTGATAGCTTTCAATTATACTGTAATGTTGAATGTCTATAATAATAAAAATATCAGTGATACTGGCCTTCATTCATAAAAGATGCCATTACAACAAATATTTATATATATTAAGTTGTTGAACTACATTAATTTGGAGAGTAACTATGAATTTATTACAATATATAATATTCAAAACTCCAATGTTTTTAATAATGATTAATTAAAGGAAAAATGTGTGAATTGTTCATTTTGTTAATCGATTGACAACTATTATAAACTAAATTTAACGCTAACTATCCTGTTGTGTTAGCAAATTCAAGGTGTATCTCACTGCTTTTCCAAAAACTGACAAATGTCAATACCATAACACACAACAGAGAAAAAAAAAATCATTCATTAAACTAAAATACTCTTGAAGGTTGATCAATGTCACGATCAATCTTTATTCCAAGACATGTAATAAGCGCTTTAAATGAAGAAGTTTTGTTTCTCAAAATTTCAAGTAATCAAAAGTGCCCTTACTTGAAGAATCACTCATCAATAGTTCCCAAAGTAGAAGATCTCCCTGTCCGTTTCCTATCTACTCTTACCTTCAGTCCTGTCTTTTCATCATCGCTACCATTATTAGTGGAGGGGGTGTCATCCCCGAGGCGGGACACCAGGACAAAGTCCTCACTGTTGAGAGTGGACACAGAGTCGGAGGACACGCTAATTTTCCCCACCGAGGCCTTGTCATCCATGACTGCTAAATCAAGCCAGACGCGCTCATGAATGGCGGTTTAATGAGCAAAATTACCTGGAAAACAAAGAGATGAAAAAACAATGAGAAAAAAAACCAAAAAAAACATGAGGAGCTTGAATGCCCATGCTTAATTTGAAGGCATCCCTTGTCAACTAAAAATAAAGTTTGGGGTTCTTCACGCTTCAAGTTTCAATCATCTCAAACTGTTCTACAAATGGCAGCATTCACATGCAAAGCTATTTATGGACACATGGTGTCTGCAGAGCAAAATAAAACTCAAGACCTTTACAAAAATGCTGACTAAAGAGGCGGAGATGTGCGCAGGGAGAATATTGTGAAATGATAAAGAAATGACAGATAACGTTTGGTAAATGAAAATAGGGGACCGAAATGACGGGCCACCAAACCAACCGGCAAGAAAACAAAATCCCATGTTAACTTTATTAGAAACTTCAGGGTTATACAAGTTTGAATTAACACTCGTGTATGTGATATGTATTATACATTTTTTTAAAGATATATAAAATGTTTGTTTTTGTATAATTAACTGTTTTATTATTACAATAACTGTATGTGTAATTATCATTATTCTCAATGAAATTGTCATTATTTACACATTAGATTACTACATTTTTGGTAAAAAAATAATACACAAGCAAGGGCATTTTTATTTGTATGCTACAGTATGTATTAATATTGTGAATTCGCTGTCATTGTTTTTTGAGTTTTCATTTAAATTTTTGTTTAATTTTAATTTCATTATATGCTTATAAATGATAAATGAATATATCATTTTTATTCATTTTCTTAAATGTTTATATTTCGCACTGGAGGAACGTTTTCATAGTTCTTATAACTAGAGATTCACTGGTCGACTGACCATAAATCGGAAGCGTTGCATCTCTCCGATGCAAACATTTTATTTTGGCCTCTCTCCATTCTGGACTTGCACACAAAATGCATTGCTATCATTTCCCAAAATGTAATTTGTGTGGAAATATTACAAAGTCGGGCTCAAAGAAGAGAACACAGACGTGCCAGGAGAGCGAATACTGTACTCACTGCTCAAAATAGAGGAATAAAAAAATATAAATAATTGATTGAGGTGGGGGGTTGGGGATTATATGAATGCATCTCTGAAGGGAACTGACCGCCTTCAGAAATGTTTTGATGGCATTTTTGTCTTATGTAGCACAATATCACACATCTAAAGTCAAGATCAAAATCAACTGCTCATGCTTCATGTGTAGCATCTTTATTTGGATTATTAAATTCAGTGGTTGCCTCTAATTTCAACTGGCTACAGATATTTTAACTATTTAAAAAAAATCGGAAAGGAATTGGCCATGATAAATCATGCTGGAAGTACCCAGTTTTTTGGTGTGTTTGCACCACAGTAACTGTGAATGATTTTAGTTATAGGAACACCTTTTGGGGGAACTAAATTCCCTCCTACTTCCAAATTTACTCTATGGAGTTGTTGGCGTTCTTAAATGCGGTGTTTAAATTGCATCCGGCTTAAAGGCCCCGATACACTTACGGTGAAGTACTTTTCCGTTTAGCAATGTTTATGCAAACCCATTACGTAATCGCCACGACCAATGGTAGTTCGAATGCGTTTACCAGCCGTAGCAAACTTTTCCAGAAAGTTGCAAGCTGTTTCGAACTCCCAAAACAAACGAAGTTCATTTTGGCCCAATTTTGTTCGAAATTACATCACATTAGTTCGTTCTTCGATTTCGCTTGAAGTATATCGGGCATTAAGTCACTTCAGTTCATACTTGCGGTGTGGATGCAACCAGCAAAAATCGCCCTAGGGGAACATTTAGTTCTCGGGGGACCAAACTAATCGCTAGTTCCTATAACATAACTACCCAATGCGAAAGACCTAGGGGTGTGACGAGATCTCGTGCCACGAGATCTTGCGAGACTAAACTGTGACGAGATTTCCCGTTGAGGTGAAAAGCTGTCTCGCATCAATCATATTGTCATGCCCTGGTCATGACGGAGTGTGATGGTACGTTCACACCAGACGCAAATGAAGCGATAAGCGCCAGTGATTTACATGTTAAGATGTCTCATAATGTTCAAGCGTCCGACTACGCGTGAATAGCGTGATTTATTCGCTTCATTCACATCTGGTGTGAACGCCCCATGAGGGTGAAGTTAGGATAGAATATGCCAACGCTACGTTTACATTACACCACTCAAGTTTTGCTTTTTATAGAAATAAAAACAGTTTAATTCAGGTGTATACGGTCGCTTCAATTCCATCAGCTCATCCAGAATGAGCTGTTCGAGTTGACCATATTGCACAGCGCTAATCACCTGACGAGAAGACATTGAGCGTGTGTTATGAGTGTGTGTTATATATTAATGGACTGGACCGTGGCAGAGGATTTGTTCCGCAACAGAGGGATTTTGGGATTTGTTCCGCTATTCACAGAGTACGCACGATCGCGAAATTGAAAGTGAAAATAAACGGGAGCGCGCATTCAAATGTGATTTCAATACGTTACCGCTGTTTGAAAGCGACTCCCTGAGGCATGAGAATATCTCCCAATATGAAAGCTATCTAGTTATTGGTTATTGTTTGGTTATTGGTTATTGTTTGCACTTAATATCCATGATCAATTTGTGGGAAGGAGTTAAGTTGAAAAGAGCTCATGCATGTGCAGTTCTAAGGTCTGAAGAGACAATCATACAGGAGAGAAGTTTTTGGCAAAACCTTTACAGTGCTTGTTGTCTTTTACTGCATATGATAATTCCTACTCAGAAAGTAGAACTGAGATGACATTGACTCATTACAAGATGATGTGTTAAAACATTTCAAATGCACTTGCAAACTATGTATTTCATCAAGGATTTTTAAAAATACTAGGTAAAAATCTTGTCTCGTCTTGTTCCTGTGAACCCAATCTCGTGTCTCATCTCGTGAGATAAGCATCTCGTCACACCCCTAGAAAGACCCTATAGTCAATCGGTTTTAGTTGCGTCACAGCTATGAAACAAGGTTTGCTACACTATTGCTAGTCAGAAGTAGGTGATATTAGTCAAGTCACGTTGATTTATATAGCGTTTTAAACAATACAGATTGTTTCAAAGCAGCTTTACAGTGATAAACAGGAAAATAATGATTCAGTGATGCAAACGGGATTCAATTCTGCTGTAAAGAAGCTCTAAAAAGACAAGAGTAAACAGTCATTCTTCAATTGAAATCATGTCATTGTTGATTCACTTTGGTTCAATATCTGTGTAAAGTAAGTTCAATTCAGCTTTAAAGGATTAGTTCACTTCAAAATGGTATTTTACTCACCCCCATCTCATCCTAGATGTTCATGTCTTTCTTTAGTCCAAAAATTTTTTAAGTTTTTTGAGGAAAACATACCAGGATTTTTCTCCACAAAATGCACTGTTATGGCAACCAACAGTTGAAGGTCCAAATCAATGTAGTTTCAAAGGGCTTCGAATGGCTTCAAAGTGATCTGCGCGATCCCAGCTGAGGAATAGGGTCTTATCTAGCGAAACCATCAGCCATTTAAAAAAATAAAATTATATACTTTTTAACCTAAGTTTCTTATCTTGCGCGGCTCTGCGGCGCACCATGGATTGATTATGTAATCACGTAAGAATGGTCACGCTAGACGTAGGCTTGCAAAGTGTTTACAAAGCACATGTGCGAAAACTCATACAAACATCCTTTAGTAAAAAAAAAAAAGGTAAAACAACGATGTCGGATGATTTTGAAGGGCGTTTGTATTAGTCTTGCACGTTTGCTTGGGGCGGTACTTCTGCCTACATCTTGCGTGACCTTTTTTTACGCAATCTGTGGTGTGTTGCAGAGCAGCACAAGATAAGCAATTTAGGTTAAAAAGTATATACATTTTTAATTTTTATTGAAAATGACAGATGATTTCGCTAGATAAGACCCTCTTCCTCAGCTGGGATCACGCAGATCACTTTGAAGCCATTCGAAGCCCTTTGAAACTGCATTGATTTGGACCTTCAAGCCTTTGCTTACCATAGAAGTGCATTATGTGGAGAAAAATCCTGGAATGTTTCCCTCAAAAAACTATTTCTTTTTCGACTGAAGAAAGAAAGACATGAACATATTGGATGAGATGGGGGTGAGTAACAGTATGTATGTACTGTACGTATGGCAGAATTGACAATAAAGCTGACTTTGACTTTGACTAAAAGTTCAGGAAATTTTCATTGAAAATGAAGTGAACTAATCAGCTCTGAAGAAAACAGTGATGTCATCGTCCAGCAAAGTTGAGTTCTCATCCAATAGCGTCAGAGAAGCCAAATCAGTAATACTGATGAATATTAAGTGTCCCCAACTAAGCAAGCCAGAGGCGACAGTGACAAGGAACCCAAACTCCATCACATCAGGTGACAAAAAAATAAATAAATAAAATCCTTGGGTATTAGTGACATCCCATAAGCCATTAATATTTTTTATCTGTTTTCCTTAAAAAATATATATATGTATGCATGCTAAAAGTTTATTAGTCAATGTTCAGAGTGTTAGGATGGAAATGGGGTGGCAGCCAATTGTACACAAAATGCAAAAACCCATGTTATCTCCACGGCAACAGTCAAATGACAAACAAAGTTGGTGCTGCTGTGGATTGTAAACTGTGATGCCGCCCGACGCCAAGTGCTGTTTACATTACAATGCACATGACCGGCTACGAAACCTTAGTTCAAAACAAACACAATATCTCATATTGACATAATAGTTATGCAAACTCTTTTAATTCCAAAGAAATGGCAGCAAACTTTACAGTTAAACTGCAACGGAAGAGAAGGCCTATGAGAGAACAAGAGTTGTGTTTATGAGAGCTGTACCTGGACAAGCTGAGAGGGTTTGGCAAAGCGTCTGAACTATATTTGGATATGGGAGGGAAATAATGGGACTGTACAGGTCCAGATATGAAAACACGAACAAAAGCAGCCGCGCTATTTCACTCTACAGATTCTTCTGTAGGACCCTGGAGGAAGTGTCAAGGAACACTCGATGGCTGCTCTGTCAAGTCCTCATCGTCAGTGAGGAACCTGGGTGTGCTCTTTGATACCAATCTTTCATTTGAAAGCCACGTTTCTAATATCTGTAAAACTGCATTCTACCATCTTAAAAATATATCTAAATTACGGCACATGCTTTCAATGCAAAATGCTGAACAGTTAGTTCATGCATTCATGACCTCAAGGCAAGATTATTGTAATGCACTACTAGGTAGTTGCCCTGCTCGCTTAATATACAAACTCCAGCTGGTCCAAAACACAGCAGCTCGAGTTCTTACTAGAACCAGGAAGTATGACCGTATTAGCCCGGTTCTGTCAACACTGCATTGGCTCCCTGTTAAACATCGAATAAATGTTTAAATCTTGCTAATTACTTACAAAGCACTAAATGGTTTAGCTCACCAGTACTTGAGCGAACTCTTAACACATTATACTCCATCACGTCTATTGCGGTCTCAAAACTCTGGTCAGTTGATAATACCTAGAATATCAAAATCAACTGCAGGCGGTCGATCCTTTTTCTATTTAGCACCTAAACTATGGAATAGTCTTCCTAGCATTGTTCGGGAAGCAAACACACTTTGTCAGTTTAAATCTAGACTAAAAACACATCTCTTTACTATGGCATACACACAGAACATTATCAATTTATATTATTCAAATCAGTTAAATGATTGTTAGGCTGCATTAACTAGGTCTGCTGGAACCAGGAACACTTCCCATAACACCTGATGTACTCGTTACATCATAAGAAGAATGGCATCTACACTAACGTTAGTCTCTCTGTTTATCCCGAGGTTTACTGCAGTCAGACAGATTTGGGCCGTATCCAGATCAGATGGTGGACCTGCGCCTGGACATGACCAACACGTCCCTGAAATGTCTGCAGAGAGCGTGTCAATTAAACTCCCCCTGTAAATGCTGCATCGACACAACATCCTCATTAAACCCGTCGCTGTACAGCCAAATCAAATTCTGTTGCATGATTTTCCTGTTAACAACTATGAAGCTGCTTTGAAACATTCGGCATTGTAAAAAACGCTTTATAAATAAAGGTGACTTGATCACTCTAATTGTTTGTTGAAGTGTATAGGTGAAAAGTGAGTTAGTGGCTCACATTAAGTGTTCTCAAATTATAACCTTTTGTATATATCTTTTTCTGTATTTATCTTTGGTAGGGTGGTGGATGCCAATTTTGTTTGGGAGTATGCCGGTTTTCTCCTGTTTATTGAACAGTAAGGGAGTAAGGAAAGTATATTGTAATTTATTTTAGTTTTCTATTTTATTTCTAACCCCTAGGAAAATTGATCTTTTGTTTTTTTTTTTTGGCCTTGTTCCTTTACCGAATTGTTATGTTATCCCCACTTATGATTTAGAAACACAAAAATAAAACATTTAATTTATGTTAACTAAAATAAAAAGAATCTACCTTTATTAGATTCTTACTGCTAAGCTCTAGTAGACTTGTTTGTTGAACTAGGACCTAGAAATGGGAGTGTTTCTGTGTTCTCTCTTTAACATTTTGTTACCTGCCTTTAACCCTAGACTTTTAAGGGGGCTCGTAACTTAGTAAATGATGACAGAATTTATTTTTGGGTAAGCTATCCCTTTAATGTTAATGTTAAACTATTAATGTTTGAAATTTAACATATGTCCACAATTAGACAAACCTACATTACCATTTCATGTGAGGTTCTGCATTAACTAATGTTGAGAAAAAGAGCCTTATTTGTAAATTGTCACCTAAAAAAATACTGTTTTTTTGTTTTATAAAAGTCAGAACATTTGTTTACTGGAATTGAACAGAGTTCACACCAAAGCTTTAAAATATATATATATATATATTGGCTGATTCTGCTAATTATACAATCCATTGTTAGTGATGGATGTGGAAAAATAAAAATGGCATCCGTTCTTTGTAGCCAGGGAACTTTTTGGGCACACCTGTTTTGACAGTTATACTCAGTAGGAAACTAAAGTGATCCACCCATTTTACTTAACCCAAGTTTGAATGTTCGAAAAAATGTTACTTCAAATGTAATGAGCCACTAGGCTTTCACCACCAGAATGCCAGGCAAATATTGGCATTCTGTAATTCCTGCACAGTCCAGATAAGTTAAACAAACTGAAACAACTTGTGCTCAGCTTTGACTTGCTCAAACTGACTGGCTGACTGACTCAACATGCATTTGCATGACACAGATGTTTGTTTTCGCTGTTGTATAATTGGCTCTGTTGATCACTCATCAATACCAACTTATGCAAACTGAAACGAAACTGCAAACCTGTTCAGTACCAGCGGGAAGCACAGAGGATACTGCAAAACAACTAGTGAGATCACATATAAATTATGGTTTGGACTTATATTTTGTCACGGATCGGATCATTCACTGACCAGCAGTGTTATAGCAAACATTTGTCACAAATCTGACAATATAACTTTAACATCAGTGTAAACAAACAAAAACTGTAATGCAGATATTCAAATGCCAAAATCTCTTTGCTTGACTTGGTAACATACAGTTATATCAACCTAAAACTTAACATCAAGAACATCCAGGTGGATGATTATTTTTGTTATTTTAATTTATCTTTGTTATTAAAAATAAGAACTAAAAACTGTAGTCTTCACGTGAATTAAATATACACTGATACATAAAGCTACAACGGTTATTCAGAGTGACTTTCTCTTTTTCTTTTGTTGTTTGACAGACAGCGGCAGGGTTACTGCATCGGCAGGGTTACTGTATTAGCAGGTTTACTGTATTAGCAGGGTTACTGTATTAGCAGGCTGTCACTTTAAGACCTAATGCACAGATCCTATTGACACGCATTCGGTTTCTTTCCCCAACTGATATCGTTCACTTAAAGCATAACCGACTGTTTACATGAATAGAGTCAAGACAGCTATTTTGCCATAACTATGTGTGTATTTGACAGTTCAAGTGTGTAACAAGGCACGAAAGAACTGAAGGGAATCCCACGCTTTCAGAGAGGCAGCTTGTGCGCATGTTTTGGTGTGTGTGTCAGACACAAATCGCGAAACTGCAAGGAGTTTTTTTTCTGCAAGTTATTGCTTTTAATAACTCTTTTTAACGTCAAGCAAGTCACATAAGTAACAGTCATGTGCCCAGTCTATTCTCTGCTATATGCGGTGACCTAAAACGTACACTTTTCTCAATGTTGAAGTAGCCTATTAGAAAAATTCAGATATTGCGTGCCATTGCGATATGCATATCGCAATATTTCGATAATTTCGATATATTGCGCAGCCCTAATTTATTATATAGAGTAATCTTTGTTAAAGTTGTTTTGTTGTTTGATTAACATTAATGACATAGACGGCAGCAGGTATTTATAGGCTACCGTCACTTTAAGGCACAATGCACTGATCTTTCTCTCAACTGTTTACGTTCACTTAGCAAAACAGCATTTCAACATAATTTTTTATGGAGGCTATTTGACCGTTTAGGTGCGTACCTGAAGCCCATATAGTATACATCGCTTATGTTCGTTCTGCTCTGTCTCAGAGTGCGCGCACAGGCAGCCCCGTAGGGAACAGACCAATCAGGGACCAGCCATCAATCTGAGTGGGCCAGTGCCCTTATGTAACCTCGCCATTGTTTCAGGCATGCTACTGGTCACCATACACTTTCAATGTATGGAAAAAAAGAGCAGCTTGGCTGTTCTGTTAGATAACTCCTTTTGTGTTGAGTAAATGAATTGTAATTTTAGGTGAACTATCCCTTTACACAAAATGTACCATGAGAGACGTGTGTTGATTCACAGGTCAGTGGGTTCAGCCTGCAGGGATACTGTAAAAGAGGACATTGAATGGCAGGTTGTTCCTTTGTGAATGAGCTTTGGTTTTCCTGACTGGGCACATTGTGTTCTGTCCTAATGGAGACCAGGCTCAGTGCTACACCCTGGGGAGCAATGACCAGAAAACCAGAAGTACACAAGACTCAAAGAGCTCCTACAAAGAGTCGTGTTGATTTGTGCTACTGGTTAAGACAGAAGAGCTGCTCCTTACAGAGACACAGACTAACAGTCAGACGACCAATTTTTTTTTTCTTTTACAATTATCTTTTATAGCCTAGCCGTTTTTAATAGGATGGACAGTTGAAGTAGCCAACCTCATTATACTTAAATAGATTTGCTTCTTCTTAGGCTAAGGGTTACAACGGAGTATTCTCTGTCTAGAGCGCAAAACTGCATGAGCTTATATGGAAGAAGCGCACGTCTGAGCTTGCGTTTTGTGTTAAGATGCGTTCATTTGACATTGTGGAAAATAGAATAATAGAATCAAAATGTATTAGCCTTTTTACCCGTTAGGGATGTGACGGTGAGAAAATTCTCCCTCACCGTCACATTACAGGCCGTGAACGAACGACATTGCGCATTTTATACTTTCGGTTTAGAATTAGCACCAATTCAGGGGCGGGTTGCTTGAATGGTGGATTCATTTGCCTATTATTCTTAATGAAAAACACAACAACAAAACTACAAGTACAATAACAAACTCACTTAAATAGGCGCTGCTACATTTCGCTTTGAAACCAAATCTTCCGCGATCATCTCGTCATTCAGCTTCTTTCTCGTGGTGAATGAGATCTGACTCCTGCTGCTGATTAGGGGTGTCGAAATGACACGCTATTTTACACGTAAAATTACAATTAAATTTGACACGCTAACAGCCAATCATGTAACAGTATCAAGTTTGGGGATCAACCCAAAAATGAGTGCAGCAGTGAGCGAGTATGGCAGGAAACAGGAAAACAAGTCAGCTCGCCAGTATGGTAGTTTTTTGGATTTTATAAGTCTGACCGTAGTCAGACCAATGTCATCTGCAAATTATGCAAGTCCGTCATCCCCACCAAGACTGGTAATACCACAAAATTGTTTAAGCACCTTAAGCCTCGTTTTCGTCTGGCTCCGCAGCGTACGCCTTCTTTTGGGAAGGTGTTTATACTCGACGCGCATGCTATTGTGCTATTCTTTGAAACGACATGGAGAGGTAACGTTACTCTGCATCAGTGCCTTATGACAAAGCATCTAAACGGTACAAAGAAATAACGGAGGCACTGCACCTTAATGTTAAGAAATAATTGTTCAAAGTGTTCATTGTGATTTTAGACTTATGTTTACACTTTAATTATTTGAGTGTTTTCCATGGTTGTGTTGACATTTCTGCCTTTATAACTGAGGGGATTATATTCAGAGGAAGGTTAAGTTTAAAATAAAAATTTTAAATGTAATATATTTTTCTCCTGGTCCTTATTTTAAATAGGTAAAAAAAATATCAATAATTATCGATATCGACTGATATGAAACACTTATATCGTGATACAGTTTTCAGCCATATCGCCCAGCCCTAGGTGTGACAGACAGAGGGAGAGACAGGTGTGACAGACAGAGGGAGAGACAGGTGTGACAGACAGAGGGAGAGACAGGTGTGACAGACAGAGGGAGAGACAGGTGTGATAGACAGAAGGAGAGACCGGTAGACTGAGGCAGACAGAGAGACAGGTGTGACAAACAGAGTGAGAGACAGGCAGACTGAGGCAGACAGAGAGACAGGTGAGAATGAGGGAGAGACAGGTGTGACAGACAGAAGCAGAGACAGGTGAGAATGAGGGAGAGACAGGTGTGACAGACAGAAGGAGAGACAGGTGAGAATGAGGGAGAGACAGGTGTGACAAACAGAGTGAGAGACAGGCAGACTGAGGAAGAGGGCGATACAGGTGACACTGAGGAAGGCAGTGGGGTTTCTCTCAAAAGTCATTGCCTATTCTGAGAAAGCGTTTGGCTGGCTATCACCATAATAACCGCACACCAGCCTAGATAAAAGCATGCCAGCAGTTTGATTTCTCAACTTTTACTGCTGGACTACAAACCATACAGGAAACATTTTATAAAGTCAAAGTGAGGGCATTTCATGGTGGAAGGGCAAAAAAAATAAATAAATAAATAAATAAAAAAATCAATACTATTATAATCAATGAGGCTGTCTACAGTGCCAGGACAGTAGTCTGTAGTCGGTGTCGGATTTCACACAAACAGTATTTTTTTTCCCCTACTCCCTATCATTTCCTGTCCTCTCTTTGAACGATGTACTGTACTGAGAATAAGTGAATTAAAAGGCAAAGAACAGATAATGTGTAGAGCCACATTGTTTCATTAAGCAGAGTGATCTTGCTGAAACCCCTATGGCTGTTAAACACCAATTCACTTCCCATATGGAGAGAGAATTCAGGAGAATACAGAGAATACATTAAGATCAGCAAGAGTAGCTGATGATACTGTAGATTAGTTGTGGAAAAGGAGATCCACCTACTTGCTTAACCTGTGCTATGCGGTTATGATCAAATGCTTTAGCAATATTTTAATCCTTTACAGTCACACTAACAAAGCTTTGTTGACAGACTCTGGAAAAAAAAAAGTTAAAGACAAAACAAAATATAGGGAGAGGCAGAATGAGAGAGAAAGAAGGTAACAATAATAATAATAATAATAATAATACAAGGAAAAACAATTAGTGATCCATATTTAGTGAGCAGTAAGTGTTTCCATTACTGTCTGCATCAAAAAACTTTCAGCAGTGCCTGTCGTTAATAACTAATAGTATGAGGGTATTTGCCTACATAAAGCTGCACTGGACACAGTTACTGAATAAGCCAAACAAAAAGAAACGGTTTGCAATGGGTAGTTCAAATGTCCAAATGAAGCTTGTGGCCTCTGTCACTGATATAGAGTCAGGGTGCGGTTGCACATGGGCCAGCTGTCTCACATACCCAGGAGATGAGAAGCATCTGTCATTGTGCCGTTAGACACATGGTCATCAACTGGGTTTTTTTCCCCAGTCCTCCACTCACAGATATCATTCAGCTCACGCTATCCCTTGTGATTTGGGATACTGTCCTACATGATGTCAGATATGTGATTATGGAAGCAGTGGTGCTGCAAGTCAGTTATTTTTCCAGATAAAGACATAGACCACTGAGCGACTCACCAATGCTGCCTTGGTAACGTAACATAACATCCACTGAGGGGTATGTTTATTACAGAGGAACACAAGTGTACTGGCCTGGGAATTATGATGTATTTATAATATAAAAATGTTTCTTGAGCAGCAAATCATATTAGAATGATTTCTGAAGGATCATGTGACACTGAAGACTGGAGGAATGATGCAGAAAATTCAGCTTTGATCACAGGAATAAGTAACATTTTAAAATTTATATAGAAAACACCTTTTAATTTGTAATAATATTTCACAGTAATGCACCGATGTATCGGCCGATTTTTGATCAATTTACAACCATCGCATATCTGCTATAGCATGAAAAAGTATAATCCAAGATTATAATGTAATATTCCTGCTGCGCTGCTGTCTGCATTTAAATGTTAATCAAACAACAAAAAAAAATAAATAATAATAATAATAATGATTATTATTATTATTATTATTATTAGGGGTGTAACGGTACACAAAACTGACGGTTCAGTATGTACCTCGGTTTTTAAGTCACGGTTCGGTACAGGTTCGTTACAGCAGTTTTACAAAATTGCTTTTTTTATTATTCAACAGTGGTTTACTGAAAAATTGTGTCTGTCCTTAAATTAATTTAATTTATACTAAACGTTTCTTAAAGATAATGCTGTAAACTATAGGAGCCCTTACTTGCACATTACTATAATATTAAATGTGGCAGAGCCCAAAGTATTAGCATAAACAGTTGCTATTTATTTTTAGATATAATAATCAACACTCAAATAACACATTGTATGTAAACTTCACATAAGGCAGTTTTGTGAATCATCAAATAAATGCAGCTTTGGTGATTTTGTGGTGTACATCATAAAATGTCAATTATAAAATGATTAAAACAACAATATAATAATTATTATATAAATAGAATTGTTATTAATAAATAGCATTATTAAAATATATTTAACTAATAATAATAATATCAATATATTATTATTATTATTATTATTATTATTATTATTATTATTATATGCATAATATTTATTATTATATTATTATTATTTATAATTATTATACCTTGCAAAACATGCAAAATGCATGCAGCATTTCTCATTTGGGTTATATGTCAAACTGTTTTTGGGCTAAGTTGTGTGGCTCACTTGAGAATGAATGGCTGAAAACATGTTGAGTAATTATGGTAACAACATATTAAATAAGTACATTACTTCACCTGTCAGGGGAAAAATTTCCAATCCAGGCTTAAATCATAAGGTGTGGCTGGTGGCTCTTCGTACTAGATAGACAATTCTTATGCAAACTGAATTAACGTTGAACTTACTGCTGTCTGTAAGAAACGGGTATGTCCTGCCTCTGGGTGGAGAAATAATGCTGCCTTACAATTAGTGATTTTAGTATTTCTTTTGTGAATAAATCAGTGTTTCTGAGCAAAACTTTTGAATTAACAAATCGTTACCAGGGAACAGAACGGTTACAATTAGGGTTGGAACTAACGACTCCTAACCATAACAACAGGATTAAACATGGCGGTGTCCATAAAACGTGAAGTTTTACCAGGTAATCGATTATGCCGAGGCATTGTTCCAGCCCTACTAGTCAAATTTTTCACATTTTCAGAAAATATTGCCTTAAAGTCATTCGTTGTTGAAATGTTAAAGGGATAGTTCACCCAAAAATTTACTCACCATCAGGTCCTTCCAAACCCTTAAGACTTCCATTGATCTTCGAAACACAAATTAAGATTTAATCTTGTCCCTCCATTGACAGTCTACGCAACTACCATTTTGACGCTTCAAACAGTTCATAAACGTAAAACAATTTTCTGAAGAGACACAAATAGCATAATTTGATGAACAGATTTAATTTAGGCTTTTATTCACATATTCATCAACTCACACATCAGTTTTGGTAAACAGAAGCTCAAGCACGTTTGCTTGACGTGCGAGAACCAGTGAGGTCATTCTCATGTGTTGCGCAGCACGTTTGAGCTTCTGCAAGAACCAATGAGGTTCATTCTTGTTACACAGCGTTTGAGCTTCTGCAAGAACCAATGAGGTTCATTCTTGTTACACAGCACGTTTGAGCTTCTGCAAGAACCAATGAGGTTCATTCTTGTGTTACGCAGCACGTTTGAGCTTCTGCAAGAACCAATGAGGTTCATTCTTGTTACGCAGCACGTTTGAGCTTCTGCAAGAACCAATGAGGTTCATTCTTGTTACCCAGCAGCACGTTTGAGCTTCTGCAAGAACCAATGAGGTTCATTCTTGTTACGCAGCACGTTTGAGCTTCTGCAAGAACCAATGAGGTTCATTCTTGTTACGCAGCACGTTTGAGCTTCTGCAAGAACCAATGAGGTTCATTCTTGTTACGCAGCACGTTTGAGCTTCTGCAAGAACCAGTGAGGTTCATTCTTGTGTTGCGCAGCACGTTTGAGCTTCTGCAAGAACCAATGAGGTTCATTCTTGTATTACGCAGCACGTTTGAGCTTCTGCAAGAACCAATGAGGTTCATTCTTGTTACGCAGCACGTTTGAGCTTCTGCAAGAACCAATGAGGTTCATTCTTGTTACGCAGCACGTTTGAGCTTCTGCAAGAACCAATGAGGTTTGTTCTCGCGCTTCAAGCAAGTACGGTTGAGCTTCTGTTCATGTCCACTGAGCATCTGTTCATCATATAACGCGATCGAGTCTCTTCAGTAAATTTGGACTAAACCACTCAATTCATATGGATTAGTTTTACAATCTCTTTATGAACTTTTTGAAGTCTTAGACTGTCAAAGGAGAGACAGAAATCTCTCATATTTCAATAAAAATATCTTCATTTGTGTTGCGAAGGTGAACAAAGTCTTAAAAGTTTGGAACAACATGAGGGTGAATAAATGATGACAGAATGAAATAATGAAAATAAATTGACAACACCTTCTGCTTCTGGAGTTTAAAACAGCATGCCAAAGCTAACTTTCCAGAAAGGTTTGTACAACTGATAAACACCTTCGAACTATCATTAGTCCATAGCAATTACGTAACAGCGACTTTCAGCATGTTTCCTATAACCACATCTGATGTTTACCCTTTACATGACATGAGGAAAAGACACGCCTTCTATCAGATCACACACAAGACCAAATTGATTTCTCTTTTGAAGTTTATTTTCTAATAACTAAAAAGTGGCACTGATATATCTGCTAAATATAATCTGATAAATTAATAAATACAATATAGCTTCATCTCAGCAAGTGGATCTTTTATTCAATCAACATGTATCATCATATCACCCTAATTTCTTAATGTTAAAGCATTAAGGACAACATAACAGTACGGCCCTCTGTAATGCAGCTCTGAAATTATTTGTATTGTGAAAACGCTTATGCCTACTAAAAATGTTTACTGAACTTGAATGGAACACAAGATTCCTTATACTGAGGAGCTGAACAATAAGCAAAAGAGCTACTGTACAAACACAGAGTGTGATCGCAACCTACCACAAGTAATGTGTTTTCATACATTATTTATGGTTCAGAAATTATGAATCTGTAATATATCTGTTATACAGTGCAACCAGAAAGCATTCACTTAATTTCCACATTTTGTTATGTTACAGCCTTATTCCAAAATAGATTAAATTCATTATTTTCCTCAAAATTCTAAACAATACCCCATAATGACAATGTGAAAGAAATTAGTTTGAAATTTTTGCAAATTTATTTAAAAAAAAAAAAAAAACGTATTCACAGCCTTTGCCATGACACTCAAAATTGAGCTCAGGTGCATCCTGTTTCCACTGATCATCCTGAGATGTTTCTACAACTTGACTGGATTGCATGTCAGAGCACAAACCAAGCCATGAAGTCTGGAAGGAATTGTCCGTAGACCTCCGAGACAGGATTGTATCGAGGCACAGATCTGATGAAAGGTTACAGAAAAATTTCTTGAAGCCCAGACTTGAACCCGATTGAACATTTCTGGAGAGATCTGAAAATGGCTGTGCACCGGAGCTCCCCTTCCAACCTGATGGAGCCTGAGACGTCCTTCAAAGAAGAATGGGAGAAACTGCCCAAAAATAGGTGTGCCAAGCTTGTAGCATCATACTGAAAAAGACTTAAGGCTGTAATTGGTGCCAAAGGTGCTTCAACAAAGTATTAAGCAAAGGCTGTGAATACATGTGATTATGGAATAAGGCTGTAACATAACAAAATGTGAATATAAAAAAACAGGTCCGCTCCATGGACAGTGCAAATTCACAGCGCTGTGAATACGTTCCGGCTGCACTGTAAATAGTAAATATATAAACATTTTGGTTAAGTTGTTGAGTTATTACTTTCACTTTCACCATTGTGTTGTTTCCCAGCTAGTAGTAAGCTAAAGAATTGGGCTTCATTTGAGATATGTTTTACACAACGGTTGAGAGAGCCGCTTTGGCAGTTCATAGCACAGCGAGAGATCACCATTCTAATGTGTTTTTAACTGTATAAGTTTTAACGTCTAACTAAACTACTACCCAGTCTCTACTGCAGTGTCTGTGTCCTAAAGCCCAAGAATGCATTGCGTTGCTGACATCACATTCCCATTCTCTATAGCAGTGCATCTCAAACCTGTCCCGTGGACCCCCAACCATTGCACTTTCGGATTTATCCTTCATTATGGTGCGTTCCAGACGAGGTCGGATGTGGGAATATCCCAAATTAAATGTCCCACTTCAGACCTCAGTGTGTTCCAGTCAATCACATGTCGTTCACATGTTGACGACGTGATGTCAAAATACACAAGGAGGCTTATCGTATTTTGGGTTCAATTATGGCAAAAACAGAATAAAACTAACAATCGCTTTTAAAATAGCTGAAGGAAAGCAAAAACGAAGGTATCATTACGTAAACTTAATGTCTAATATTACAAGTTTGTTTTTACGTTTATGCTCATTAGAAGCAGGATTGCCAACATCTTGGAAGTGACGTCAAATGACTCGCTGAGGTCGGGGTTGATCAATGTACCAGAAATCGAATGTCCCATTTTGAGTGGCGTTCCAGACGTTATTTCTAAGCAGGAGGTAAGAAAAATCCTAATTCCCATCTGTCTGGAATGCAGCATTAGTAACAACCAATTCAAGTCCTGGGCTGTTTCCCCCCATGCTGGTCCAGCGTAGTATCATACTGGTAATGGTATAAAGTCCTTTTTAATTGCTTATTAAACTGTTTAATTACGGTTTATACATGCTAGTATATGCTAAATCTTTTCATTACTACCAGAGCTGCCAGTTTGCTACATTTCAAATAATTATAGAACAGCAAGTACAAACTATGCAAAAGCAGCAGTCTTTCCGGCTCACTCGAGTGTCCAAATTCACTCACTCCTTCAAGTGGACTATATTAGTGGAGTAATGTAGGGAATAGTGAATGACGGTATAGGGGGCGATTTTGAACACAGCATCGCAGGCTCTACTTGAATCAGGCGTGTCACCCAAAGGGGGGAGACACCCAAAATGTGTCCCCAGGACAGGTTTGAGAAGCACTGCTCTATTGGATTTCAAACCACATATGATTGACTGATTTGTAAAAGTTACATTTCATGTGATTTTTTTGCCGTTCACACTTACTAAATCTGATCGGGTTTTAATCGGATATGCACAAGTTTGTCGCCACCTATTGGCGTACTACAGAAAGGAGTCTACTAAACAGTGAAAGATCTGTTGGTGAACGGATTTAAATGAATCTGAATCAAATTCGCCATCACTAGCTATTGCAATCAAACAAATTATCATCAAAACACATCCAACTAAATTCAGAACAATTACACCCTCAAATGTGACCAAACTTAGTAATACATCAATGTTTGCATCTGTCGCAAATGATGCATTTCTACTGTGAGAAGGCGAATAACTCCTATAACTAAATCTTAAATATGGCTTCGACATTAATGCACAAACAATGTTCTGTTCTATTGTTCTTCGTACAAAACAGAATCTGTCACAAAGGTGGGTAGGCTATGTGTGCCGTGCAGACAGCAGATCTTTGCAGGTTTTGTATCATGCAGTGAAGCAGAGATCAGCACACGGCCTTTAACGGGCTAACACACTGTAGCATGCTAGCCTCAAATTCAAATCTGCATATATTGTGTAATGTTCCTCTTAAAAAGACAAAACTACTGAATAAAAAAACGGACGTGTACAGTAGATAAAAGCATGGTGGTGTGCATCGCTGCCACTCATCCTACCTGTCTCCACAAAAGCTTTTTATTCCAGAGAAGCTTGACATAACAGCGCTGAACATTAGCCAGCAACAGTGCTGCTGTAAACACAAACCAAACCCCGCTCAAACTGCGCATGCGCAACCGCACTCTTCGGCAAGGTTCGGAATGGAATCGAATATCAGCGTATGCATAGAATTCTGCATAGTGGTATTTAATAGCAGCCTATATTACAAAGTTTTGTGAGGAAAAACATTCCAAAGAGTAGTATGCTACATTGCTGTCAAATGAAATCATTATGTTGCATGTTTACCTGACAAAGTCCGTTTATCCTTTAGAAACATTTGAAGCAATGAAAAAAAAAAAAAGATTGGCTAAAATCAAATCTTATATCAAATGCAAATTGAGCACGATGCATTGTGTAGATGCTTTGCTGCACATTTTAGCAATCGTAGTAGCTTATCTGGGTATTATATTACAATTCTATATAATCATTACATACAGAAAATGTGTATACTTTGCAGTTTGCATACTGCAGAAACAAAAGAGTAGCCTAGAATGTTAAATGATATTATAAACATAGCCAATATATCACAAACAGTTGTACAAGTACATTTTCAAAAAAGTAGCATACATTTTGGAATATGTCATAAAGGTAAACCATGCATTCAGAAAATCTTTATCTTGTGTATAGAATACATGGACACTGCAGATATAGGAAGTGTTGAACAGTGCATTTCCTACTGAATGTAAATTGATATTATTTGTTAAATGTAATATAACAATATTCATTTGATATTAAAAGTATAAAAATCATATATTAGCTGCAAAAATATAATATGAACGTACTATTAAACTCTCCCAGGTAGTGATGTTTCAACTTTCCTTCCTCTGTAAGAGAAGTTCCTCTGCTATTTGTTTGGTTTCACACCATAGGAAGCTTTGATTTTACTTTCATCAACCAGATTTAACTGAAAAAATGAACAGGGTTGTTTTTCATTACTACAAACTACAACAAGGAATCTATTTTAAAGTTCTCAGCATTGTGACACCTTGTCATTTTCACACCACACATAATAACAATACATTTGTGTGAGCTTGCCTTTAAATAATGACTATTTCAGTTTGTCCAGGTGAAGATATTGCAGTCAAGAGTCCAACCGTCACATGTCATATACACGGCACACCAGCAGATGTCATGCTTATTCATAAAACTGCATCCTTGCGGTAAGAAAGAGTCTGAACACTCAAGTGATGATGTAACTGTTTATTATCTTCTTGGCATGCAACTACATGTCATGACCTTTAGATTCATCTCACCAGCTTGCCCTACATATCAGAGCAAAGCTTAGCCAAGATACAAGAGCAATAACAAACAAACAACCAAAACGGTAAGAATCGACTGTGCGTTGGCTACATTTCTATATATTCTTTCTTGCATTGCCACAAGCAAAAGGGAAATCCTTGCCCGGTGGTATTTAAAAAGAAACAAATGCAATATAAATAGTCTCTACTATTATTTCATCAAAAGATATTCCTGACTTTTAGAATCTTTCTCTCTGTGACCATAAATAGCCTCATATATCTGATTATACATCATAAAAATGTGCAGTATGTCCATCTAATGATGGCTCTGGTTGTATAAAATGACGGATGCCCATCTTCTATTCATTTACAATTGAATCGAACAATAGATTTGCAAAGAAAATGTCTAATACAGACGTAAAAATATCCAACACATCAGTTCGTTTTTGCATTTGCACACAGGACAAAAACAAGCATCATCACAACCAAACACGTCCTGCCCCATTATTACAGCTAAGCAAATTTTTAAAATTTAAATGCAAACAAAAATGACATTTCCAATGGAAAAAAAAAAAACCCTACAGAACTATGAATATAAAACAATAACAATCATAATCCTGATATTAATCCATAAGAGCAGACAGTAAGCGCTATAGGAAGTGAGTAAAATGTAAGATACAGTGCAGGACACTCACAGCACTGGGGTGTTGTGTGACACAACTACACAATCATACTTCCTTTGCCAAAGAAACTCTTTGCCAAAGGCAGCATGCATGATAGATACAGGGCTGAGCTGGGCAGATAAACGAGTCAAACATGTACTAATAAGGCTTTGCTGCGTTATATTTTTGACAGCTAGCGAGGAAATTAAAATGGAAACTCATATCGGTACCAACCCAGCGCCATTTTTTGAAACTCTCATATCAGATGAGGCCAAACATAAAAAAAAGAAACCAAAAATAAAGGCAAATTTCTCTACATGTACACTAAATCAGCAAGATGTTGCGCTTGCACACACTAGGACTCGTCCACTGAAAATTAACACTTTTCTGCGTATATCAGCATTTTGCACAAAAAAAAAATGCCCCCCTGTCGAAAAACACTTTGACTGCAGGAGGCAAAATGAGATTTAATGACCAGGAAGATTTCGCTCCTCATTACTCATTTCAGTGGAAAAAAACTAATATACCACATAAGTAAAACCGTGATTAACAGTCTTAAGTGATAATGCATTCATATTCGTATTCATATTTTGTTCAGGCTTAACAAAGACATGTGCACTTTCATACACAAAATATTCATACACGTACACTTTAACTGGTCCAGGCAATCCATTTAACAAAGGAGAAGTCAGTGACCGGAGAAAAACGTTAAGCAAAAAACAATCCCGACATAAATTAGAATCAAATAAATGGTTGTATATAGGAGCACTACAGTGCACAAAACCACATTAAAACACCAGCATTCTTGAAGTTATCATGAGTATTTTTCATGTTTATCAAGCAGGAAATAATCCTGAAAAACATGTGTATAGATGCTGTAGGGTTTATAGTACTTTCAAAATGCTGACCAAACAATTAAAAACGGATACAAAATATTCCAACAACAACTTCATGGAAGTTAGCAATGTTTTGTAATAAAATAAAGGAAAACAGTAATTTTGGAGAAAATTTGAACTCAGTCTAATCATCTGTATTCTTTAAACTGAAAACACAAAAGCAACAAAACAGTAACAGAAGCAATGAAAATGAGGTGACCTTTGGACCAATGTGAACAACTAACAGGAACTGTCACTGTAATCAGCGTTTCATACACACTAAACACAATCCCACATCCTCAAATGAGACTGAACTCTAAAATTATATTGTGCTGTTTGTTGCTTGGAGCTATTAAAGGAACAGTTCACCCAAAAATTATCAAAATTTAGCATTATAGTATTCAAGACTTGAGTCCGGGTCCAAGACCATATTGTCAGTATTGAATTGGACTCAACCCACTGTCTTGACTCTAAGATAAGCCTCTCGTTCTTGGTCTTTACTCAGATTCAAGCCTCTTCTGGTCTCTGTCTTGACCAAGGACCTGTCCCAAATGGCACCCTAAACACTTGCGGTCTTCCTATGAGTACGCACTTTTGTGACATAAAGTTGACTGTCGGGAAGAAGTCTGCTGCGGAGCTTGCACCAGTGCCGGCACCCTTCTAAATCCTAAAATGACAAATGGGACACCCTACATGGACACGGACATGCAGCCATTGTCCACAAGACTTGAAAGTGCACATGAGGTGTACCATTTGGGAGAGGCCCCAAGTGTGCCGCACAAGTCCTGAAAAGTGAAGCCAAAATGTTTCGGTCACCCCTAGGTTTGCTGGACCCAGTATAGTTCATAAACCCCGCCCTCTCCATGTAATCTAATGGGACGTGAGACAATCTAAACAATCAAATTACAATTCAAATACATTTTTTCCAAAGATGGATTCTGTCATTTTAGGCAGTTTTTATGACATATATGTAAGTTTTTAAGTTTTTTAAATAAATGTGCAAATGTGGTTTTAGTTAGTTATTTGATGTTATAAAACCAGGAGTGTGACGTCATGATTGACAGCTGAGATTGACAGCTTCTCTGAGCTAAGTTGTCACTGAGGCATCAACGATGAGTTATGAGTTGTTCTGCATTAAACTGTACTAACCAATTCTGCGGGAGTGTGGTGGGGCCTTGATACCATGGCTCCACTTCACGCTCACTACTGCGCAGACTCGGGTCCCTAATCAGCGCAAGTTGTCCGCTCCAAATTGGGACACTTTTCTACAATGGAAGAGACTGAAGGTCCACCGTCCATCTTTTTTTACAGTCTATGGTCTTTACTCAAACTCAAGCCTCTTCTAGTCTCTGTCTTGAGTCAGACTTGTCCATTTTGTGGTCTTTGTCTTGACTGAGACTCAACCCTCTTCTTTTCTCTCTCTTGACTCTGACTGGAGCCTCTTCTGATCTCAGTCTTGACTCAGACTCATCCCATTTGTAGTCTCTGTCTTGAATCAAACTCTTGCCTCTTCTGGTCTCAGTCTTGACTCAGACTGAACCCTTTTCTTTTCTAGTCTTCGTCTTGATTAAAGCTCTAGTCTCTTCTAGTCTTGGTCTTGAATCAATCTCTAGCCTTCTCTGGTCTCTGTCTTGACACAGACTCGACTCTCTTCTGTTCTCAGTCTTGACTCGTGCTCAACCCTCTTCTAGTCTTGGCCTTGACTCAATCCCTAGCCTTCTCTGGTCTCTGTCTTAACTTGGATTCAAGCATCTTTTGGTCTCAGTCTTGACTCGGGATTCATCCCTCTTCTGGTCTCGGTCTTGACTTGGACTTGACCCTTTTGTGGTGTGGGTCTTGACTCAGACTTAAATCTCTTCTGGTCTCTGTCTTGACTAAACCTCTAGCCTCTTCTAGTCTTGCTCTTGACACAGACTCAGCCTACTAAGGTCTTGGTCTGGACTCAAACTCAAATAAGTTGGTCTAGACTAAAACACTGCAAAGTGTTTTTTCCGCCCGCCATAGTTCTCAAATCTTGAGTTTTCATGACCAATTGACATTGTTAAAGCTGGTGAGAAACATCTTAATGCACTGTATTTGAATGTAATATATCACCTGAAAATTGAGATCTCCAGCGAAGGGGAAGATTTTCAGTAATTAACTTAATTTCCTCACACAAAACTATCGTATGGCTTCATAAAATAGCTCACAAGTCATGTGGGCCACTTTAACTACGTGTTTATGGTGCATTTTTGAATCTCCAGTTTCCATTTAGTTTCATTATATGAAAAATACATTATTTGTATCATACAGGTTTGTGAAGGTGAGTAAATGATGACAGAATGAAAGAATTTTCTTTTGGGTGAACTGTTTCTTTTTAGTAATTGTACAAAATATTGAATGACTGTCTATGAAATGTCTCTTAGAGATATCAGACCTATACCACAATACACATACATTTAAACAATGATCAATGAATGGTTGTTTCAAACAATGATGCCCAACAAATAATTCATGCACATAACATTTCAGTGGCTAACACTGCAAAAATATTAATAATAATGCAAGTACTATAGATTCCAAGCACCTTGGTTATTCTTGATATATACTGGAAGAGCCCACTATATAGTTTTTATACAGTAGATTATGGTTTCCTCAGTGAGCTAAAAGCTAGTGAGAACCGTCACTTCTGTACAGAGTTACGGGACATGGGTAATTGGTTTCCTGGCTTGGAGAGGGTTCAGATTGGCTGACATCAAGAGTTACCTGAGGTGGAGTTGTGACTCAAAGTGAACATTCATCCACAAGCAGTGATTAATAAAAACAAACTGACTCTGAACAGATGATGAGTGATTACAATTACAGGGCATAGCTAGCTCTTATGAAGAGAACACATGAATACAGAAGGCTTTCGGCTGCGTCTTGCTGCCTCAATTGACTCCTATAAGGGCAACTCTACCTTCTACCTAAGGAGGATGGTGGATTCTTGGCATGACCTCATGGAATTAGAACATGAGGAGAGCTGATGTGTCCAGCCCGCCTCAGTTCCCGTTTAGCAGCATCTCAGGTCCTGGACTGGGTAGCGGGGGGTCTCCGGGCCTGGGGGAGCATGTCCTCATCGGCATCTTCCCCATATTGAGGCCTCCAGGAGAAAGGGTCTTTCTGTAATGTCATAAGTCACCATTAACTTAAATAAACTTATCAACTATTAAAAGGGAAGAGAAAATTATTTCCACAATTATTTGTTGTTGATGTCAAAGGTTGTCAAATAAATAAGCTTTCCATTGATGTATGGTTTGTTAGGATAAGGCAATATTTGGCCGAGATACAACTATTTGAAAATCTGGAATGTGAGGGTGCAAAAAAATCTAAATATTTAGAAAATCGCCTTTAAAGTTGTCCAAATGAAGTCCTTGGTGTGAACAGATCATTAATCTGTGCACAGTTGCTTCAAAACACGTTCATGTGTGGTCTAAGATTTGATTTGAATTTTTTTATTTTTGAAATGTTTGGAATGTTTATCAGTGTTTGTCACATCAAATTAAAAACAAATTCTGAAAAAGTGAAGATAAAATACTTTTTCATGACCCCAAAACTAATCCAAACTATAAATACCATACTATTTGAATTACACTATGTATTGAATGAGTGACAGAGTCAGTATGTCACTTATGTTCAGTAGTTTGTGTTCATATGAGAGAAAATTTCCAGTTTACCATCCTCTCTTTCCATCCTGACATTGTGCAGATGCTTACATCATTACTACAGCAACCGATGTAGATGCACTGGATATTGAATACAGTCAAACTGATCTGATTTCATCATTTGCAAAATGACAAGAAAACAGTCAGCCCTAAAAATAGGAATTTGAAAACCGAATCAGATTTGTGTGAAAGCTTTGCTTACCTGAATGCCATCTTCTTCATGAGGTGGGTGTCCATTCTGTCAGGCAGGTTGTTTTCCAACTGAGAACTGGATGCTGGATCACCGAAGACTGTGGGGAGGTGGTTGCGCTGGGAGCGGCTTTGCATTTCGATTGAGTCCTTCAGATGATACAAGCAATTAAACACTACACAACACAAAAACAACCAAATGCATTGTAGGCTTTCGAGACTGAGTCTAAATGTTACCTCAGAGTTGCAGTCCTGTGTCTCTGTGTCCTCCATGTCCAGCGCGGACAACTCCAGCTCGATGTCTCTGTCAGGCTCACTTTCCGTTCCATCCTTCTCCAGCAGATCTGTGCCCTGCTTTGACCCGCTGCTGAAGGAATTACGTCTTACATGCAGCCCGGCCACGGCCAGCTGATCACTGAAAAACACAGACACACACTGAGCTCTGAAACTTACCTACACTTAAGAACACAAATACAGTTGGCTCTGTTGTTTGGTGTTCTCAGACTAGAAACTCAGTTTTGAGATCAGGTGAGAGGTGTTCTCCCACTCAGAATCTGCCCTATGAGTAATCATCATTGACACCAAAAAACAATGTTAAATTAATAGAGGACATATCAGAGGAAAAACAGGATTCTTTATTTTGAAATGAAAGGTAGATTAATCTAGTCATTTTGCATGTATCCACAGTTTGCAGTGTGTGTGTGTTAACTACTCACTACTCCTACTGTGTGTGCACTAACTTGGATGGGTTAAATGCAGAGGACAAATTCCGAGTATGGGTTACCATACTTTTTTACATAGTATCAGTGGTGCAAGACACATTGACTAACATTATAAAAAATAAAATGCTACAATATGGCCCCTTTAAGATGACAAACAAAATGAATTTAAAACTATTATACATAACCCAGATTATATATTGACTTATTTAAGAGATTTGTACATGAATTGTACCAGGCGGATAAGGACTTGTGTGTTAAGGAGACTCTCACTGCTGTGTTTAAGTGCAAACACAAACGAGAGGAGCTATGTTCCGGCTGCTGCTCTATTTTTAGAATGGTACAGAGGACAGCGAGATGACTACGGCGGGGTGGGGTGGGGGTGAAGACTGGGAAACACTGTGAAGACTACTGTGAAGACTACTACTCTGACTACAATGTTCCTGACAATCCAGAAAAATGAATGTACATATGACACTAATAATATATGCATGACATTGCTATGGTGGTTGTTTACTAGACCAAGTCAAAAGAACCCACCCCAAGTCTCTATTATATGGCTCGGGTCTCTAAATATGGCTCAGGTGCCTCCTTCAATGCAAATCTATGGGATTTTTAGTTTCTGGTACCTCTCTAGAAAACTGGAGTGACTAGAGGAATCAGAACCACGTGGGCCCCATCTGAGGTCACTGTGACCAATATGACAGCCATAGTCTGTAAAGAGAAGAGAACACGAATCACTCTCAGAGCCAAAGAAATTCAGAGTCGAAAGCATAGCAGGCCAAAAAACTTCTAACCTCTGAAGTTGATTGATGTGGTGCCGGGGCACCCCTGCGATGCAGTGGCCTGGACTGGGTCAGTGGTGTGAAAGCCAGTGCGGGAAGCCCGGGAGATGGCTCCCCATTTAGAGATGATAGGCCCCTCTCCAAAAGGAATGATGGGATCTTCGTCTTTCAGACGCCTGTAGGGTTCGAACATGTGCAGCCACCGTTTGCCATTACTCTCCCCGTCCTGAGGACAGATATTAGGAAGTCCATTAGAAGCCATATCACGATCACATTTATGAAGCACGGCTTTGTGTAGTGCAACTGGTCATGATATAGAAGTAATTTCTAAAACTGACAATTTATTTACAATTATTACAATTATGTTGTTTACTTTTACAAAGGTCATTCATAGTCCTGAAAATGGACCATTTTAAATGTTTTTTTTTTTTTTTTTTTTAGATTAATCTGCATTACAGTCCCACTCACATTACAGTGAAGTAACTCTACGTCTAGTATGCATTAATTTGGATGCATTAAATTAATTTGGTTGAAAATCAGTGACTGAACTTGTGCCTGTAGATCAAACTGTGCTAGCAAAGCGAAATCATGGGTTCAATTCCCAGGGAAGGCATGACAAAATGTGAACCATGAATGTAATGTACTGTATGTCACTTTGTATAAATGTGTCTGCCAAATGTGTAAATTTACCTGCTGCACATTCATTTCTAAATCAGTTTAAGTGAATCAACAGAAATGTGCTGCAGAGTAAACAAAGAGTTATTCAGCATGACTCCATTTATATCTGCTACACATTAATTTTGAATTCAGTGTGAATGTGATGTTAAGTGACTCCACTTGTGCCTTTTCACATTCATTTTTAATTCAGTTTGAGGAAATTTAAATGTGTTATATGGTAAGCGTTTAAGTGTAAATCAGTGCAAATGTGATCTGAAGTGACTCCACTTACACCTGTTACACATTTATAGTATTTTAATTCAGTTTGAGGGAATTAACATAAATGTGTAACTAAGCCAATTTAAGATTGAATCAGTGTGAATGTGATCTGAAGTGACTCCAGTTGTACTCTCTACACATACATTTTTAATTCAGTTCGAGAGAATTAATAGTAACATTATATGGTAAGCAAATTTAAAAGTATATCAGTGTGAATCTAAAGTGACTCCACTTATGCTATACATTTATGTTGATTCAGTTTGATAGAAACAATAGGAAAGTGTTACTGAGTAAGCTGATTTAAGAATGAATCAGTGTGAATGCGATCTGAAGTGACTCCAGTTGTACGCTCTACACATTAATTTTAATTCAGTTTGAGAGAATTAATAGTAACGTGTTATGTGGTAAGCAAATTTAAAAGTATATCAATGTGACTCTAAAGTGACTCCACTTATGATACACATTTATGTTGATTCAGTTTGATGAAGCAGCAACGAAAGTGTTACTGAGTAAGCTGATTTAAGAATGAATCAGTGTGAATGCAATCTGAAGTGACTCCAGCTGTACGCTCCACACATTCAATTTTAATTCAGTTTGAAAGAATTAATAGTAAAAGTGTTATGTGGTAAGCAAATTTAAAAAGTATATCAGTGTGACTCTAAAGTGACTCCACTTATGATACACATTTATGTTGATTCAGTTTGATGGAAACAATAGGAAAGTGTTACTGAGTAAGCTGATTTAAGAATGAATCAGGGTGGATGCGATCTGAAGTGACTCCAGTTGTACTCTCTACACATTCATTTTTAATTCAGTTTGAGAGAATTAATAGTAACGTTCTATATGGCAAGCAAATTTAAAAGTAAATGTGAATCTAAAATGAATCCACTTGTACCTTCTGCATGTTCATTCACTTTAAGGGAATCAAAAGAAATTTGTTAACGAATCTGAAGTGACTCCAGCTGTATGCTCCACACATTCATTTTTAATTCAGTTTGAGAGAATTAATAGTAAAGTGTTATGTGGTAAGCAAATTTAAAAGTATATCAGTGTGAATCTAAAGTGACTCCACTTATGATACACATTTATGTTGATTCAGTTTGATCGAAACAATAGGAAAGTGTTACTGAGTAAGCTGATTTAAGAATGAATCAGGGTGGATGCGATCTGAAGTGAATCCAGTTGTATTCTCTACACATTCATTTTTAATTCAGTTTGAGATAATTAATAGTAACGTTCTATATGGCAAGCAAATTTAAAAGTAAATGTTAATCTAAAATGAATCCACTTATACCTTCTGCATCTTCATTCACTTTAAGGGAATCAAAAGAAATTTGTTGATGAATAAGCACATTTAAAAGTATATTAGTGTGAATGTGATCTGAAGTGACTCCACTCATACATATTGACTTACATACATATTGTAATGTGTTCTAAAGCGACCACTTACTAGTTGTTTGGAACAGGAGTGGGTTGACAAATGGTGGGGCTCTGACTCAAATGGGCTGATGGTGCTGCACGACCAGGGCGAGTAGTGGGCAAGACTCTCTTCTCCACCATGACACTTACAAGTCATACGCCCACCACCTACACCCTCAGGATGCTAAAGGAGGAGAAAGAGAGAGATGACAACATTTTATCTCCCACCCACCCATGTGCAACAGGCTGCCAGATTCAAAAAATGGGGGTGGAAAGAAACAATGCAAAGTGACTCAGCCTCCATAGTGCCAAATCTTTCTCTGAGAGTTCATGCGTTTCAAAGCGTTTGGGCGCACACACAATTTTCAGGACAGAACTGCTTCTTGCTTTGGATTTATCAGTTGCTGAGCAACAGACCCACTTAAAATAGCTTAACACACCTCAGAAGGGCGACTGCAGCTTTAGTGCCAAAGTTATTATTTGAAGAAACAACAAATCTGATTTAACACCGCTTTAGCATGGTGCAGACATGTGGTGTAGTTTTCCCAGGATACACACCTCTAAAAACACCATATCACTGGGCCGTACCTCTGGACACACATCCACAGTGAAGACCGGAGAGGACTGGGAGGGCCTGTTCATGTTGCTGTGGTGATGTACCCACTGTTCCTGTTTGTGGCGATAGAGTTCCTCATAGCCAAGAGGAACACGGGCATATGTGTCCTATACAAAACACAGAAAATAAGGTTTTAACTTCTCTATTCTCATGATGAAACAGCATAATCAAATTTACATTTAAAAGTGAAGGGTGTAATTTCCAAGCAACCAGTGTATAATAATAATCTTATATATAATGACGTATAATAATAATCAAGTTTCAAACATTCCCTTGGCTTATTGCTTGGATAAACAGGAAGACACACCCCAAAATAGTGCTTTTGATTGAGCTAATGTTGTGCGGTTGGACAAACATAAATTTACATTTAACCACATTTTCTTGTCCTCACAGACAATTATGCACAAAGCAACAAAATCACATCCAATCAGAATATTAATATTCAATTACAAATTAAATATTTAAATAAATATATAAAAACATTTTCATGTTATAGCCCACAACCAAAAAATGCCAATATTAAAATTCTGTACTATATGTCTAATTATAAAGATAACATTTTAAATGTTACACATGAATTTAGGCAACACAACTGTGGCGAGCAGCGAGGAGAGGGACCGTGAGAACGGGCCAGTGGTGAATGATGATGAGCGTCAGCTGTGCGCCACACTGGTCTCGTCTCACGGAGGAGTGACGGGAGCATAAAAGGAGGAGCGACGACAGTGCAAGACAAGAGAGGATCAGGCCTGGATTTTATGTTGTGTTTTTGTTTTGTATGTAGGCGGCTGTCGTCCGTGAGGGGCGACGATATATTTCTGGTTAGGTTTAATTTATTTTTGTTTCAGTTTTAGTTTTTATTTATTTCCATTAAAAAATCCAGTTCAGCTTTATTTCAATTAACGAAATTTTTTTTAATCATTTTAATTTTAGCTAACGATAATAATCCTAACTAAAACTAAAGAAAGATTTTTTTTTTCGATAATTTAAATAAAGCTCAAAATAAAATATGTTAGATGAAAACGTAAACTTAAAAACTGAAGATTAAAGCTTAATAGAAATATTTAAAAAGCTAAACAAAAAACACTAAACATATATATATATATATATATATATATATATATATATATATATATATATAAATTACATTTTATAACAGTATATAGATAATATTACAATAAGAAATTATGTCCAAATTGTATCCAATATCAACCAATAGCGATAAATAAAAAAATAAAAAAATATTTTTAAAAATAGGGAAGATATCATGCATCCCTTCATTTTATATTTAATATACAGCTATGTAAAGTGATGTTGGACCAGCGGCCTACTTATCACAACAGAAACCGAGTGACCGACAAAATGTCACACTAAGTTGCTGACAGTTGACAGACTAAGTTGCTTTGTCACAACTCAAAAATTAACATTTAAGAGAATTTCCACCTGATACTCTTTTTACAATCATAAATGAGCCTATAAGCAGTATTGCGGAAGTTTACTTTTAAAAGTAATGCATTGCAAGTTACTCCCTATAAAAGTAACTAATTGTTTATATTTACACTTTTTATGGAAAGTAATGTGTTATGTTACTTTTGCGTTACTCTTTCTCACCTGGGCTGAGCTTTCTTGTTTGTTTTTTAATAACAAACAGGTTCTGTTTTTGCCAAATGTAAAGGCCCTTTCACACCAAAAGTGAAATGACGCAATAGAAGAAGTTCAACACTCTTACTTCAGCAATACAACAAAAAAATTCAAACACAAATGTGGTTTATCTAAAGTCATTTTTGCTTATTCGTATGGTTGAATTTGATCATCAAAGGTCAGCAGTAAAGACATTGAGATTAATTAAAGTATATTTGTGTTATTTAACATTCAATTACTGCAGGTGTGTGTAATATTCTGAGTTTGCATTTCATTGTTTTTATTCATTTTGAAGAATACTGAATTTATTTTTGTGCAAGTAAGATTTAGTCTATTTAGAACTACAATAACCATCATTTCTGTCATGACAACTCTTGGAGTGTTTGGCACTGGTAATGGGTATGACATTGTTGATATGTATGGTCTTGATGGGATTTTCTACTGCCAATACACACGTGACAGACACACTGCTGTGAGCAAGTAAGACATGCTGCTGCTGTACAATAGCATACATGAATTACCCGTGGCAGATCTATACAGGTGGTGCTGGGGAAGGTTGGAAGGTTTCTGAAAGCACGCTGCAGCTGTTACAGCAAATACTGACCAGCATTATAAGGTTGAGCTGAGAACTCATTGGCTACTGATATAGCAGGAACCAGTCAGCTGTGCCATATAGAGAATGATGTGCTTTCAAGCATATTGAGTTTGAGCATATCAGCCTGCGCCATGTAGAGTTTGATGACAGAACTTTGTATGTTCACACAGCACACACAAGGAGAGGTGTCAGTCAATAAATGGGAAAACAAAGTAACTTGAGATACTAATTTGAAAAAAAAAGTCAGATATTTTGTTGTAAATTCAAAAGTAATTGTTACTTGAAAAAAGTAATTTGATTATGTAACTAACATTACTTCTAATGCATTTAACACATGATAAAATGAAACCTGCCCTATGCACTGCCGCTCTCTGCTCCGCTGTGCTGCAGTATGGGCTGTCCAGCGAGTTGTAGCGCTCCCGAAGTGGTGGCTGGTAGACGGTGGAATGAAAAACCTCAGGAGGGAGAGAATTACTCCTCCCGCCGTCCCTGGGATACAGCGGAGGCCTCCACGCTCGTCTGCTATCGTAAACGGGGGTGTACATTCCGTGTGGGTGGGACAAAGAGTTGTAGGTAGAAGGTGGCCCATAAGGGCCAGGGCCTAATCTGTCTTGAGGAGGAATAGAGGGGTGCTGATCTGGGTATAGAGGGCCCATTGAAGGGGGTAACATGGACTCGGGCACGTTGCTAGAACGATGGAAGCGAGCGCTGCATGACCTGTGAGGAGGAACTGTGGAAGAAAAACAGAAGTGAGTGAGTGTAATGGATATTACGCCACAAGAGAGATACAGGGTTTGTCGCTTACTGGCAGGTTGGTGGTAGGGTGACAGGTCATATGTTCTCTGGTCCTGAGAGTGGTAAATCTCAGGATGAGCTCTCGTGAGGACAGGACCGTGTTTGAGAAGACCTTCCTCTATAGACATTACCGAAGCTATCGCAGAAGACTGGCTGTGACTGATGGGATTTCTGGGAAAAGAAACAGCTTCCATAAGAATCAAAGATGGACAAAGAAATACAATTTAGAGAATCTAAATGTAGAGAGAAATGTCACATTCATATTTGGCTCTCAATTCATTACATTTTTTTTAAGTAACTGTAAGAATTTTATATTAATAAAATTAAATTTTTTTTTAATGCGTTTCATCGTTGGCATGTTAACATTCAGTTCCTTTTAAAAATAGGAAACTAAATAACAAATTATTATTATTATATTAAATTATATAATTAAACAAAGCAATAAACAAATATATTACCAGATTAATAATATGATTGTATTGTGAAATAAAAAAAAGAAGTATTTATAATAATAATAATATTTTTACAGACAATTTTCTACAGTACAATACTAACATTTATGACTGTCTAAATTACTTTCAAACATTAAACCATAGCTTATATTTTGGTGGAAAACTGCAGCAAGACCGCAAAGCTTCTGTTTTTTGACAGCTTTATGAACAATTGCAGATTACAAATGATCTACACAAAAAATGTTTGCAAGTTCAACCACACTGAATCGCACACCTCTCCTCAACAATGATTCAACAATGAAACCACACTTACTGTTCTAGGCTGGTAGCAGGCAGTCCGTTAGAACCATTGGGGAGCGTTTTGTCTTCTTGGTGGTCTCCTCCTCTTGGGATGAGCTGAGTGGGAGACGCATCCTCTTTCTCATGGTTCTTTAGCCCTCCGATGCCCACCTCTGACACTGGGACTACTCCTTTGGTGCTGGCTTTTGGCATAACTGCTGGAACTGATAGGAAGGGCCTCACCGCCCCACTGGCTTTCCTATTCCTCATTCTGTGCCTAAAAGAAACAGAAAGATGTTGAGAGAGCGTAAGGGAAGGAAGGACGGAGGGAGGGACGGAAGGCAGATCCAGGAACAGAACAGTCATGCCAGAATTCTGCAAAGTGTGCTTTTGTGTTAATGGGATTGTGTGGGTGAGCTTGAATAAGAATGAGGAACAGGCGGGAGGTTCATGTGTGCCCGTGTTTTTTTGTGGATTATAACACGAGACTGGCTGGATATGGTCATCAACCTTGTGTCACCGTGGAGACCTAAAATGCGGTCCCCATGAGGAAACAATTTTATAAATCATACAGAATGAGTTTTTTTGAAAATGTAAAAATGCAGGTGGTTTTGTGTGATGGGTAGGTTTAGGGGTAGGGTTAGTGTAAGGGGATAGAATATACAGTTTGTACAGTCTAAAAACCATTACATCTATCTATGGAGAGTCCCCACAAAGATAGCGAACCAGACATGTGTTTGTGTGTGTGTGTGTGTGTGTGTGTGTGTGTGTGTGTGTGTGTGTGTGTGTGTGTGTGTGTGTGTGTGTGTTCTCACTTCTCAAGCTCCTCCTGCGTGTGGGCAAAAGTGCAACTGGCCCCTCTCGGACAGCCGCCCTGCTGCCGTAAGTCCCTGCACATACTCGTCTTGTACTTGCTGTTGGGTTGAGCCTGAACAAAGAGAACAGTATACTGTTTCAGACAGCTGTTTCAGGATCAGCCAAAAAAATTATAAATTGGTTATAGATTGCTCTATCATAGCTCAGGAAATTTAATGGGCATAATTTATTTAAGTATCAAAATTGTGTCAGAAGTTTCTTTCAAAATGCCTTGGGTGAAATAAAAATAGATACAAATGGGTCAATAGTTGACGTGCTGTATGAGTATAGAGCTATTAAATTAATGTGAATATCATGGCTGTGATCATTTGTGACCTGCTCCATCCTTTGACGTCATCATATTCAATAAATGAAATAGTTTTTACTGTAACACTAGTCAAAGGATGCCAGGAATGGAAAAACAGATGCTGTGTTAATTAAATAATACAATCTTTAACACGTTAAACAGAAAAACTCTTCTTTAGTTTCTTATTTATGCTTCTCATTTCAAACTTTCTCTTTCACTTTACTATCTTACCTTACAGATGTCTTTTATTAATATTATTCTTTTATTCCTTGTTTTCTTATTATTTCTGAGCACCTGTATACCAAGACAAATTCCTTGTACATGTAAATCCACTGTACTTGACAATAAAACTGATTCTGATTTTTGACAGACCTAAATGATTACATTTTGGTAAGCTTCATGTTATCTTTTAACAAAACCTCTGATGTTCATTCATGCTTTTCGTGATTACGTAAAGTAAAGATCAGAAGACGATAGTGGTATGACAGGTATATCTGTCCTCCGCTACATTAAACAGTATTGAAACAACATTTAATGTTTGAATTTCCTGATTAAATTGTGATTTTAAGTGGTCAAATTCAAATTAATTCGGGAACTAGCAAAAGTTAAACACACAACTTTAATCGTAAAATAAACATAAACAACAAAACGAAAGGTGCGGCAATGGCCGGATGCGGCTTTTAAGCATAATAAAAGCTCCAGGGCTCCTCCATGGGACTCGAGACCAGTGTATCACGCAGGTGTCTCTCACTAGCATTCGCTCCACCAGCCTCGTTTCATACCACAGTAACGTTAATAAAACTTTAATACATCAGCTGATCTATGAACATGATTTCATATCATGATCCTTCGGATTGCTTTCCATCGAATATGGAGGTGAGGACGACAACTTTCACGCTCATTCACGGCATCATCACCTTTGTTATTGTTTTGAATAAGTGACCTCTAGCAGTGAAACTTACATAATGTGCCTTTAAAGTGATGTAGAATGAATTCAGCAGAATCCATCCTGAAAGTGTAATGAGAGATCAGGCTGCACCTGAGGGCTTTCGTTGCTCTTCTTGCTGAAGTTTTGGATGAATTCCACCAGCCCATGGACAACAACCTTCACAGCCAATAACACGCTCTCCAGCTCTGCCCAGGATGGAGCGTCCGCATCTACACAAACACACATACACACACACACAGATTATTGCTATGTAATCTGATTGTGTTTGCACCCCTGTGGAAGTGTGAGTGCGAAACCTCACCAGGGTTGTGGTCGATGCCGGCCAGAAGCTCGAGAGGAGCTCTGAGGCTGTTGAGGTTGGCTGGGTCTCCTGTTCTCTGCAGGATTATGGTGAGCTCCTGCACACTCTTTGTAAAGGATTCTGGGGATTGAAGCTGTAACGTTGGGGTGAAAAAGGACAAATGCATTCAAATTTGCACCAGAGAGACAAAAGTGACAAACATATTCAACTAAAATCTAGAAATATTTGCTTTATTACTAAATTATTATTTAATTATATATATAAACATATATATATATATATATATATATATATATATATATATATATATATATATATATATATATATAGTGATACATTCATATTTTATTATTATTTCATACAGTCAAAAGTTTGGAATGTTTAAGATTCTTTAATGTTTTTCTCGCACCAAGGCTGCATTTATCTGATCAAAAAATATACTGTAATACTGTCAAATATTGTTATAATTCATAATAAGTTTTGTAAAAGATAGGGGACAAAGAAAGAAATTAATGCTTTTATTCAGCAAGGACTAATTAAATTCAGGGCTCGACATTATGCCTGTTCACATGCTTGACCTTCAGACAAGTAAATCTGTCATTCACTTGTCAGAGTAAAAATGTGTTTGTACGGGAAAAAAATATTTTTGTTGGTGTTGTAAATATAATTTATTCTCAAGCAATATTCTCATTAGTGCTGAGTCAGCTTTGACACATTTAAATCTGCTTGGTGGTATTTTTACCTTTCATAAAGGGCATTTTTTCCCTAATCCTATTAAATATAGGCTATGCTTCAGCTTTCATTTTATATTCTTAAATTTGATCAATAAATTAAATTAGAATAAGACACTGTAGGGCTGTTACCAATCAAATTAAATAATTTACACTGAATTAACAACTGCATTAAATAATGTTATGAGATTGTTTTAAATATTTTTACAAATAAGAAATGTTGGAAAGAATGTTTAAACATGAAACTAAACCACTAGTCGGTTACCAGTTAATGAGCGATTCATTGAATCGATTCGTTCAAACGGCTGATTCATTCAAGAATGAGGCAGTCATTTATGAATAGGTCATTGAATCTTTGATTCAACCGATTCAATCAAAACGCTGAATCATTCAGTAACACACTGTTGCTGTGAGATGTGTTATGGTTCTGCTGTGATTTTTGTTTGGAACTATTTTTGCTGCTGAAATAGAACAAAAACAGTCAATATTGCATCTAAAATGCAAGTGACAATGTTAATTCATTGTTTATGGAACTGTCATATGAAATCAGTGTCACATTTTCAATCATGATGGTATTCAGCACTCTTGGTTGTGTGATGTTTCTTAACGGTATCATATGCTACACTGTCAGAAAAAAAGGTACAGTGCTGTCACTACAGTGAAAAAAAAGGTACAGTGCTGAGAGTGTATATAAAAACTCCACATTTAGAATTTTTACCGCAGTAAGTTAACTGAGTTTATTTGTGTGAGATGTGCTCATTTACGATTTCTCCTCGAGAGGCTGCACAAGCCTCAACAGCGCAACCTTGTTACCGTCAGTACATTATACATTATATATTATTATCCACTATCGTTCGCCACTTACAGTAAAGGAATGCAGAATCATTCTTTCATTTTGGTGATTCCCTAGTTATTTTTTGTTATTGACGTTTTAATCAAGACACTTGTCCGGTTGGGCAAGTAAAATTCTCTTTCACTTGCCCCTTCAAAAAATCCACCTGTCCCGGACAAGCGTTAATGTCGAGCCCTGAAATTTATCAAAAGTGACAGTAAAGACATGTATAATGTAACAAAAGATTTATATATTTTAAATAAAGATTTTTTTCTTTGAAACTTTCTATTCATCAAAGAATCCTGAAAAAAATTTTTATCATAGTTTTCACCAAAATATTACACTATTAAACTGTTTTCAACATTAATAATAATAAAAAATGTTTCTTGAGCATCAAATCATCATATCAGAATGATTTCTGAAGTATCATGACATTGAATATTGGAATAATGGCTATTACTCCAGTAAGAATTTATTATATTAAATTATATTTATTATATTATATTACATTATTTTGATGATTTGTGCAATATACATGCAGTACCTTGTCTATGATTGACTGCATGTGAGATTTGTGCATGAGATCCCCGTACAGCAGAGATGACCATTGCTCGGGTGAGATACGCAGTCCCGCTTCCATGGCGATGTGAACGATTTGAGCGTCATGTTCACGCCGTAGGGCTTCATAAGTACGAAACTCCTCTTTGAGCTGCATGAGTGAGGAGTCTTCATCACGTTTGGTCACCTGAAAGGAAATAAACAGAAATGGCTGTTTGTGTGCACAAATAAGTTTAGCACAAGCCCCTATAATTAACACTCAAATGCTCCAAATAAGCAAAATTGATCGACATTTGATGTAAATTATCTCATTAAGATGATTTATTTCATACGGTGCCACAGTAAATCAAGCTCCAGTGAAAGATCCCAGCTCATTTACAAACATCAAGCTGTTTGGATGCATATCAAGACTTAGATATTCCCATTGCCAAGCACTTTATATCCACATCATATCAAGTTACGGCAGGCTTAACACATTAGATAACTCTTTTCCTGTCTATTCATGCCGTCAGGGGCTTCATACTGAGCGTAATGGCTGTTAAGTGATCAGCGGTTTTAGCGCAATCACTGCGTGAATCTGATTTTAGCTCTGACCTTAAAGCAGGAGGCGCGGTACAGCAGCTGAACTACGTGACCAATGCTGGTCTTAGACGCCTGAGGGAACCGCGCTTCGAGTTTCTGCACCACAAACAGCACCAGAACCTTCCGCGAGAGAGCCGAGCCGTCCTCCAGAGCCAACAGCACCAGCTTCAAAGCATCTTCCTGCATGGCTGCAATATATATATATTTATACAGACAAAGACACATAGTTAGTGCTGAGATCAATGTGTGCTTTTTTCATGTCGAAGGAATGGATTTATGCTTTGGATGTTCTCAGACTAGAAAACTCAAAATGAGATCAGATGGGAAAATCTGTGTTTTCACATTCAGAATCTGCCCTATGAGTAATCATCATTGACAACCAAGCACAAACACATATTTGGGCATAACCTTTACATACATTAAAGGAATATTTTGGATTATTTACAGCTACTTTTTTGCAGCTAGTGACAGATTGCATTATCAGACAGATTTTTAATGTTTGTACAATTCTTATGCTCATCAAGGCTGCATTTATAAGAAAAACAGTAATATTGTGGAAATATTATTATAATTTAAAACTTTTTTATTTTAATATACTGTATGTTAAAATGTAATTTATTCCTGTGATCAAAGCTGAATCTTCAGCATCATTACTCCAGTCTTCAGTGTCACATTATCCTTCAGAAATCATTTTAATATGCTGATTTGCTTTTGAAAAACATAGTCGACACAGATGGCCACTACTTTACAAGTAGAAATAATGTACAATAGAACCTAACCAGATATCTAATCATAGGTGGTTTAAAAGCAGAAATGTGAAGCTCAGCACATAAAGATACTGTGAATTTGTCAACTTGTCCTTTTGGGACTACAAGTTTGGATGTAAGATATAAGACATGTCATGACCCCTTTAACGATGAATAATAAAATGAAGCAGTGCTAGAAATGTTACACACATCGTAACATGGAACTCACCAGGTCCAAGGAACTGGCAGCCGCGTGCCCGCACGGCGGCCCATAGGTTGGCTGAGAGCTGCTGTGGGTTCTGGTGCTGCAGGATCAGTTCGGTGACAGTGCGCTCTCCTAGAGATCTGCACGCCCGAACCGCCCGCATACGCCCCTCCTCCTCAACCAGCTGACAGTTCACAAGGGTTACCAGCTTCCTCTGCATAGGTCTACTGAGCGTGCTCTGACTGAGGGTCACTACACCTGTGTGGGAGAGCAAAATGCATAGTTACATTTCTATGCATAATTCAAAGAATTATGATCTTATCAAGAAGTCAATCCACAGTCCATAAATATCAAGTATTCTGTGTGGCTGCTACATACTTATTTAACTTTGAATAAGCTATACATTTAACTTAAAAATTTATAATGCTATTTCTAATGCTGTTTCATGCATTCTGACTTATTTACACTGTGGAAGAGTTGGATTCTCATGCTAAACATGGGCAAATTTCCCGTGATGAGCGCATGCGCACATCAACCCGAGCAAGAGGAAGAGCTCTCCCATCAAAGTGCTTCGTTCGGGTTACGGAAGCCGTCGGCAGCGCTGTCATTTTGTTTTTAGACCACAAAATCAACAATGTCACTAAAGAAGTGTGTTTTTGGTTGTGAGGGAAAGATAACCTTCTTCAGCTTCCCAAATAACGTTAAGGAAACGGTGGATGCAGTTTGTTTTTCCGGAGCAGCTACGGAGTTCTGCAAGTGTGTTTGTTTGTTCCCGGTCATGAGTCGAAACTGCATCAAATGTCTGTGTTTTTTGTAATCGGTGCATAAGGGCATATGATGTCAACAACGAAAGTTATCCAGGGATAATGCCATGATGTATTGTGTGTGTGTGTGTGTGTGTGTGTGTGTGTGTGTGTGTGTGTGTGTGTGTGTGTGTGTGTGTGTGCTCGTGATGCTTTAGCTCCGCCCACTGCACGCCTCCACAAGCTCGGCTGTTATATCTGTCTTTTATAAATATGGTAAAACTAAAGACTCTTCTGAGATATGAAGGATGCAATACTACTCTATAGGTACTCAAGATTAACATGAGATTGGCAGAAACTGTGTGTTATGTACCCTTTAACAGAGAACCGTGAACTTCATTTTATTGTTATTTATTATTATTACTGACCTCATTTTATTATTGACCTAACTTATTGAATTCAAATCTAAGGGATTATTCAAGTAAATATATTAGGGCAAAGAGGTTCATTTTACAAAAGTTGGGGAATCTGCATTGTAAATACGAAATGATGTGAATTTGTGCATTTTAATGTTTTTGAAAGTAAAAAGCCTTCCAGAGAAAGTAATACATGGTTAAAAGACAATTCAAATAATAATTCATGTGTTCATCTGGAGTTGATTATATATACAGTGTAGCAATGTTGAGAAAACTCTTCTTAAAAGTGAAATGATTTCTGTGAATGCAGTGATGAAATGCTGTGTGGCTCTCAGTTTTTGACTTCCACAAACCTGGAAGAGCTTCTGAACGTATATAAGCACTAGACTTTTTTAGGAAGGAAAATATAAAATATAACAAAGAAGTAGAATCAATAAATTATAATTTACTGCCATTGTGAGAATAACATGTAATCGACAGAAAAGTAATTGTAGTCCGATTATGAGTATTTTAATATGTAATTTAATCTTAATTTTTGGAATCTGATTACGTAATCCAGATTATATGTAATCAGTTACTACCCAGCACTGCCTGTCAGTTTGTTTTTCCCACAGTTAATCTACTACTAATGCACTATATCTACTATTATTCTTACTTCCAGGAGCTGCTAAATATCCCGAGGGTGAAAGTCCCATGAGTCTTATGACTACACCACACAGTAATAGTGGATGCTTGGCAGAGGAGCTCTGCTATGAGCTCAAAGCTCGTCAATGAGGAGTTTAAGAGATTTAGCCTTTGCCGCCCCACTAGTCTGCTGTGAGGAGTAACTTTTATTGTTACTCTAATAAAACAGTCAATTGAGTCCTGAAACTTCCTGAAGCTTTACTGCTCATGGAGACCAAGTGTTTTACTGGCCTGCAAAGAGCCATTCTAGTGTTCAATAGTCAACAGTGGGAAATTATTCAATGAAAAATAAGTGACACCAGCACCCGATATGTAAAAATGCAATGAGTATGGTTTAATGTGCTTATTTCTTTGCTTCTTTTGTTTGAAATCATTTTACTGCTTCTATTAAAAATTGCTAAACATTTATGTATATTGTAATCATAAATAAAATCCCAGCATGCTTTTCTTTTGTTTAAGAATTGTTGTTTTGTTTTTCACTCTGACGCAAATATCTCCAACCACAGACAGATCAAGCACACATACCCACTGAATAACAGGAAATGTTGCGCTTTTCTAATCTAAGCTCCTTCAGCTGCAAACCTAAACAATAATGCAGCACTCACAGGCGTTGTTCATGACATCAGAGTGACAATCTACCTGTATCATTCTCTTCGCACTCTCACCTTTCCCTCCACTGACTGGTTTGAGATACAGCGCCAGCTCCTCCACACAGATCCTGCACACTTCATAATGTCTCGTGTCTTCAGCACTGCCCACACTCACAATCTCTCCTTCCGGAACCTGCAGAAAACAAAAGGCATTGGCAGATATGAAGCCCCGCGAGCAGATTTCTATTGTGTGTCACTGTTAAAAGCATCATTAGAGACCACTGGTGAAAATGACCTGTTTGGAGTGAAGCTAAATTAAAATATTTAATTGTGATAAAGAAAATATAAGCCAAATATAATTACAATAAGCCAAAAATAAATAAACATGAGAAATTCACTGGGATTCGTGATAAGTTGGTAACATTTTAGAATCAGGTTGTTTTAGTTAGCATTAGTTAATGTATTAACTAACATGAACTAACCGTGAGCAGTTCATTTGTCACAGTATTTGTTCATCTTTGTTAACGTTAGTTAATAAAAATACAGCTGTTCATGGTTTGTTCATGTTAGTTCACAGTGCATTAACTAATGTTAACAAGATTTTAATAATGCATTAGTAAATGTTGAAATCAACAATGACAAAGATAAATAAGTGCTTTATAAGGGCAGTTCATTATTAGTTCAAGTTAACTAATGCAGTTAACTAATGTTAACTAATGAACCTTATTGTAAAGTGTTACCAGTTCATTAGTAAATTAATGATTAAAAATGATATATAGTATTGTAGGTTTCAATTCATTTCTTGTAAAACTTTCAGTGACATGCACAATCAAGAAACTGAAAATAAAACTATAAAAATAAATAGTTTTAAGCTTCACAGCTCTGAAAGGTTTGAAGAGCTGTGAAAATTAGCTGTGAAAACACAGCACTAAAACTAGCTCTTAAATCTGTGAAAAGTTAAGAGTAGTCAAGAGTAATCCTATGTCACTAAGACCAAATCACAAACAATCCTAATGGCTGTCGCGGACCTTTCTCCCCTTTCCCTCTTCCACTTCGCTTCCTGTCTACTCACTGTCCTATCATAATAAAAAGCAAAAATGCCAACAAAAAAAATTATAATAATTTAGTAACACTTTAGAATAATGGTCATTAGTTAACATTAGTTAATTACATTAGTTAACACAAACTAATAATGAACTGCCCTTATAGAGCATGCCCTTATAACGCATGTTAATTTCAACATGTACTAATACTTTATTAAAATCTTGTTAACATTAGTTAATGCACTGTGAACTAACATGAACAAACCATGAACAGCTGTATTTTTATTAACTAACGTTAACAAAGATGAACAAATACTGTGACAAATGAACTGCTCACGGTTAGTTCATGTTAGTTAAAGTCCCAGTGAACCGGAAGTAGCAAGTGAGTTTTCTTCAGCGCTGTGACGTATTTCCAGGTGAAACGGAATATTGAATAGAGGGCAGGGTTTGACTTCAGCGCTCCTCCTCTCCATCTCTCACTCATAGCAGACTAACAGTTGGAGGGGAGTGGTCAAACCTAAGCCGTCAAACTGACATCATCTGAGAAGGAATGCCGTTTCCAGACCGGAAGTTACTTTTCAGATTTTGATTAAAGATTACCGTGACAAATTCAATTTTCTATTAACTTGCACAGATTAACTGTTCACCTTAAGACCTTTAATATGTGCTAACAAAGTAAATATGGTAAATTTTGATTTCATAAGGACTTTAATACATTAACTAATGTTAACTAATGACTATTATTCTAAAGTGTTTATGAATAATTTTTACTTATTTAATAAATAAAGAAAGAAAATAATATCTTACCTGTGGGAGTTATTACACGAGTTCACACTTACAAATGATTGGATAGAGTAAAAGAGTAAAAAAACCTGAGTATTGCCCCGTATCTCGGGTGAGGAGTCGGGGATGCAGAAAACTGTCATGGTAATTACATGAGTCAGCTGTGTACACTGTAAATATGTCTCTTCTCAAGCTAATTAGATAGTGCTCCACCCGAACTTGTTTATTTGTTTATAAAACATAATTTGTCACTTGAATTCTACAATCTCTCGAGAAGGAGGCTGACAATTAGCTGAACATATACTTGTTTAATTAGTGACACTTAGCCTACTTTTTAAAACTTTTATTTGAATATGGCAATACTTGAATACTTGATTATGGCAACATAATACCTCGTTCTACAATATTTCTATAATTAAATCAATCCCCCAGTATGCCCCACTCACCGGCGCCCCCACCAGCTGCAGGAGGGCACAGTTGACAGGCAGCACATCAATGTCAGTGCTAATGGCCGTCTGGTCAAAAGGGCAGGCCTTGCGGTGCAGTTTGTGCAGGCAGGTCTTGCAGACGGTGTGCGAGCAGCCCAGGCTGATGGGCTTGTGGCTGCAGGCGTCAAACTCATTGTAGCAGATGGGGCAGGATAGAAACTCAGTCCATTGAGCTGCCTGCACCGGCATCCTGTGACCTCCAGGTGGAACAATCACGCTCAGGGAGATCGCATGCCGCCACGCCCCAGCGCCTTAAACACACCTGCGGAGAGAAGAAGACATTGGGTCTCATGATGCGCTCACGTAATTACCGTAATTTCAAGATGGAAAAACGTGATGTTGTACTCTGAGCTGTTCACACACTGGGACTGGGAATAAGTTTTTATGGTAAAACTATAAATGCCTAAATGAATCTGTGTCAGGTGGTACAGCAGTCACGTGGTGTAGGAGCTCTCAGAAAATTCCCAGTTATGGCGTGAACCTACTGTACCTTCATTCAGCAACTGTGCATTCACACAAATCTGTGCATGAAATGTTTTTAACGTTATGTACAATTCGTAAAATTGAAACCTGAAACCACACTTACACAAATGAATGATTCAATGACAAATAATTTTTTTTTAAAGTAGCTTGTGACATCTACTGGAGTAACAATGTAATGATACAATCCTGAACCACCTCCATGGTGGGGTTTTGTCTTCCATCAGTCCCACATTTGCCGCCAGAACCACCTCCTCAGCCATTTTACGGCGCAAGGCCGGAGGGGGGCGTTCTGTCACAGTTATGCTCAATTTAGAATTACGTCTTCTATCAGTCGATAGATGGATTAAGTTTAATAAAGATTGTTGTTATTTATACCTTCTTCTTTATCGCTGGACTTAAACCATGAGACACAGGTTGTGCTGTTTGTTTTTGCATGTAACCTGTGATTTTTTTTTATTTATTGTTCCAGTAAGCAACCACTCATCCTAGCAACCGCATAGCAACCACTTAGCAACCACTCAACAACACCCTAGCACCATGCTACTCATATTCTCTTTAGAAATGATCTTTCACTCTCACTTCCCTGCTTCTCTTATGCAATTTCTTATTTCTTATCACCTTTCAGCTACAGGAATAAACTGTCTTGCACTCAGACTCATTCATGTTCTTCACATCTCCATTCACTCAAGCCCTCCCTCACTCATTCTCTAAATCCCTCTATTTGTTTCTGAACTCCTCTCAGTCTGTATGCTGCTCTTCAGGGACTTCCTGCAGGACGGAAGGTGGAGCAGATAAGAGTGATTTACAAACAGCTATCAACAGTATGTTGACTGAAACCCCACATTACACACATTTCACAAACGTCAGTGAGAGGAACTAATAAAAAAGACAGTTGAAAATGGACTTTATCTTTACCAGCGGCTCATAGATTGCTCTTGTCGGAAGGTGTAAAATTACAGAGAAATCATTCATTCCCTTACTTGGACACTACACCCCAGCTAACAGGGAATGTTCCCATAACTTTCACTAACATTTTTTAAAGGTTGTGTAAATGTTAGGACAAAACGTTCTTAAAATAATGTTTATGGAACGTTCTTATAACACTATTAATATTTTATATTCTTTCTTGTAATGTAGAGAGGAAACAATGTTCTCAGAACGTCCTTATGATTAATATTTGCTGAATATTCCTGTATTCTTAGCAGAAAACATTGTGATAATATTTGTTTTTGATGAATGTTCTTATAAATTTTTATAGAAAATGTTGATTAACTAAATCTTGGGAGAATACGCTTTTTGACCATTATTCTCAGAAACTCTTTTAATCATTAGGGATCGTTCTCGAAACTTCTTCAGAACTATGTTCAATAATGTTCTTCAATAGTAACAAGAGAACGTTCTCATGACGTCTTCAAAATGATAGAATAATCAAGAAACCTTCTATATTAAAAACTAGACGTTAAAAAAACATTCACAAATATCGTTTTCATAACTTAAAGGGAATGTTAGCGAAAAGTTCTTAGAGTATATTTCAGTTGGCTGGGACCATAGACTGTAAAAAAAGACTGGGACAGAGCTGCAGCTGTCACGTAACTGCTGTCCTAGCACCTGCTGGACGGACAAACCCCTCGGTTGATGTCTGTTCCTCCAGGAAAAGCTTCGGTGACACTCCATACCCTGTCAGAACTACCATGTCATGCAAAATTATGCAAGGGCCCCCACTGCTGTTGAGAATCAATCATTTGTCAGGGAGAGACTCTTGCCTGTGGCCATGTGGGCACTCCTCTTTCAGAACATTTTATTCATCACACTCTTAAAAGTATAAGAAAAACAGCCATGGTTCATCTAAAGGTATGGAAAAAAATCACTGTATAAAATCTTTACTGTTAGGTAAAAGAAAAAGAAAAAAACTATTTGGCAAAAGTTTATTGGCAGTTTATTACGAGAAGTGAATCCTTTAACACAAAGCAATAGTAGGCTATATAATATAGAAAATGTAATATATACTGCATTACTTTTAAACTATTCTAAACAATTCAGATGCAACCTTAGAAAGTAAATACGAAGATAGTAAGTTGCACATACATACATACATACATGCATTAAAAATTAATTAAATTACGCACCATGTAAGTGACTGTGCGCGTGAAACATCCACAGTAGCTTGAATCTGCTCGCGCGAGTCATATTTCCACGCTGCTGCTGCTGAATTGAATGTCGCTGGGACCACGCGTGTGACTAAACGTGTTCGTGGGGTCTGAATATAGTTGCGGTGGTGGGTTTCGGGGCGTTGTGATTCATGGTCACGGGGAGAATCTGCGCGAGGGAATTCTGTTATTTACACGCCCACTCAGCCACCCGAATCACGCGAGTGAACATCATCGACACACTTCGCTTAGCCAACAGTGTGTACATTTCACATGTTACCTTTATAATTACAACTGTATTAATACAACGAATGTTGCTTCACAACATAATAGGTATATCAACAATTTGGTAAATGACGCAGCAGTGACGTTAAAATATATTTTAAATTAGAGGGGAAAAAATGGGTTTGTTTAAACAGAGCACGTCGAGTGTGGAACGTGTTGAAAAAAACACAAAGATCAGTCAAGCTCATAAACAGGAAATAACTTCACTGTCTTGTGACCATGTGACGTTCAGGGACTGAAGAAAAAATAATGAACTCAAGCAATAAAACGTCATTTAATATATTAGCTACTGTAAAACAGTATCTATTTCATTCATTTTATCCTATTTTCGTGCTAAAAGTTAAGGTGAAGTAAAACTGCACACTGCTTAACTCCTAAAATGTCACCTAAATAATATGTGAGCATATAAATGAAAAATATTTAGACTTATTCCAACCTTCTCATTTAACCCACATCCCAACCAACATCGCCGTAATACATAGCCAAGGATAAACCATGAAATGACCACTTTCATCAAGCCAATTTGCACCTGGTGCCTCAGTAGGCTAGTCCCTTGATGGATGGTCCCGTGTGTTTCATGGAAAGCACTTGTTCCAATATATCAACAGGCCCAGAACCTGAACCCCAGGAATGTTGAGGGGTAATGGGTGCAAATGTGCGCACCAGTATATCTTTAGGTCACCGTGACCTTAAAGTTGGAACATCCTATCCCTGTCACCCCCAACACCACCTCTGGCTTCTTACTTCTGCACATACACATTTTTGTAGCTCATACACCAATAGCCATACATTCAAATGGAAGGCAAAATGAAACTTGCACTCCTTACAAGTTGCAATGGCAAAACAAAGAGATGAATCAACTTCTTAGTGAGAGTTCTCCATAACTGTTATTGTTGTATAAATCATTCGTTATTAAAAATATATATATATATATATATATATATATATATATATATATATATATATATATATATATATATATATGCCATGTTGTCAAACCTAATATGGTAATAACTAAATCAACTAAATAACTAAATCAACTGGTTTCAAGGCAATACAATGATTATGGGCGATTTCTAAAAATGGAATAATGTAGAAAAGGTCAGGAGAGTGCATTTGTACTCTTACAGTGTATAGTGAAACTGAAACTATACGGTTTATTGCCTGAAATGTGTTTTTGTGTGTTTTTAAACGTTAAGAAATGAGAGCATCATTAGTTTCAATGGAAATGAACATTATCCAATTATTTGGGTGGATCGGATGAATGAAACGTGAAGAATCAATTGTTCTCCAGACGCGGAAGTCTTTTGAGCGCGAATCGTGCTTGATGGTTGTTGTGCAACTTTACTGACATCTGTGCACCTATAAACTTATACTTTATCTTCTTACATATGCAGGTGGTTCACGAAACCATCATGAAAAAGACTGATTATACATTGAAAATGCATTGATTATTATTCTTGACCAAGCATTCTATTAGACGTTGGAATAAAGGCATGGAATTATATCTAATATAATATGCAATGCACATCACCCCAAACGCAAAAGGCATTGGCGAAACTTCTTGCACAAATAACTGGATGTTCAACAAACTTAAAGCAAGGCGACATCGGCATGCTGTTGCTCTTGCATCACTGTCCATTGTCTGACTATTTGTTTTCATAGAAACAAAAGTTTGAAAATAATTTTATTATGGGGATGTTGCATAATCATTTCGCGCACATCTTGAAAGCAGCGCGCGCCACACCAGCAGCGAACCTCAATGATCTACTCCCCAAATACTAAGTCGCGCGACTTGCACTTACCGTAGGCTATACAGAGTATCATCATAACCGTCCATAGTTTATGTGCACTTCGCCATCAAGACCAAATTCTTCATCGCATTCAATTATTTACAGCTGAGCCAGACTTGTTGTTCAGATTTTGTGGCGTCCTTTTATTCCGTCCAGACATCACATAAAATAACATATGTAATTAATTTCCAGAGATTTGGGAGCGCATTCCCTGACAGCGCGACATGTTCGGCATGAGCAGGTACACTCCCATGACCGTCAGCGAATATACGAAAACTACTATGACGAAGTGTTCCTTTTTAATATTAAACAGCCGGGCGTGTTCCATTGGATGACTACAACACAGCGTCTGTGTAATCTAATTAATATTCATGAGCCAAGCCCTCTGCTTTAGGGTTGTGGGAAACCATTTTTCTTCTCAATTACTAGACCGTAAGCTTTTACGTTCGTCATTTCCTACTCTAAATTAATACTAGTAGGCTTAACCTACATAAAGTGATTCTTGAGGTCGTGAGACTGAAATCCGTGTCGTTTATTGGTTGTGTTCAAAATGACGTGTGGTTCAAGATATATTTCGTTTAGCCTATTTTAAATAAATAAATATGTATCTACGTTTGTTTGTTTGTTTGTTTTGTTTAGAATTTATTTTAAATACATATTTTAGAACAAATTAACGGTTGCATTTATATGTTGCCTCTAAAATTGTGTAATAGCCTAGTAATAAAGTAATAAAATAATACTTAATGGAACCAGAATCCTTATACATTCCTTACGATTCCTAGTTTTACTCTCCAAAGTTACCAAGCAACCCTTTTATTACCTAATTAATATTCATTAGCCAAGCCTTCGCCATAGTGGGATTCGCAATTTCAAAGATCCGTCAAGCAGTGAGATTCCGAGTCCATATCACTCCGCCGCAGATGCTCGCATCCCGAATTGAGCTGTGGATGTGCTTGTTTAAACCTAAAATGACTCGGTCAGATCCTGAAAGTGTGCTGCTTTTCAACAGAATATGCCATTGGATGCTGTTGTTGTTGATTATTGTGCAAGGTACTATTTTCATGTAGGGGGCAAGGATAAAGATGTAAAGGGGCAAAGCCGGAACAAGCCGCTTTTCGAGGCGTAGGCTGCATGTATTTTAAAGAGACAGAAATGCTTTAGTTGAGCGTCAGGGCAGGAGATCATGTGAATCTGTTTGTTCATGCAGCTTATATGTCTCTTGGTGAAATAAGAAATATAATGTGTAGCTACTGATAGTATATTAAACTTGAAAATATACTTGAATTTGTCCATAAAGGTTAACTTGCCTCCATACTCATCATGGGAACCTACTGTATAGTCTTCCTCGATTTGTGCCAATGAAAGAATCCTTTGACTCTTTTGCAACCGTAATGCTCAGTCCGCAGCACACTTGTTTTTCTTTTTTTTTTTTTTTTTTTTTTTTTTTTGAGTGTGAATTCAAGCACACACTTTCTGTTCCTCCTTTGAGATTCAATGTATTGTAGACTACAGTAGGTGTGTGCTCACAGAGAAAACAAAAAGAGCCCATTTATACAAAGCAACATGGCATAAACATATAGATAAAATAGTGCCCAATACTATATATTCTATTTGATAAAACCCTGACAAATGTAATATTGTTTTTTTTTTTTCATACAGTGAATGGTGTCTCCTGAACCTATGTGTATTATGCATTACTATTTTAATTGAGAATATCCATAAAGGTCATAAAGCTGAACATAAAAACACTTAAATTTGCATTTAAAGTCACAGTTTGCTCTTCAGACTGTCACCATGTTAACACATCTACCCCCATTCACTCACTTTTCATTTGTATTACAGAAAACCCAAGTGAGGGAGACATTATTGATAAGGATGTTGGCGACATCGTCTGGCCATAAAAAGACACTACAGTCATATTGTACACATTTAAATGCGGTAGTTAATCAAATACTGTAGTGTAGATTATTTTGTCATATTTTGTTATTTTACCGATATCTAACATGCATAATATACTAATATACTTATTTGCAATAATGAAAAAAATCCCCGACCACAAATAAGAGACAAAAAAGGGCCTGAATATCTTAATTGTAAAGGAGGCTTACAATGTTGATCATTAACCTCAAGAGGTCAGGCCTAAAATTGTATGAGCTACTTTATTTTCTTATTTTCTATCAAACACCTAACAACATTTGTTTATTCATATTTTTAATTAATTGGGTCAGTCTCATATCTCAGTCTCATATTTCGGTCCCCCAGACATTTTAAAGTGGTGGTTCACCAAAATCAAATGTTAAAAGCTTTTCACAATACTTTGGTATGTCAGTTATAATGAATACAAATAATTATTGCATTTAATTAATTTTATCATAAAATAATGCATTATTCCCAGTGGAAATGGCCGAAATTCACTAGGTGGACTCTACACTGAAAAATATGATTTTTACTGCTTGTTCAAATTGTTTAGTTAAAATGAGCTAAAGCAACACAATTGTTATACATTTTGTTCTAACATAATCTGATTGTGTTCAATCCACTTAAATATAAATCAAACTGAAGTTTACTTAATCTGTGTTGAGATTACATGAATGATTTGTGTTGCATTAACTGAAACGGGGCGGGGCTTGTTAGTTCCCAGAATGCTTTGCATAAGGCTAAATTAAGAGAGTGTAAATGTTGTTATTTTATATGTAAAAGTATTATTTTATGTATTTTTGAGAAAGATGAGAAAGGGGGAGACTTGATTGTGTTTGATGGTGTTTAATATTCTATTATTTTGGAATTATTAGAAGAATTTAAGTTACAGTGGGTTGCCATTGTGGAGAAGAGTGGAGTGTTTGCTTAGGCTGTGGAGTAATACAACTAATGCCATAACGGCTTTGCTGAAGGAGCTTTTAACACTTCGCATTAAAGATGCTAATGTGTGCTATTGCTAGCTAAAAGTTTGTCAACCAGCTAGTGCAATATTATAATTCATTTGTGTAACATTAAAATATATGAAACTGAATGCCTGAATCATGTCAGAGCCATATAAAATTCACTTTGAGACTACTTAATTGGTAGTCACTTAAACTGTATTCATTCCATGATGTTGAAGTTACATGAACAAATTATGTTCGTTTAACTTAATTGATTCATGTGGGACCGATGTACACAAAGTAAATCCAACACTTTTTTGTTTTGTTTTGTTTTTTCCTGACATTACTAAAGAAACTGGTGTGGAAGCAGCAAACAGTTTCTTGATTTGACTACGGTGTACTGGTTTGATTCTGTGGATCTTTCAGAATGTGTCTAGTGCTAACTGTTCCGGGTCCGGCAAGCTTGAGACTGTTGCTGGACCTATGTCCATGATTGAAGTATCAACTGATGGCAGTGTCTTTGGCGTCAACTCTCAAGGGGCCTTATACCAAAGGTGAACTGAACAGTCCTCATATTAAACACTGTATGAACAAAAGTAGATGAATGATGATCTGATGTAAATGTAACACCATTTTCGTCTGTTGCAGAACTGGCATCACTCGCTCCAACCCCGCTGGCTCCGACTGGAGCGTGATCGCTGCCTGTCCCAATGGCCACAAGCACGTGAGCTTTGACCTGGGAACGCTGTGGGTCGTCTGTGTTGATGACTCCATCCGTAGATGTCCTTTATAGTCTGTCATGAGTCACTGCAGCAACAGAGCTCAATCATTTAACAGAAACCTCTGTTTTCAGTCACTGTAAACTGAAATCTACAGCTAAAAGCTGTACTTCTCTTGTTTGCTGTTGAATCAATAAAGCAGCATGATGCCATCTTAACAGACTCTTTGTAGATCATTTGGTTCAGTGCATCCTCGGGTGAAATGCAGCTCGACCTAGTGTAAATTTCCTATATTCAAATGGCTTGTTTTTAATTTTAAAGACTAGTAATGCATGTGTGTAGACTTTGTTAAAATAACAACAAAAGAACATTTTAAGTAACTTTTTCACTTAAGGGCACTTGACTAATTACAATTTATCAGTTAAACGTCACAGACCACATTGCTAGAACCTGCCTGATCTTGCATATTTGCCTTGTACAGCATTGGGATGATCAGGCCATTCCTATTGGAACATGCAACTTGCCATCCAAGCTCTCGTTCCAGATTGGACTATTGTAATGCTCTCTTGGCCACTGGCATCAAAGTCAAGGTGCTGATGTTTGCTTGCAGAACAACTGGCTCTGCACCCCTACACAAACTCACTGCTTCAAATTTATACACTCTCCAGAAGCTTGTGTTCTGAAGGTGAATGTTGTGAAGGTCGTGGATTCTGAAATCCACTGCCGCTTCAATATACCTATATGTCCCCTAATTATATTTATCCTCTATAATTATTTTTAATGGTTCTTTCCAGTTATTATATTACTTAAGAGAACCACTGATTATTATGTTTTAAAGTTTGTATTTGGTCTCTGAGGAGTGACTGAGGGTCTTAGGGATGTGTCACTAAACACTTGATAGGTATCACATACCCCTAACATGCCAGGAGTGCAGTAACAGTGCTTACTCACTTAGCCTGTTTTCCAGAGATGAAAAATGGATTTGTCTTTCATATATTTTATTCATTTTATATTTCCTTTTACTGCAACACTAAATAATTATGGTGAATACTATCTGTACCTCTCACTGAGAGAAAGCGCATGTTATCAGTACGTTTTGGGAAACTTTCTGGTCAGAACTGGAGCTCAACCAACGCCAACCTGGGAGAGACTGTGTATGTGTGCCGTATTCTGTTACAGATCATTATTGAATGTGTACAACGGGCAGGCATCCTAGGGAGAGTGACAATGTGTTGTTCTGGACAAGCTGGCACCTGCTCCAGACCTGCGGTCACTACGTGCCTAATTCCGGGGTGAAAGCATCAAACAAATGATCTATGGAGACGTGCATCTGATTTACTGACAATGTGTGGAAATTTACTATGACTATCTATTTTCTCTTAGCCAATCAGAATTATTCCACCTGCAGTAATGACGTGGCTAGACAGTGAAAAGAGTATAACTGTTGAGAAATTGTATGTACGAAAGCTGGTAGAGAGGGTGCACGGCCTACGAACTCCTTGTGAGACTTGAAGCTGGCTTCTGCTGATGAAACTGCAAACTATTCTTCAGTAAATTTTTCTTTAATTAATCGCACTGACTCTTGGTCTTCATTCTCTAGGTCCTAAACTGTTATCCCCTAACAGGTGCCGGCACAATCACTTTCACAGACCTTTACCTGGACTGTTCCATGCTGGTGGAATAACATGACTAACTCCAACCTAACTCATCATCCATGATTGTTATTGTACATGGAAAACCTATTTCTGTCAGGATTGCTATTGTCAAAGTGATAGACAATTAGCATAGTTTAAATTGGCGGTATGGTTCTGTTCTGGGCAAGAACTCCCTGTGCATTCATGCAGCCTAGCATGGATTAGAGCAGGGAGAGCAGTGATAAACCCCCAAGGGTAAACAGAACAGAAGCAACAATGTATTGCAGATAGCATTAATGTCAATATTAAAATGTACAACCTAATTCGGGAATTTAGTCTGATTCAGGGGGAATCCAATGCCAAATCCTGACTGACGAGTGGAGGAGCTGGGGATGGAGGGGGGTAATTAGCTCCGGAGAAATGCGATAGCAGCTGATAATACTGAAGGAGCTTATATATGCATGCTGTGATAGGCATCGTATTGCTACAGGTAGACGTGATCAGCTGACAGTCAGCTGATACAAGCTTGACTAACGTGCCCTGCCAGAACAAACGCTATGCTGGATATTTTAAACTTAAATGACTGTAGATGGACAGATCAGATTTATAAAACAACTCATAAAAACCTTAAATTTGCAGAGATTAACTTGAAAATTAGTTGTTTTATATGTAACATAAACATAATTTATGACATAATATGACATAATTGATCTGTTTTCCACAGTTTAATAAATGATTATTAACAGTAATATACCGTAATTTAATAAATTTTGACTGTAAAGTCTACTCTGTATTTTTAGAGTTTTTGCATGTAATTTTGTGAAATGGATATTTGCTGTAATTTAACGGACTCAATCTGGAAACTCTGCTGCCAGACTTTTACCGTTTTTTTTATTATTTATTTTTTTTATACAGGATTTTTTTTTTCTTTCTTCCAGGCAGTGGATTATTACTATACACTAATCATTTTGTTATGCATATACTTCACTGAATTTGTAAACGGTATAAGTACTGAAAATATTTAATAAAATGTGCACAGTATCTATAATGTTTTACAATATTGTATTTATTTGTGTTACTTTCTTGTGAAAAATATTCTCCCCCAAAAAAAAGCTCAACCCCATCACATTGAGTGTTCAGTTTAGACTCCACCCATAAGTGACATCATTTACCAGAAATGACATCATCAACAGAAGATGGTAAGTAGTTTCATACTTTTTATTAATATTTTTATGTCATTGCTGTCATATGTGGTCTACTATCCTACACTACATGAGGAACAGTGGCCATTTTGAGCAAAAAAACTCAACACTGTCACATATCTGTATTGTTTCAGGGTTGAAAACTTGTGACAGGGTTGAGTTTTTCACTTCATTTATGAGTAATTATAATACAAAAACATAAAATAGTCATAGTTTCAGTAAAGACTTACCAAAAAACATCATTTTGTTATACATAGAATATTTGATGTAATGTGTCCACTCAAACACCAGCAAGCATCCTATGTCAGAAATGGCAGCCACATCAGTAGCAGAAATATTGTGCTGTATACATGCAGATATGTTGACCCAAAAAGAAGGGCATAATATGAGAGAGAGACTAAATTAAACATAAAATTGAAGGCAATGTCTCACTAGAGGGCACTCCACCCCGGGTTGAGAACCACTGGTCTAGTGTAACCTTACAGTGAGTCTGCAGTGACTGAATCCCAAATGGCACACTTCGGGTTGCATCCTACAGAGACTGTCCTTCCTAGTACTGTCCTTCAGAGGCTTGTAGGCTAGTGTCCTCCTCAGTAATTAAACGCTAGAATGAGACGGTCTAAAATACTATTAAAACTTTATTTTGGAAAATTACTTTGTATTACAAATCTTTATGTTAAAGGTGCACTACGTAACATTTTTTCAGTAAAATATCCAAAAACCACTAGGCCAGTGTTATATATTTTGTACAAACCCGATTCCAAAAAAGTTGGGACACTTTACAAATTGTGAATAAAAAAGGAATGCAATAATTTACAAATCTCATAAACTTATATTTTATTCACAATAGAATATAGATAACATATCAAATGTTGAAAGTGAGACATTTTGAAATGTCATGCCAAATATTGGCTCATTTTGGGTTTCATGAGAGCTACACATTCCAAAAAAGTTGGGACAGGTAGCAATAAGAGGCCGGAAAAGATAAATGTACATATAAGGAACAGCTGGAGGACCAATTTGCAACTTATTAGGTCAATTGGCAACATGATTGGCGATTTTGTGGTTAAAGCGGCAGACGCAGGTCAGTGCAGGTATGGAGACGCGTTTTTTAGCTTGAGTTCCTTGTTTATAAAGCCTGATACTCTGCAAAAGTAGGCCTATAGAAGCGAGATGCAAGCACAACAGTAATGCGTTTAAAAAACCATAGAACAGTATAGCACAATGGAATGGAAAAAAAAAACAGACTCTGTGTAGCATAATTGCCCCTTTCCAGCAAATAAAGTTGCATTCTCTTTTCTTTACAAATTATTACTGGACAGTAAAAAAGTTAAAATGTTATAAATAAATATAGTTAATAATATAAGAATAAGAACATCCATCCATCCATCCATCCATCCATCCATCCATCCATCCATCCATCCCTCCCTTCCTTCTACAGGTGCCTAGAACCGGGCCTGGTTGCCACACAGTAAGCCTTTGTCAGTATGCATTCAGTATGCATTTTGCCTATATATTCATTTAACATAAATAACAAATACCTTGTGCATGTTTATATTCGTTGTACCTATCTGTTCTGTTCAATATTATTTTCAGATGGTCCATGGTTATAATTATTCATAAGTATGCAGTGTCATAACTACATCTCTGACGTTTATAACAAACCAAACAGTTTGAAAATCGGTAGAAAATTGAGCAAGTTATGGTTGTTTAAAAAGTACACTCACCTAAAGGATTATTAGGAACACCATACTAATATTGTGTTTGACCCCCTTTCGCCTTCAGAACTGCCTTAATTCTACGTGGCATTGATTCAACAAGGTGCTGAAAGCATTCTTTAGAAATGTTGGCCCATATTGATAGGATAGCATCTTGCAGTTGATGGAGATTTGTGGGATGCACATCCAGGGCACGAAGCTCCCGTTCCACCACATCCCAAAGATGCTCTATTGGGCTGAGATCTGGTGACTGTGGGGGCCATTTTAGTTCATTGTCATGTTCAAGAAACCAATTTGAAATCATTCAAGCTTTGTGACATGGTGCATTATCCTGCTGGAAGTAGCCATCAGAGAATGGGTACATGGTGGTCATAAAGGAATGGACATGGTCAGAAACAATGCTCAGGTAGGCCGTGGCATTTAAACGATGCCCAATTGGCACTAAGGGGCCTAAAGTGTGCCAAGAAAACATCCCCCACACCATTACACCACCACCACCAGCCTGCACAGTGGTAACAAGGCACGATGGATCCATGTTCTCATTCTGTTTACGCCAAATTCTGACTCTACCATCTGAATGTCTCAACAGAAATCAAGACTCATCAGACCAGGCAACATTTTTCCAGTCTTCAACTGTCCAATTTTGGTGAGCTCGTGCAAAATGTAGCCTCTTTTTCCTATTTGTAGTGGAGATGAGTGGTACCCGGTGGGGTCTTCTGCTGTTGTAGCCCATCCGCCTCAAGGTTGTGCGTGTTGTGGCTTCACAAATGCTTTGCTGCATACCTCGGTTGTAAAGAGTGGTTATTTCAGTCAAAGTTGCTTTTCTATCAGCTTGAATCAGTCGGCCCATTCTCCTCTGACCTCTAGCACCAACAAGGCATTTTCGCCCACAGGACTGGTGCATACTGGATGTTTTTCCCTTTTCACACCATTCTTTGTAAACCCTAGAAAGGTTGTGCGTGAAAATCCCAGTAACTGAGCAGATTGTGAAATACTCAGACCGGCCCGCCTGGCACCAACAACCATGCCACGCTCAAAATTGCTTAAATCACCTTTCTTTCTCATTCTGAGATTCAGTTTGGAGTTCAGCAGATTGTCTTGACCAGGACCACACCCCTAAATGCATTGAAGAAACTGCCATGTGATTGGTTGATTAGATAATTGCATTAATGAGAAATTGAACAGGTGTTCCTAATAATCCTTTAGGTGAGTGTATATAACAACTGAAAAAAGGAGAAAAATCTCTGCTTTTGACTGAAGACCTTTTGTAACTTAAGTAACTTTAGTGTACATAGTTTTGGTTGCAGAAATACAAATATGTATAAGAGCTGAGATTGCATATAATTATTCAAAACATTGATCTATTGATCTTTAAACTATTGATCTTTAGTGGAAAAGTTTTTGAAACTTTAGATTTTGAAACTAGGGCAACTTCCTTAACATCATTCAAATGGTATAATATTTCGGTAACACAAAGCCTATATATAATGCATTATAAAAGTATTACTAATGCATTAATTACTCCTAATCCACCTTATAATGCATTGTATCCAACCTCAGTTATAATACTTAATAAAGTATATAACACATGACAAACAACCAATTTCAGGCGTACCAAGGAATCAATAAATGTTATAATGCATTTTAACTTTGGTTACAATTATTTATGAAAATATACAATACACTATAATGTACATAATGAATACCTTTATAATTAATTATATATAAAGGCTTTAAGTGTTACTAATATTTAATAAATCTGTTGCTTATCGTATCATTGTTTTCTTTTAAATAAATATATATATATTTTTTTTACACTATTTTTTATTATACATTCAATTTAGCAAATTCTCCCTCAGATTCTCAGCATGCCTCTGTCTCGCTCTTAGTATTTTCTGGGCATGCAATAATGCTGACTCGGCCAGCACTGCTGCCTGTGAAGTCCAGGCTGGCACTGCTGCTTCCTGTGGGGTCCTGACATGCACAAGTGGCTCAGGGATCTTTAGTTTTTGTCTGCTTTGTCCTGTTGAAGGAACAAACATAATCATGTAATGCTGACCAAATTTAATGGTTATTCTTATACAGTTATTCTTGGAGAAAATCTAAAGACATATTACTTCTACTATTTCAATATGAGGGTTAAATGAATTGAAAATGACACATTACTCATCCCAGATTAAATTATTAGTGTTTAATTGTTTAAATCTAAGTAAAATTGAGAGAAAGGAGGGACTAACCAATGCTCTCTTTTGGGTCAGCTGGGATCTGGGGTACATCTGGGGTCCCAGAATGCTCAGACACAGTTTTTGCGATCCTGGGGAGCATGGGTGCTCCCTGGGTGAAAGAGACAGACACTGGTGCATTTAGCAAATTCTCCCTCAGATTCTCAGCATGCCTCTGTCTCGCTCTTAGTATTTTCTGGGCATGCAATAATGCTGACTCGGCCAGCACTGCTGCCTGTGAAGTCCAGGCTGGCACTGCTGCTTCCTGTGGGGTCCTGACATGCACAAGTGGCTCAGGGATCTTTAGTTTTTGTCTGCTTTGTCCTGTTGAAGGAACAAACATAATCATGTAATGCTGACCAGATTTAATGAGTGATTCTTGGAGAAAATCTAAAGGCATTACTTCTACTATTTCAATATGAGGGTTAAATGAATCGAAAATTATACATTACTCATCCCAGATTAAATTATTAGTGTTTAATTGTTTAAATCTAAGTAAAATTGAGAGAAAGGAGGGACTAACCAATGCTCTCTTTTGGGTCAGCTGGGATCTGGGGTACATCTGGGGTCCCAGAATGCTCAGACACAGCTTTTGCGATCCTGGAGAGCATAGGTGCTCCCTGGGTGAAAGAGACAGACACTGGTGCATTTTGCAAATTCTCCCTCAGATTCTCAGCAAGCCTCCGTCTCGCTCTTAGTATTTTCCGGGCGGGCAATGCTGCTGACTCGGCCGGCACTGCTGCTTCCTGTGGGGTCCTGACATGCACAGGTGCACCCACTGGGGAACTGTTGGGTAAAGGTGCGTCCAGTGGGGACTTGGTAGACATGGGTGCTATCTGTAAGGAAGAGGCTTGAGGATTCTGCTGCAGCTGCTCCTTCTTCAGCAACACAGGGATCGTCAGAGTTTTCATCTCTGGGATCTTGTCAGGGACACCCTGAGCATCCTGTGTGCAACAGAGATGTGCACCCTTTCGAGAAGAGGCTAGAGGCTGCCTCATTGGCTCAGGGATGTTAAGCCTTTTCTTCTCTGGGATGTTGTTAGGCACAGGTGCTCCCTGAAGAGAACAGACATACGGCTTCTGCTCCAGCAGCTCCTGCCTCAGTGGCTCAGGGATCTTTAGTTTTTGCCTGCTTTGTCCTGTTGAAAGAACAAACATAATCATGTAATGCTGACCAGATTTAATCAGTGATTCTTGTAGAAAATCTAAATACGTATTACTTCTACTATTTCAATATGAGAGTTAAATGAATTGAAAATGATACATTGCTCATCCCAGATTCAATTATTAAAGTATTTAATTGTTTAAATATAAGTAAAATTGAAAGAAAGGAGGGACTAACCAATGCTCTCTTTTGGGTCAGCTGGGCTGAAGGCTCTAGAGTAGAGGCTAGAGGCTTCTGCTGCAGCAGCTCCTGTCTCAGCGGCTCAGTGATCTTTAGTTGTTGCCTCTTTGGGAGACTCTTTCCCTGTTGGAACCTGGTGGGCACTGGTGTTCCTTTTGTGGACCCTTCAGACATAGGTGCTCCCTGTGTCATCTTCTCACTCCACTGCTTCTTGGTCTCCAGTGTTGCATCTGAGAATCCTGAGTGTGGGGTCTTCTCAGATGCATCACTGAAGACCGGAGATGAGGGGCATGAAGTTTCTCCTTCCTCCACTGTTCCACACCACTGCCATGAGGTAGGGTCATACGCATGCTCCTCAGATATGGGGTCGGAAACCTCCATTATGGCCCACCACCGCCCGCAGCAAGGGCCATGATGAGCTCATCTGATTCAGGAGATGAGGACTGCTCTACGCTCTCGTCAAAATAAGTGGGCATGGTTGTAGATGTTTAAAAGATGATCGTAAGAAGTGAATAATACTGCCTTTGTGCAACCTGTATCTGTGAAACACTTAAAGAAAGACAAATTGAAGTGATGAGTTGAGTAAACAAATATGGTAACATATATGATAAAAGAGGCAAGGGAGGATGAAAGCCTCTTTAAAATGTATTCAAAATGAACAATAAAGCTGAAAAGTTAAGTTTGTTTTTATAAATGTATCTACTAATGTGCATAACTCAGATGCATATAAAGTAATGCTATATATCAATTATGTATCATGTCGCTAGTCCAAGTGTAATTTATTGACCGGACAAATAGAAGAGGATGATAACAATACAGGCTCCACTCATTAAACTGACCAATAAGAATAGATGTAAATAAATGTTGTTTGCTTCTGTCAAAAATGTGTCTTTTAAAGACATAAAAAAAGGCTAAATGAAAAGCTTCTTTTGCGTTTGTAACCATCAGTAATGGTCAGACTCAGAGGTAACATTAAGGCCAATCAGCTTACAGTATCACTTCAGTTACACATCAGCTATTTGTTGGTGAATAAAATATAATGAATCTGACAGGTCCATATAAACATTTCACATAATAAATGAGTGATTGATGGAGTTTCTCGACAAGATAATTATCAACAATTAGGCTATATATATGTAACCCCTCCTGTTCGAGCCGCCCGCTCCAAGCGGGACTCGAACCCGGGTCCACCGGCATGAGAGTCGGACGCTCTAACAAGGAGGCTAAAGGCTGCAACCTCTAGTGTCAGTCGCTAGAGCGTCTCTTGAGATCAGAGGAGTGAGGTTTACTCGCACAGCAACTACTAGCTGGCCTCCGTTACACTCACCCCCCTAAACCTCACTCCCATCCGGGTCACGGCACCAATTTTCGAACCGCCCGCTCCAAGCGGGACTCGAACTCGGGTCCGCTGGCATGAGAGTGAGACGCTCTAACAAGGAGGCTAAAGGCTGCAACCTCTAGCGTCAGTCGCTAGAGCATCTCTTGAGATCAGAGGAGTGAGGTTTACTCGCACAGCAACTACTAGCTGGCCTCCATTACACTCACCCCCCTAAACCTCACTCCCATCCGGGTCACGGCACCAATGTAACCCCTCCTGTTCGAGCCGCCCGCTCCAAGCGGGACTCGAACCCGGGTCCACCGGCATGAGAGTCGGACGCTCTAACAAGGAGGCTAAAGGCTGCAACCTCTAGCGTCAGTCGCTAGAGCGTCTCTTGAGATCAGAGGAGTGAGGTTTACTCGCACAGCAACTACTAGCTGGCCTCCGTTACATATATATACTCTTTTTTTAAAATCAACCCCAAGTTTCATTAGTTTGATCATTATTGATTTACATATCAAACATCTCATTGTACACTGCATGGAGTACACAACATTCCACTGTTTAAGCAAATTCTTAGAGTTAAGAAATATAAATTAAAATTCAGATCCCCAAACCCCTGTTTAAAAAGCGTACTTACCATCACTCGACGACTCGCTACAAAGTGCTTGATGCCTCTGCACTCAAGGTTACTCACCGAACGTTCGATGGAGCGTGGCGCATCAATGACGTGACAATGGGCCGCACGGCTGTACGTTTTTAAACATTTACAGCTGCAGATCATAGCATAGGACATACAACTTATTATAAAGTATAACAGGCCACTCAATCAAACTTAGTCAACAAATATTACAATAAAAGCATATTTTTATATTAGAAACATGCTTTTCTGATACATGTAATGTTTTTATTTTATTTTAATTTTATTTTTTATTGAAGAATGACCCATTAGCAGAACACAAAGACTAATGACATATAAAGCCATTACATTCATTGTAATTTATAAAATCAAAAGAAACATCCTTGAGCCTCAGATACTTTATTTTGTACAGTGACTTTTTTAAACAGGAAGTTTCTGTCTAATGTGCTGTCAGCCTGATCTGTCGCAAGAGCTTTTTCAGGGGTCATATAAAGTCTGAGTAACTTAGTCCGAGAGAAAATGTCCGCTGCTATTCCTCGTATCGAGCAGCTGTCATCGAGAGTGGTGCGTGTTTTGGGCTGTTACCATACACTGTAAAAAATATTTCTGTCTAAGGTTAACATTAACACCTCCCTTTGTGTTCAACAGAGGAACGAAAGTCATACCGGTTTAGATTGGATTAACGCAAGGATGAGTAAATTACAGGTTTTTCTTTTTTGTGAACTACCATATTGCTTTTTATATTTTGTGAATAAATACAATGAGTGACTAAATGTGTGTGTAGTATAAATTATTAGGCCTACATATGTTAACGTAGTCTTATAAAATGGCAACAAACAGAGGTCAGCCCTGCTCCTACAGGTAAGGTGAAATGTAAAAAGCGCTAGTAATAAACTGAATATTCAGATCTACAGAAATATTGTAACCCGTGACTAGCCTATGACGATTATATAAACGACTATAAAGAGATCTAAAAAGACCACTTAATCTATTTCTCTTACTATACAGTTATAATATTGTTTTATATTAAAGTAATTATATATATATATATATATATATATATATATATATATATATATATATATATATATATATATATATATATATATATATAATGCAATATATGTTTACAAAATCTTTTAATACTATTTGAATAAAGGGTGATGTCAATTCTCAAAAATGTTCATTGTGTTAACTCAAATTTTTAATTTCAATGAACTCAAAATTTTAAGTCAACCAGGTAACTTTTTAAATATTTTTTACAGTGCAGGAATAAATATTTTAGAAAGGTTTGAGAGTTTTATTTAAACACAAGAGGGCGCTCTTCGACTATGGTGAGTAGTCTTTCATGTCAGTTTACTTCGGTTCACTGGAGCACTTTACAGTGTTTACTCTGCAGCTCCTGCAAAGTGTTTGACAGTCTTTAGTCTCTAGTTGTTTGGTGTAGTTTCCACTTCCCAGTCACTAAAAGAATATCTGGCAATGAGACATATAGGTGCCTTCTGTTTTGCGCAGTTTTGCACCTTCATCCTATAACCTATTGATTCAAAAACCTAAGAAATCATCAATTAAATGTGGAGGTTCTATACACACCCATTCCATATTATGATTATTTCCACAAGTTTCTTTATTTAATTGTTTGTCTAAATTTTTTTAAGGATTCTCAATTAATCTGGACATTAAGGGCTCGGATATAAAAACATAAGAGAAAACTACATTTCAGTCTAAGATTTGAAATTTAATAGGTGAGTAAAAAGACTCTCTCGTGACCACAACCACTTTTCAAACCTGGAATACGATTTCCATAACAATGTGTCATTATTGGCTAAGCAGAGGCATTCACAGCTGGACAAGAGATAATTATAGGGCTCCTCAAATCAGTTTGAGGACAGAATGTAACTGGAACGCTAATGACATACATCTACTGCGTTTGAAGACAGCTTTGTGGAAGTGAGTGTTACCTACAACCTGATTGGACAGAGAACACAACTTTACATTTGTTGTCTTGTCTAGATTGAAGGATGTACAGTGCCATAGGTAAATCATTAGAACAAATATCTCTAATCCCTTGCATGTGTCTGATGGATTGGCCAATAGATCTTTCCCTTTTAAACTCCATGAAGAGCTGTTGAGTCCAGATACTCTAGTTGCTATTAGTGGGCCTTTGTGTGATTATGTGAGGGCCCCTGGGTTTTTTGATCTCAGGTTTTTCAGGTGGGAATGCATCTGTTCCGATAGGTTTGTGCTTCAGCTGTTTTGGGGTTAAAATAAGGTTTTCTTGCACGTTTTGTTCACAAAATAAATTAGGCCTCAAATTAGGCCCCCTGACTTAAAGGGATAGTTCATCATCATTTACTCACCTGTAAGTTGTTCCAAACCTGTATGAATCTCTTTCTTCTGCTGAACACAAAAGAAGATATTTTGAGATTGACTGTAATCAAACAGATGTTAGTTGTTCCCCATGAATGTGGGGAGATACACCCATGAATGTCATACAAAATAGTAGTCAATGAACAAAAAAACAAAAACCTGTGAAATCGATTAATCCAAAATAAAAGTTTGTGTTTATATATGTGTATAATTATTATGTAAATACACACTCATTCATGTATATATTTAAGAAATATGTGCATGTATACACTGTATATATTATATATAAATGACTATGATAATATTTCTATGTTGCCGTGGTTGCTAAAAATGTTAATGACCCATTTTACTCAAAAATCTAAAACTACGAGCCTATGTGAAAAACCCATAAGAAATTTCAGAGGGAACATATGGCTAGAAAATCACATGCTGTCTAATAGGTGCTACATTTGCTAAGAAACACAGAAACTCTAAGAAACTCTTACTATTTTCACCATCTTTCTATGGCAGAAAACCCGACAAAACCTGATTCCAAAAAAGTTGGGACACTGTACAAATTGTGAATAAAAAAGGAATGCAATAATTTACAAATCACATAAACTTATATTTTATTCACAATAGAATATAGATAACATATCAAATGTTGAAAGTGAGACATTTTGAAATGTCATGCCAAATATTGGCTCATTTTGGATTTCATGAGAGCTACACATTCCAAAAAAGTTGGGACAGGTAGCAATAAGAGGCCGGAAAAGATAAATGTACATATAAGGAACAGCTGGAGGACCAATTTGCAACTTATTAGGTCAACTGGCAACATGATTGGGTATAAAAAGAGCCTCTCAGAGTGGCAGTGTCTCTCAGAAGTCAAGATGGGCAGAGGATCACCAATTCCCCCAATGCTGCGGCCAAAAATAGTGGAGCAATATCAGAAAGGAGTTTCTCAGAGAAAAATTGCAAAGAGTTTGAAGTTATCATCATCTACAGTGCATAATATCATCCATAGATTCAGAGAATCTGGAACAATCTCTGTGCGTAAGGGTCAAGGCCGGAAAACCATACTGGATGCCCGTGATCTTCGGGCCCTTAGACGGCACTGCATCACATACAGGAATGCTACTGTAATGGAAATCACAACATGGGCTCAGGAATACTTCCAGAAAACATTGTCGGTGAACACAATCCACCGTGCCATTCGCCGTTGCCGGCTAAAACTCTATAGGTCAAAACCTGATATCTAAACATGATCCAGAAGCGCAGGCGTTTTCTCTGGGCCAAGGCTCATTTAAAATGGACTGTGGCAAAGTGGAAAACTGTTCTGTGGTCAGACCAATCAAAATTTGATGTTCTTTTTGGAAAACTGGGACGCCATGTCATCCGGACTAAAGAAGACAAGGACAACCCAAGTTGTTATCAGCGCTCAGTTCAGAAGCCTGCATCTCCGATGGGATGGGGTTGCATGAGTGTGTGTGGCATGGGCAGCTTACACATCTGGAAAGGCACCATCAATGCTGAAAGGTATATCCAAGTTCTAGAACAACATATGCTCCCATCCAGACGTCGTCTCTTTCAGGGAAGACGTTGCATTTTCCAAAATGACAATGCCAGACCACATACTGCATTAATTACAACATCATGGCTGCGTAGAAGAAGGATCCGGGTACTGAAATGGCCAGCCTGCAGTCCAGATCTTTCACCCATAGAAAACATTTGGCACATCATAAAGAGGAAGATGCGACAAAGAAGACCTAAGACAGTTGAGCAACTAGAAGCCTGTATTAGACAAGAATGGGACAACATTCCTATTCCTAAACTTGAGCAACTTATCTCCTCAGTCCCCAGACGTTTGCAGACTGTTATAAAAAAAAAGAGGGGATGCCACACAGTGGGAAACATGGCCTTGTCCCAACTTTTTTGAGATGTGTTGATGCCATGAAATTTAAAATCAACTTATTTTTCCCTTAAAATGATACATTTTCTCAGTTTAAACATTTGATATGCCATCTATGTTGTATTCTGAATAAAATATTGAAATTTGAAACTTACACATCATTGCATTCTGTTTTTATTCACAATTTGTACAGTCCCAACTTTTTTGGAATTGGGTTTGTATCTACAGTACGAATATGTGCAGTATGAATAAAAACCCGGACATACTACAGCCTCCATGTTGTCATTGTCATGACCTACAGTGTGAGACGTCGCTTCAGTGGCATTCACAAATCCTCTCCCGTGGCCTCATGGGATAGTAAAGTGCCTACTGTTTTATGAATACTGTGAATTTGAACATACTAATCTTGTCACATATTGTTTTTCGCACACTATATGGAAGTATGAATATTCGGACACAGGATGTGTTTTGAACTGTGGCGTCTAATATTTCCGTCAACAAAAACTGTTCAACTGGGGTTAAACTGTTGCCATTCATCCATCTTGTTTACAATGAGACACCTAAACATTTTTGGGGTTATACAATTTTAAGAGTGGCTGATTATTTAGAGAATTTACTTCATTTAAAATCCTTTGTAGTGTGTACTTCACCTATGCTTTTAAATGCTGTCTACCATAGCTTTTGGAACAGACTTACAGAGTGGACCTACAATTTTCAGAAAAACATGGAATAATGGTTTATCCTGTCTAGACCATGCTTATGTAAGACTGTTATCATAGCATAAGCCTGTGCTAATCTTAGCGATGGAGCTAACATCTCCAGTGGTTTTTAAAGGCTTAAAAGCTCTTTAGCAACATTCATTTGTGGGTTTTGTGTATTATTCTGCATGTTGTTTTGACATGGCAGTATGGATAGATGTTGGGTATTTCCCTCATAAAGTTCAGCACTTTCGATTATCAAACCATAATAGTCTTGACAAACACTGTTATTGTTTCATTTCAGGGCCGCAGGAAAGTTAATGATTACAGTACCTGTTGCATCTCACCGGTACATGCTTGTGTCACGGTGAGTGATTTTATTTAACGCATATTAATTATGTTTGCTTCACTGGTTAGCCTGTCATTTATCTGTGATCTTTATGAAGTTTTTAATCAGCTGTGCTCACATGCTAGCTAAATGTCTCCCTCACTCTTGCATATCATATTAAAAAAGAGTCATGGCACATATTGGCAGAAGTTCACACAAGCGAATTATGCTAAACAAGCTGACTTAAGAAAAATTAGTGACGTTTAGCATTATTAGCTGCCAACTTTTGCGCTTAGCTGCGGTTGTAAAAAACCCCTCAGTCACAATAAGCGTATTGTAATTGTCAAAACATTTGGTAATTAAACAGTTTAGTGGCAACATGTTACGATGTTTACATGGTACAATGACTGGTTGACTACTGTTTTTATTAGTCCTTGACACAAATTTCAAGATTTGGTTCCGATCTTGTTTCAATATCGATTCAATTGGATAAATAACAGGTACAGTACCTGCATGCTAATTTTTCTCAAGGAAAAAATCTCTCAACTAATGCTGTAAGCATGCAGAGAGCCCTGCCTGCTGGTATTATTTTTAAAGGTTAAAATTAACAGCTCAAACTAATATAATGCAGTATAATAATAACGTTATAATATTTTAATTATATGAGTAAAATATAATAAACATGTAATATAGCCTAGTGCATATATATTTAGCAAAATACTAATAAAACATTTTTTTCTAACTAACTAACATTCTATATGGTCATTAAATGGCTGTCCTGAGGTAAATGTATATAATGTTAGGTGACATTGTTTACAAGCTGTTTTATTGACCTCTTTCCTCAGTCATTAAGTTATACTCACTTTCAATTTAACTCATAATGTTCATTCGTGTTTATTTACTAACTAGTAAAGAGGAAGAGATTATCAGTTCACATGCCGCTACAGCGATCTGTCACGCCATGTTTAAGAGGACCACAACTGTTTTTATTATTAGAATTTTGTAATAAAATTAATCGAATTTGAGACTTTCCTTACAAAAAAGAAGTTTATTCAAGTGTGCTATTAGTAGACTATACTTATTTTAAACTAAAAATAAGAACGCTCAGTCTACTTGTATACGCTGCCTATGTAGCTACTTCTCAGAAATACAGCCTACTTAAAATTGTACTTAATTATACTTATACTGACGGAAAGTCTATGTAGGCTATAGGCCTATGCTTGTAGTCGATCTTTTGATCGAGATATACTTATTCTAATTATACCTGGCTTGTAGTTGTGTTTACTCTTTTGATTGAGTAGCCTATTAAGTACTTTTTCACACAGTTTTACATACTGTCTTATACATTTACCTTGTTTGAAAATATTAATTTAGAAAGAGAAAATCCATTTCATATCTTTACTCTTTCCCGCCATTGACTGAATTTTCCAGCTATCCATGTTTTCACTGTTATACGGTAGGGGCGCTACTGCACATCTTTGAATAGTACAGAATCTCTGGATCAAAACACAAATTAAAAAGAAGCAGAAACAAGTAATAGAAGATTGCTTGTGCAAATGTAAAATAGCGCGATCATCAAACATTAAACAGCATATACATTCAAAACTGCCTAATATTACCATGTAATAAATGAAATGTCAAAACCCATGAAGAGTGAAGCTTTGGGGTGTTGATGGACTCGATCTACTTCACATGTCATCATTCTGAATCCAATCCAGACATAGTCAGCTTTTGTTTAAAAAGTTGCTTTTTTATTGAACTTAAAAATGAATACCTAAATAGGAACATAGTAGTAGCATATACTTGAAGTGCAAAAATAATATATAAATAGTGAACTAAGTATGATGTTAATTTAAAGAAAACTAAAGTATATACTTGCAGTATAAAACTAGGCCTACTAAACTAGTTGTTTACTATAAGTACTTCAAAGTGTACTTTCATAAACTAAAAATGTTCTACAAGTATTTGACTAGTAAACTATCAGTATAACTATAAGTTCACTTGTGGTATAGTTGCAGCACAAACAAAAAACTTTGTTGTGTACCCAAGTTTACTTAAAAATATACTTTTATACACTAAAAGTGGGCCAATTTAGTCCCAAATAGAAATGAAACAGCAACTATATTGAGTAATTTTTACAAATAACAATTTAGTTATATGACCAAAAGAAATTCAAGTAAAACTGACAAAATTCCATTGAGTAAACACAAACCATTTGAATTTGTCACTGTTACATAATATTTATATGTGCAGTTTACTTAATAATGTTATGTTAAATTTATAAAAGTTTATTATGTTAGGTGAACACAATTATCCTTAATTTACCTTATTAAATTAACTATTTGCTCTACAAGTGTAAGTGGAAAACTATTAAATAACAAGCATATTTTTAGAAACAAAATGCAAAAATAACTAATCGGACAAACTCAATTTTATTGAGGGCAGGAATTCCTTCCAATAAATGTGTATATGAGTGCCCACAGCCTAAACACAGGCACCACTCTTCTGCATAATGGTAACCACAAAATTACACAGACTCCTCTAAATGTCCAACATAACTGAACATTAAACACTAACATAAACTAACAACATCTTTCCCTTTACTGAAAAACACATAAAATAACACTTTAATCCCTAAATTTATTCTCCTAATGCAGCACCTTGTGAAGCATGCTGGAAACTACAGATCCACTGCCCAGTTTGTTTGTTTTACTCAGCAATGTTAAGTTGACCGAACAAACACTTATTAAGTAAAGCTGTCAAAACTCATTATTAGTAGAAACAACTCAGTAAATTTAATTAATGTAGTTACATGAGTTTTTTAAGGAATGTGAACAAGGATGATTTGAGTGCAACTAAATGAACTTTTCATAAGGGTTTGTTTAATATCAAAGTAAGTCAGTGTTAGTGTCAGTGTCAGTGTTCTCTTTGCTAGTGATTTTTCACTGCGTGAGAAAGTGAATGTGTGGCGTGAGAGCGTGAGAACAGTGTCATTTGTATGAGTCGCAGCCCTGTTATTACTGTTATTCAGGTCAGACTTCACTGCCGATTCAATCAATTGCTAAACAGACAGCATTTTAATACGAAGGCACATTTTTAAGAAAACTCTTCAAAGGCACCCAACCCAATCTCATGAGAAAACATAAGTATTTGTAGGATGATGATTTCGTATGAATTGGTACAGTGTGATCCTTACAAAAACATGATCAAGTCGACCCCTAAACCTGACCATCATGAATGAGACACAAGATGAGTTCAAATACAGATGAATTAGCCACCAATTTGCCAAAACGTAAAATGTTTTTTAATTGCCATGAGAGTGCTGAAAGCACCACATGGAGACCAAGTGAATTTCCCTGCAAATAAATGTTGAAAATTATTATCATTATTATATATTTGTGCGCAACTCAATGAATATGATGGAGATCAAACAGGAAACATAAAACATGGACCAAACTCTTAGTCAGGTTTCTTCACACATGTACTGTATATCTGTGGGTTTACAGAAACATGTTTGAGGCTTGCAATGTTTTTCAACCATCTTGAATTGATTTGTGTACCATTTGTGGTGGCAGTGGTGGCTGAATCTTCATCAAACTGACTCAGACTCACAAAAATCATCAAATTAATTTTTAGTGTTTGACACTGGATCTTAATTCAGATGAAGGGTGTGCGGATTCTGAAATCCAATATACCTAGGTAGCTTCACTTCCTGCCTCCTGAGATACCTTCATCCGATCGAGTTTTGAAGGCAGCATATATGTATCCTTTGCTGGGATACATATATGATATCCCACAAGCCTTTGATATCCCACAAGCCTTTGTGTTCCATTCTGTGACAGTTGAGCTGAAAAAAAAAGATGGCGCCCGAAAGTTGTGTTTGCTGGTTAGTTTGTGTGTAAATGTATGTTTTTGACCAACATTTTCCCCTTCTGATGTCATTTCTAGCGAGAAATTACTAATTTAGTAATTAAATATTTGTTTAGTTCTCACCAAAGCTCTCTCTATTTTGCTGTAGATCATTAAACTGTTACACTGCCTAAGAAGTCTGTCCGAAAATTAGTTTCGTGAGGTGCCTTCATGCACAAACGCTGCTTTACAAGTCATTGTCTGATAAGGCAGTGAGGCAACGAGCCAGCTGCCTAGGTTTTTGGACGCAGCCATCATGAGCAAGGGAAACACATGACAAACAGGAAACATGACCAAACTTCAAAATAAAAGACCAGAAAACGAGAACAAAACAAAAAAAAAAAAATAAAGAAAAGACATGAAAACATAAATGTGAACCAAAACCAAATGTGACAATATATTATAATAAAACCACTTTAGACTTAACTAACTATTAACTACGACTTTTGTCTCAATAAACTGCTAATTACTGCTCATAAATAGTAAGGTAGTTGTTAGGTTTAGGTATTGGGTAGGATTAAAGGATGTAGAATATGGTAATGAATAAGGCATTACTGCTTTATAACTACGAATAAACAGCCGATATCCTAGATATATACATGCTAATAAGCAACTAGTTAATAGTGAAAAGTAATCCCTAAACTAAAGTGTTACCAAAAATATTATAATATGTATTTATATTTACATTACAATAATATTTGCTGTTTTTCCTGTATTTTTATCGAAATGATCAAAAACATAAAAGTGAACATCAATGACTTTCAAAATTGTAATTATTCGAAACTTTTGAATGGGAGTATATATACAGTAGCAATGACATACAGAAATACGCACAAATGATATTACAGTGCCAGAAAAGTTTTAAATAATAATGAATCCGTTCATAGCCTTTCCCTAAAATCATAGTGGGAAGTTCTGTGACCATAAACATGTACTCAACCCATAATGTGTATGTCATTGATGTGCTTGGCTCTGTAATTGCTGCTTGCATCTGTATTATTAGGGCTATACCTGTTTATTATGTTTTCATGCTTAACATTTTTGCATTTGCACTTTTCCCCCAAAGTCTTCATAAAAATTATGGAATCCATTTGTGCCCTAAAGACATTGCTGAACTGAATCCAGAAAGAATCACATCTCTTTCTCGCATTGAGATAGAGACTTTGAGGCTAATAACTTCAGACTGCAGGTGCTAGCTTTAGCATACAGATACATCAGTCCGAGTGAGACAGTTTCAAGAGACAACATGAAAAAGTCAGATTCAGCAGTGTTTCTACAAAAATCCCAGCATTATTTAGAGAACTGGCAGGCTGTGTAAAGCTATTGAAGATGGAAAAGTTTGACAGATGTGCAAGTCAGCTTTTGAGGCATCATGCATGTCAGTTTGTATGTTTTAGGTTCAGGGTGTGTCAGGGGAAGTCATACATTCACTTTATTCCTACAAATCCCTTCTTGAAGAATCATGTTTCAATGGATGTTTCATCAAAAGAAACAAGGCAGTCTTTTTATCATGATTACACTGATCATTTTTGACCCTGATTCGTTTCCATGGAGACGGTGTCAGTGTGGGCAAAAACAAAATTGCTTTGAGTTGGAAGTGGTTAGTGAAATGCATGTTCTCAGTCATCATTGCGGTACATTATTTTCCCCACACATTGCCACGGCTGGACTGTTGGCTAACGTTCCCTGTCCTGTTTCCAAGAAAAGGTTTTTTTTTTTTTTTTTTTTTTAAGTGCTATTGTGCTGCAAAACATTAAAACATTTTTACATTCACTGGAAAAAATTGTATTGGTATTTTCCCATGAAAAACTCATCACCACAATGCTGTAGGAGTGTTTGCCAGGGTTTCTATGGGGTTTCTAAGGTGTTCGAAATAGTTTTGCACATTGCTGTGTGGTTGCTAGGGTGTTCTGGGTGGTTGCTAGGTGGCTGCTGCATACTGTCAAAAGAACAGATTTTTTTTTTTTGACCACTGTATTGCCAACCAGAAAGAAAATCAGAGGAAAAGCAAGCATTGCTATAATAGAAAGAGAATTGTGTGTATTTATCATAGACTGTAAAAAAATATGGTCGTAGTGTCTGTGACGTCACCCATAGGATTCTGAAGAGCAGTTTTGAAGCGTAGGGTCAAGCTGGCTGTTGCCATCTTGGCAGCATGTCACCACACTTCGCTCCTGGATAACAGAAAATGGGCAAAGAAGCGGGATGTGGGCAGAGCTGAGGTGACTTGATGACTAACAGACAGCAGACAAACGACAATCCACCTGTCACTCAAGTGGTCACGCCCTTAATTATGCAGAACTTTAAGGCTTTATATAATGTAAACAAATGAGTTAAAAAAATTCACCCCCCTCACAGTTGTCATGAAGGGCAAAATTAGCCGTATAGACCAAAACCACCATTTGTACCAGGATGTAAACTGATTTTTTTCCGCTGTAAAGTTGAGCATTTTAACATGGGGCTCAATGAGATTCTGCTCCCTTCTGGAGCCTGTCTCTAGTGGCCAGTCGATGAATTGCAGTTTAAGTCACTTCAGTGTTGTCACTTCAGATATATATATATATATATATATATATATATATATATATATATATATATATATATATATATATATATATATATATATATATACTAAACTTCTCTTTTATTATACTATAATATATATTTATTATACTATAATATATATAATCAATTAATCACATTTTATTCACATAAAAATATATAAATAACAAAAATTACAGTAATATAAATAACATTATTCAAGTAAAAAGTAAAAAAAAAAAAAAAGAAGGCACAAATAAAACTAAAAACTAGAAAAAATCCAAACAGAAACAAACCCTTACGGATCTACAAAGCATTAAACTGAGCATTTCAGTCTAGAATCTTAAATGGATTCAGGACAGGTTTCTCAGGGCTTCTTAGTGAACATCCTCTTGTTCTGCACCGACAGATCAGTGCAGGTATCAGTTCACCTTGCTGAAGTCTCTAGACAGCCACAAATGCCAAACCGCTCTTCAGTCCTCACCAGCCTATCCGGTGCTGCGTTCACTGGCCAACAGATCAGATCATCTGAATGAGTCCATTTAGGTGAAGCTGAGGACAATCAGGATGGCGTCACCAATCAGGAAGGTTTTTCCACAGATCCAATTAACCATAATTCCCAAATTGTGCCATGTAAAAGAATAAGAACCCTGGAGCCATTTGATTTCTAGCTGTGTGCCTCTGAGATCATTACTTAAAAATCTCTATAATACAGTATGAGTAAATGTCAAGTCCAGTACAGTAAACTTTGATAGCCAAAAATGGATAGCTTTGTTGTCCTGATGTGAACCAACCACTTGATTTACATGTTTGCAAGTTTTTACATTCAAATCATAATTCAAAAGTGATTTTGGCTTGCAAAGTGAAAGTTCCCCAGAACGCGCAGGTATTGCTACATCAAGGTATTTTCTAGTTCCATCAGTACTTGTTGTCACAGTACTCTTTATTATTTCTGTTATATGCTTATATTTTGTATTTGCCTAAATAATTTTTTTTTTTCCTACCCTGCCATGCAAATCCATATTCTACAGAAGAAAGACATGGGTAAATGTCATAAGACCAAAGAGGACATGAATGAGACATGCTCCCTTGTGTTGTCTTAAAGTTGCCCACACTGTAAACCCCAGCAGTGAAATTAACCAAATGAGTTTATTTCACTCAAATATTACTAAAAATTGCTTGTACTTAATAGAAAAAAAGTTAAGTGAACTCAATATCTGATTATATTAAACTGAATGAGTGCAGCAGTTACAATTCCCAGTATAGCTTCCTCCCAACCCCACCAAAAAATGACAAAAAGGAAATGAGTCCTTGTTATAGAAACTGATAAAAACATAATGAACAATCCATCTAAAAATAATTTCTTGTTGAGAGAAGATGGTGAAAAGTTGAAATCCTTGCCAATGATATGGTAACTTTAAATATGATTAATGTTAATAGTGTTTCTGCAATTAACTGTATCCTGAAAATGAACGCAAATAAATATGATACATTTAATTTTAAAACATTATTATCTGGTGTGCATATATGTGAATAAAGAGTAGCACAAAAGCAACTATAAGGTCATGGGTTCAATTCCCATGCACCGTATACTTTGGATAAAGTCTTGTGAAAGTCATAAATGGCGCAACAAACGCAGTTTGCATGTAATAGTTTTATTATGGATAAAGAAGAAAGAAATGACAGATAAGCAAACTCTAAAGGTAATAAATTCTTCCTCTCTCTACACTATTTGGAAATAAATATGGCATGCAGAAAGAATAAAGAGTTTTGGTTTGATAACTCCCTAAAAGCAATAACAGGAGCACTTGTTTCTTCTTCAGTGTCAGCTCTAATTCTGATGGCTTTCCTAGTCATTTCAGCTCTTTTGTTGCTTGAGAAAGGAAAGATGATCTTTTTGAAAGACTGGGAATGAAACAAAACTCAGGGGCCCCGTGGAGCCCAAAGGTAATGTGGCTCCTAAATGGACAATAGAGGCTTTTATACGGAGAATCACACAGACAGTCTTGTTCTTGTTTTACTTCTTTGTCTCTTCAATCTGTTCAACTTCACTGGATTCGTCCACCACTTTACCATTGATCATGGTTTGCGTTACCACCTTCACTATCTTACGGGTACGAACGTCAGGCTCCTCTGTGGATAGAAATACAGAGAGAGAGAGATGTTAGCGATATGCCAGATTCCTTTCAAACAAACAGACTGTACACTCTGTGTTGCCGTGGACGGCTCTGTTAAGAGAGGCTGCTCTGTTTGGCAGTGTTTAATGTGTCATTAGTTTTCAGTCACAGCCGGTGTGGAGCCCAGGTGAGAGGACAAACGCACTCCCAGAACATTCCAGAGCCACGCTCTGATATCTGATGAATGTTTACCCAACAGTTCAAGCCAGCTTAAAATATACTTAAGCATCAGACTCGCCATCACACTACACATATCAGTCTTTCTACAGTTCTGAATTCAATTCTGTACAATTCAGACTTTTTTTCTTGCAATTGCGAGTTTATTGAAAAGTCTCTTTTTTTCCCTCAGAATTGGTCTTTATAACTCGCCATTGAGAGTTTATATCTCACAATTCTGAAAACGTCAGAATTCCAAGATATAAACTCAATTCAGACTTTTTTCTCGCTGAGTTTATATCTCGGAATCGCTACATTTTTCTTATTTTTTTCTGCATTTTGAAACCGACCCCCCCACCCATCCAAAGGTCCACCTTTTTATAATTTATCTTATATTTTGTGATGTTTGTCAATAGAGAACAATCTTAAAATGTCACCATGATTTTCTATTGTAATCAACACCGCAGGTACAATTGCAAATTATATTGCTTATAATCATTTTACTCAAGATGTGCTGCTGTCATGTACTGTCAGAATTACTTTAATTTGAGATGATAACATCTGATTACCCTCTGTTATTATGACAATATTTGTTAGAGCTATGCAAATTTTCTCAAATGTTTGTTGAATGCAAAATGAGTTTGTGCATATTTGTTGTAGTGTTTGCTGAATGTAGCGTGTGACAGTGCAGTACTCACTCTTGGGTGGTGGAGGAATCTCTTTAACCCTGTGAAATAAAACACGAAACATGAATTATCAAAACAATCATTAAGATGCAAAAATCCCAGACACCAGTATCAGTGCCACAAAAAATACCAGCATACTGCTGACATTACGGTGAGTAAATAATGACAATTTTCTAATGTTGTCAAAATAAATGTGTTAAAAATATTTAACGCAATTAATGCAGCATCCATTTTTTTCCTGACATCCTTTGGCTGCGTCACATTATATGATCACCCTATCCATTCAAGTGCTTTTAAACCATTCAAGTGTGATTAGACGTGAAAAAGAACTCAAACCTGTATTGGTGCACGTCTGTGAAGCAGCTCTCTGTGAACAAACAAACGAAACATGCGCACAGAAAGCTGCTTCAGAGAGCATGCCAACACCACATTGAATTCTCATTGATGGACAAAAACAATTGTCAAAATGTCAGTTTTTGGCAAGTATCCTCGCCCTCATCCGGAGAGTACAGCCTTAAATTAGTTTCAAAAGTCTTAAATAAACATTAAAAGTGAAAAAATCAGATACCACGTCATGTGTGGCGGGTCTTAAAGCGACAGCAGCCTAATAAACCTGCTGCTGTCTGTCATTGATGGGATAGTTACATTCCCAAAAATGAAAATTCTGTCATCATTTACCCACCCTCAAGTTGTTCCCCACCTGTATGAGTTTCTTTGTTCTGCTGAACACAAAAGAAGATATTTTGAAGAATGTTTGTAATCAAGCAGATACAAGCAACCATTGACTACCATAGTCGGGGAAAAAATACTATGGTAGTCAATGGTTGCTTGTATCTGCTTGATTACAAACATTCTTCAAAATATCTTCTTTTGTGTTTGGAACAACTTGAGGGTGAGTAAATGATGACAGAATTTTCATTTTTGGGTGAACTAACCCTTTAATGTTAATCAAACAAAAGAAAAAGAGAAAATCACTCACTGCTCATGTCTGAATAACTTTTGTAGCTTCAATAAGGATTAATCTATATTCAATTTATAGTTTATGCTACACACTGTATAGTTTATGTGAAGATTGTTTTACGTTCTCTTAAATAAAAAATTATGACTTTCATCTATACTGTAATGTTGAATGGCTAAAATTGAGAAAAAATCTATTTAATAGAGACATCAGTAGCAATATTGGTATCAGTGATACTGGCCTTCATTCATAATAAAAAGATGCCATAAAACAAATATTTATACCGTCTTTATGTTGTTTCTACATTAATTTGGAGATTAAATGTGAAATGATTACAGTATAAAAATATTATATTAATCGTGATTAATTACAGAAAAATGTGATTGACAGCACTAAAAGAGTTAAGCTAAAAGAATCCCTTGCACCCACGTTTCCTCGCCCTCCAGCAGCCTCCTGTAGGTTGCGATCTCCATCTCCAGGTTCTGCTTGATGCGCAGGAGCTGCTCGTAGTCCGTCTTGTTGCGCTGCATGTCCAGGCGCAGCTGCGACAGGTTTTCCTCCAGCTGGGCCAGGGTAGCCTGCAGTCGCTCCATCTCCATGGTGTACTTCTGCCCCGTCTCACCCAGGTTGCCCTCCAGAGCCGACACCTGTCCGGGAGGTTAAATGGGAATTAGTTAGTTGAAGCCTAACAAGAGTTAGTTAGCACATAATATAACACATGGAGCAGTGGTGTTCAAGTGGAAGATGCAAGTTTGAATTGGAATACATTCTGGATCCTGTTTCCAACTCTTTTCCCAAACATTTTCCATCTTCCCTCTGTTATAAAGCAATACATTTTTATTTAAACGAATGAATTGATTAAAATGTAAAGCAAATTATTTAAAAACGAATTAACGCAATTCTGAGATTTTTTTTTAGAATTATGAGATAAAAATGTAAAAAAAAAAAAAAAAAAAATACATTTTACAACAGTTCTGCTCTGGCTTTATAGGCTTTATAGTTGCGTCTATAATTTGCACATGTTTTTTCCCCATAACTAATTAAATTAACGCGTTAAATCAGCAGCCCTACTGATGGAATAGCTCTTTAACACTTTACATAATGGAACAATTCCTTTTGAAACCATGCATTAAAAATGATGTGTGACCAAATGGATACAGCTAAGCATTTGCATATATATATAGTGCTGGGCAACCGATTAATCGCGATTAATTGCATCCAAAATAATAGTTTGTGTTTAGATAATATATGTGTGTACTACACACACATGCATGTATATATTTAAGAAAAATATGTTATATTTGTATATAAAATATTTATATATAAGATAAATTATATATATATATATATATATATATATATATATATATATATATATATATATATATATATATATATATATATATATACAGTATATACATAAATATTTCTTAAATATATACATGGAGTGTGTATTTATATATACATAATAATTATACACTGTACACACACATATATTATGTAAACAAAATCTTTTTTTGGGATGCGATTAATCGATTGCCCAGCACTATATATATATGCAAATGCTTAGCTGTATCCATTTGGTCACACATCATTTTTAATGCATGGTTTCAAAAGGAATTGTTCCATTATGTAAAGTGTTAAAGAGCTATTCCATCAGTAAATACATCGATACTATTTATTTTACATGTAATCATGTTTAAACTACCAACCACCAGTTAGTGATAAGGTGAACCGTCCAGACAATGAGGCTTTTTTGGCTTCTGCTCACATGCTGATGAGGAAGAAACCTTTAATACAAACACTATTCCTGCAAAACTTCAATACACTATGTGCTTTCATTGTCCTATTGTGTTCCACAGAGGAAAGTCCATACAGGTTTGGACAGAATTGAGGTCAGAAGACAGAATTTGTATTATTATGGAATTAAAAGGTACAATGGCTTTATGCACCTAATTTCACCCTCAAAATATAACAGTACCAGCAGGGAAACTTCGAAACAACCCCTATGTGAACTCACATCTTGGCTTATTTACACAAGTGTGACCTGTTGATAGCTACTACATCTGAGATGCTGGGAGTGATCTTGGACTGGCATGAGACTCAAAGGTCATGAAAACAAGCAAACCTGTTTCTGATTGAACGTTCTAATGGAAGAGTTCCTCTTTGGAGATCTAAGATTGTACTACTTTTAGGAGAGTTTCAACATAATCCAACAACAAACTGTGTCTGTGCTTCTTGCAGCGCACATTTGACTTGTGAAAGTAAGTAATGGCATGTGATGGAGCATTTATGGCTTGGGTCATTCAAATAGCCTCGACATAAAGGGCAGGGTTTTACTTTCCAGTGGTAAGCTGTAACTGTATCTGCATTGGCTGTGGCTCTAGAAGTTCACTCAGGGAACAGAAATGGTCCTTAAAAGGTTCCTCCTGCCTGGTTCTGACCTGTTTGTGAAGGCGCTCCAGTTCCACTTCCAGTGTCTGCAGAAAGCGTTGCCTCTCGGTAAGTTCACTCTGAGCCCCTCTCAGGGCTTCATTACTCTCGCGCACCTGCATCTGCACCGTCTCCAGCTATACACACACATATACAGTGAAGTGGGTTACAAAAGTGTTATGCATACAAGACCACCATGAAAACCATTAGAAAGTAATATCCTGCTAAAGGTTACTGCAGCACCAATTCTTACATGATGATGGTATCAGTTATAATGACATGGAACCATGTCAAAGATGATTACCATATTCATTTTCAATTTTTCGACATACATTAAAATAACACCATGGTATTATCATGGTTCCATATCCAAAAGTATTTGTGAAGTACTTTGGAGTACTATATAAATATCTTGGTTACATGTACCATGTCATAAAAGCATGTATTTTTAAGCTACCTCATGTAAATTTCATGGTTTCAATTACCATCGATACTATGGTATTACCATGGTTCTGTGTCCAAAAGTATTTTTGAAATACTTTAACCATACCTTGGTTTCATATACAAAAAATATCATGATATTGTTTTCATGTCCAAAAACATGTTAATACCACAGTATTTTTTAAGTACCTTGAAATAACTTGTAAATACCATAGTTCACATGTATTCAAAAACATATTATTTTGGTTCCATTTAAAAAAATGGTAATAACACAGCATGTTTTAAGCACCATATGTGAATACTATGGTCACATGTACCAAACACATTATGGCATTACAATAGCTTTGTGTCCAAAAGTATCTTGGAAGTACCTTGAAGTACCCTATAAATACCATGTTTTAGCTTACAAAAATACCATGTTATATATATTTGTGTGTGTTAAAAACAACAACATTATATTAAAGTGGCTCCATATTCCAAGAACCTTCAGCACTGATGACGATGTGACTCGAAAATGTTTTGTCTTTGCATTTGGCCTCTAAATAAACTATTTTTGTGAGAAATCTTCTACTCTTTGAAATACATTATGTAAACTCCATAATGTAAACATGGTTTCACTTTCCAAAAATATCATGATATTACTATGGTACTATGTCCAAACAACATGTTACTTTGGAGTAAAATGTAAATACCATGCTTTAGTGTACAAAAATGCCATATAGCATTGTACATGTACAAAAGCACATGGTTGTACCAAGGTAAGTGAAATGTCATCTGGGTCTAGGAAACTCTAAATGGGAGCTGGCAGCCAAGGTACTGGTTATGACCCTGTTCCCCTGGGAGCACCAACCTTTTTACGGTACCAGTTCTCAGCTTCCTCCTTGTTCTTCTGGACAATGCCTTCATACTGAAACCTGAGGTCGGAGAGAACCGTCCCAAGCTCTGGCCCACGGGCTGCATCCACCTCCACACTGACTTCCTCTTGAGCAACCCGGGCCCTCAGGCTGTCCAATTCCTGCAGAGACAGTGGGAAAACTAATGAGAGAATGATAGAGAGAAGGATGTGGTACGACTAAACAAATTGTTTGCTAATATTCTGTGGAACTAATAAAAACAAGTTTGTGTATGTTAAATGTGTGTGTTTTTTGTGTTTGAATATTGGGTTGTGGTTTGTGTGGTGATTTGAGACTGCAGAGTGAATTCTGGGAATTTGATACCACGTGGTGGCACACGGTAGGTGGAAGTTACTTCATTATTAAGTTCTTCTCAATGAATATTTAATAGAGTTGATCTCATTTTACTCACCAAGGAAGCATGCAATGTGCCTCTCACGAAAACAGACAAACACTCCAGATATATTTTGAATATTCTACAACCATGACACCACACCCTTCTGTCCAAATATACCCAGAGTGTATGCGTGAGAAAGTATGGGAATGGTACTGTGCTTCCTGAATATTATGTCTTCTTTCTTATATGTTGTGGTTCGTCAATGCGACAGTGACTATTAAGGCTTAAAATTAACTCTATGCAAATACAACATACAAGCATGTTATTTCCGAACGCAAATCACAACGGCCATTATCACAGACTGTCTTTTAGTACATTTCTTTTTCACGTCAACTATTGTCATTTCAGAGCTACAGTTTGAAGAGCAAGAACTTCTTGCTCACCAAGTTAGTTAAACTAGACATGTTCATAGCTAGCTAACTGAATACCTTGATCTGTTTTAATGACACAGACCTTTAATGGTAACTCAACTGCCCTCTTAACCACTGGGAATTCAAGCATTTGTATTTGTACTGCTTCTTTGCACTTGGAATTTGTTGGCCAAGCATTTGCATCTTTGTGTACTTGTGTAAAGCAAGTTTCTGGCCTAAAAATGCCAATCAGCATTTGACTTCAAGCCAGGAGGTTAGCTGCGAGGCACATCTTAGATTTCATTTGACAAAAGAACCACATGGATTGGGTTACAAGTGATTCCAAGCATGGTCCTTGTCTATCAAAGACGATATAGGTCACCGCTTGACACTCTTCAAGGGTTTGACAAACCTGTCACAATCCATTCCCCTATGAATGTATGCAGAAAAGGGGCAGTACATTAACAGAAGGTTGGAAGGAATGGACCAATGAACTTTGGACTGGCTCACATCCTACTCTTAATGGACACTTACATGCTACTTCTAACCAGTTTGTAGACTGAGGGAATGCTGCGCTGTGGATAAACAGTTGCTTCTCTATAAGGTGAAGCATTCGTCACTACGTTTACACTTCCTTACCTCCTCATGATTCTTCTTCAGGAAGTAGAGTTCCTCTTTCAGGCTGTCCAGGTCACCACGGAGAGAGGCGATGATCTGGTCATGGTCTGACTTGGCTTTCTTTAGGGCCACACAGTCCCGCTCCACCGACTGACACATCGCGCTCTCCGTCTCCCATCTGCAAGCACACATCCAGTACATGCCTCCTAAATTTCTTCAACAGATGTTTCAAGGATGATTTGAGAGGTGCGAGCACTCACTTGATTCTGAAATCATCTGCAGCCAACTTGGCATTATCGATCTCAAGCATGATCCGAGCGTTCTCCAGGGTTTTCTTCCTTAACTGTAAGGTACAGCATGTAAAGATGAATGTCTCCATCTCAAACACATTGAAACCACAAATCAAATTATTGTAGTGAGTGTAATTAATTACTGAACACATCATTTTGCATGGCATAATTACAACCAGGGTTATCCAACCCTGCTCCTGGAAGGCCACCTTCATGCAGAGTTTGGGTGCCTCCCAATATTCAAATAAATTCTTCCTGGTTCCTCGGTCCAGTCTGTGACCTGATCAAAGTTAGTCAACTTGAAGGACATCTCAATTGTCCAATTGCACCGAGGAGGTGAGGAATGAGGAGCAAGGAAGCTTCCAGAGGAGCTATGAGCGAGGATGTACAGGTGTTTCCCATGCGGAAGACTTTCTTGTCGAAAAAACCGGATGCATGTATGAATTCTCCTCCCCCCTCTGTCACAATAATTTGCAATTTAAATAAACCAACATCTCACATATTTCAACAGGACATCTTTCTTTACTATTATTTATTATGAATTTCTTAACCAAACTTTAACAACATAAGAGAAGCGGAGTTGATGACCCTTTGAAGTGATGCATGAGTGATCAAGAATATTTTCTTCAATTAATCTGTCCTCATTTTCTTTCCTTGCATCCCAAGAGGAGTGGAGTTGGGAAGTGAGGAAAGGAAGCGAGGATAATAAATGAGAAGGAACCGTCGTCTCCACCCCTAATAAAACACAGCTGAACCAGCTAATCAAGGTCTTTAGGATCACTCGAAACCTTCAGGCATATGTGTTGGAGCAGGTAGAAACACAACTCTGGGGGAAGGTGCCCCTCCAGGAGCAGGATTGAACAGTCCTGTCATAGACGGCAACCATGAGAACCCGGGATTATGTTGTTTTTCTCAAGAGACACAATGGTGAGGGGAACTTAATTCATCAGTTCATGGTACTTTTTGAAATTAGTACCATTGGGTAACTGTCTGAGAGTTTCTACCATTAGACCCCTTTTACAGAGCTATTTATTCAGATTTAAGTATTACTTTCCTTCTTTGTTAAAAAGTAACTGTTTAGTCTGACGTTAGGTAATCATTTAACTAGTGTGTCTGTTATTGTTAATGATCAGAAACACTGCTGAGCACACTTTTAGAGCATGTGTATACCTACACACCATGAGCCATGCTAATCAACTTTGTTTTCATGGAATTCAAAAGGCCTTAAGGGCATTGTCCACATACTTCCTGTTCTAGGGCATGAGCTTGGGCCATCATGGAATCGATATCGTGCCCTTTCGGCACACGGTCCAGCATCAGTTGTTTGATTTTCAGCTCCAGGTCAGCATTAGACTTCTCCAGAGAGCGGACCTTGTCTAGGTAGTTGGCCAGTCGGCTGTTGAGGCTTTGCATGGCCTCTTTCTCATTGGTGCTGTTGCCATGAAGGCCGTTGAGGGACAGGTTGCTCATGCCGTTCAGATCTGACATGCTCAGTGAGGAAGAGCGAGACAGGGGCTTGGAGGCAGCGAACGAGACAGAGGCTTTGGACCGGGCACGTCCGCTGTCCCTAAGAGACATGCTGGAGAAAGAGGGCTGCCGGCCCAGAGAGAAACTCCGTACTGAGAAACTAGACGCCATGACCTCTGAGGACGGGAATGAAAGGAGAAGTATTTCAGTATGTCACAGCAGCATTCTCAGTATTTTTGATGAATGTCTATCACTATCACTTAAATAATATCCTTGTACTATATCAACATATACATTTAAGAAATGGCTTGCACAACATTGTTACATTTAAAGGTATACTTCCACTATATCCAAATGTACACTAAAGATATTGTGTGCTTTTAGAATAAGAAGATAAATAAAAATAAGCTTAAAACCTCCATCATATCCCCATTTTGAGAAACCTTTTGCAGAACAATAATACTAGTAACAACAATATGCAAAGAAAATCATATTTGGTAGAAGAACATCACACATCTCCACCTAACCTCAAGACTTCCAGCTTAAAATGCTCTTCATACAAATGGACTTTTCAAAAGAAGCTTTTCAAACCAAGAATTTTCCATTGCTCCCCCATGCTGGATTTTACATCTAGAAGTAAACGTCCAAACTCAGTAAAAAATGACTTCTCAACTCTGGGCTGCTTAACAGAGTTGGTTCACACCTTCCTAATCCATTTATCTCCTGCCATAAAGTGATAACCGTTTGACAGCCTGCTACTGTTAAAGAGCTCTGGGCTGAAGGAGTTCTTTATGCTGATCTGGGACCAGAATCCAAATTCTGACAGTGATGTCAGGGGTGATTCTGACAAAGAAATGTCCAGTTTTAATTTACACATATATAAATATAAAATTGTTGTTATAATGTAATAAATGTAATGCTAATAAATAAACTAAACTAGATTAAAAATATTGGTAATTTTTTTTGTATGGGGAACACATATTCACTATTAACTATGAATTTTGCCTCAATTTTGCCTCATTTAATACTTAGTAAGGTAGTTTTTGTAGTCATTTCGCTTAAATTTTGGTATTGGATAAGATTAAGGGATGTAGAATAAGGTCATGGAGAATAGGGCATTAATATGTGCTTTATAAGTACTAATAAACAACCAATATCCTAGTAATATGCATGCTAATATTTTTCTTCATGTTTTATACTGTTTTTAGTGAAATATTAAGGTCATCAGGCAATGCACAAAACTTCACTGAATGATAAATATCACATGACATGTAAATGGACACTGTATTGTTGGCACATCAAACAATGAGCCTTCTTCTGATGTGAGGTTTATTGTCTTGGATACTATGCTTCTTGACTACGATTTGAGTTACTCCAAAAAAAGACAATATGATTATTTTGTGGAGGTGCAACAACTTTAAAAACAGTTGTCAGTCACCAAAAAATGACTTTTTATCAAACCACCCAAGTAATCCCTGCAATTTAAGTCTATGTAAGTGAATATTAATATTAGTACCAAATATAATGTGAATCACAACATATATAATTCCAAAGACATTTGATATTAAAAGTTAATTTATATGGTAAGAGAATAAGTTCCACAAGATTCATACCTGTTGGACGGCTTCTGTGGTGAGGGATGTGTAGAGAGTTAACCTGTGGTCAGTTCCTAACGGTGCCTCATATAAAGCTCAGGACAGGGGCGGGGCTTACAGTACCTGCACACCTGTGGGAGGAGTCCACCTGACTCTCTCTAAAACCGCAGTTCTTCACATCGCTGTAACTCAAGACACCAGAGACCATGGCATGAAATATTCAACAGGTTTCTGATGTAACATGAACAAAGAGAATGAAAAAAAAACAAAGCCTGCTCTATGTGCCTGCAGGACAAGATCTATGAGCCAGAACAGTGTTTACTATACTATACTACGCTTATTCTCTCTGAACTAGATCTTAAGGATAGCCTATCTTTTCAGTAGTTTAGTTATCAAACTGGGCTCTACTGAACAAAAATGATTGTAGCCTGGCCTAATTTACAGAGGCTATGTTCAAACCGAAACAGTATATTGTCCTGTATTTGTGTGCTTAAAGAACTAGTTCTGCATTTTTCAGTTCAGAATTAAAAATTCTGTCATCATTTATTCAAACCTGTACTTTATACCTTCTGCTGAAACATAGAAGATATTTTGAAGAATGTTGGCAATGAAACCATTTCGGTTGCCATTGACTTACTTGAAAAAAAAAAAAAGGCATTTCTCAAAATATCTTCTTTGGTTTGAACATTATTACAAACCTCTGGAAACTTGTTTTTGCCACAGCATAAAAAATTAAAAAGGTATAATTGCACCTTTTTATCATGCCATTATCCCATTATTGCGAGTTATAAAGTCAGAGTTGCGTGATATAAAGTCGCACCTGTGAGTTATAAAGTCAGATTTGCAAGATATAAAATCACAGTTGCATGATATAAAGTCAGATTTGCAAGATATAAATTTGCAATTGCAAGTTATAAAGTCAGAATTGCGTGATATAAATTTGCAATTGCGAGTTATAAAGTCAGAGTTGCGTGATATAAAGTCGCAACTGCGAGTAATAAAGTCACATTTGCGAGATATAAAATCACAATTGCATGATATAAAGTCAGATTTGCGAGATATAAATTTGCAATTGCGAGTTATAAAGTCAGAAATGCAAATTATAAAGTAACAATTGTGAATTATAAAGTCACAGTTGCGTGATATAAAGTCGCAACTGCGAGTTATAAAGTCAGAGTTGTGAGATATAAAGTCACAATTGTGTGATATAAAGTCAGAAATGCGAATTATACAGTAACAATTGTGTGATATAAAGTCACAACTGCGTGATATAGTCACAATTGCGTTATATAAAGTCATAATTGCGAGTTATAAAGTCACAATTGCGTGATATAAAGTCAGAATTGCGTGATATAAAGTCACAATTACGTGATATAAAGTCAGAATTGCGTGATATAAAGTCACAAATGCGTGATATAAAGTCGCAACTGCGAGTTATAAAGTCACATTTGCGAGATATAAAATCACAATTGCATGATATAAAGTCAGATTTGTGAGATATAAATTTGCAATTGCGAGTTATAAAGTCAGAAATGCAAATTATAAAGTCACAATTTGCGTGATATAAAGTCGCAACTGCGAGTTATAAAGTCAGATATGAGATATAAAGTCACAACTGCGTGATATAAAGTCAGAATTGCATGATATAAATTTGCAATTGCGAGTTGTAAAGTCAGATTTGCGAGTTATAAAGTCAGAATTGCGTGATATAAAGTCAGAATTGCATGATATAAATTTGCAATTGCGAGTTGTAAAGTCAGATTTGCGAGTTATAAAGTCAGATTTGCGAGATATAAAGTCACAATTACGTGATATATAGTCACAATTGCGTGATATATAGTCACAATTGCGTGATATAAAGTCACAATTACGTGATATATATAGTCACAATTGCGTGATATATAGTCACAATTGCGTGATATAAAGTCAGAATTGCGTGATATAGTCACAATTGCGTGATATAAAGTCACAATTACGTGATATAAAGTCAGAATTGCGAGATATATAGTCACAATTGCGTGATATAAAGTCAGAATTGCGAGATATAAAGTCAGAATTGCGTGATATAAAGTCACAATTACATGATATATAGTCACAATTGCGTGATATAAAGTCACAATTGCGTGATATAAAGTCACAATTACGTGATATATAGTCACAATTGCGTGATATAAAGTCACAATTACGTGATATAAAGTCACAATTGCGTGATATAAAGTCACAATTGCATGATATAAACACAATTGCGTGATATAAAGTCACAATTATGTGATATATAGTCACAATTGCGTGATATAAAGTCACAATTGCGTGATATAAAGTCAGAATTGCGTGATATAAAGTCACAATTGCGTGATATAAAGTCACAATTACGTGATATATAGTCACAATTACGTGATATAAAGTCACAATTGCATGATATAAACACAATTTGCGTGATATAAAGTCACAATTACGTGATATATAGTCACAATTGCGTGATATAAAGTCAACTGCGAGATATAAAGTCAGAATTGCGTGATATAAAGTCACAATTATGATATATAGTCACAATTACGTGATATAAAGTCACAATTGCGTGATATAAAGTCACAATTACGTGATATAGTAACAATTGCGTGATATAAAGTCACAATTACGTGATATAAAGTCACAATTACATGATATAAAGTATGATATCACAATTGCGTGATATAAAGTCACAATTACGTGATATATAGTCACAATTGCGTGATATAAAGTCACAATTGCAAGATATAAAGTCAGAATTGCGTGATATAAAGTCACGTGATAATAGTCACAATTACGTGATATAAAGTCACAATTGCGTGATATAAAGTCAGAATTGCGTGATATAAAGTCAGAATTGCGTGATATAAAGTGATAATAGTCGAATTTATAAAGTCACAATTGCGTGATATAAAGTCACAATTGCGTGATATAAAGTCACAATTGCGTGATATAAAGTCACAATTGCGTGATATATAGTCACAATTGCGTGATATAAAGTCACAATTACGTGATATAAAGTCACAATTGCGTGATATAAAGTCACAAAATGATATAAACACAATTTGCGTGAATAAAGTGCAATTATGTGATATATAGTCACAATTGCGTGATATAAAGTCACAATTGCGTGATATAAAAGTCAGAATTGCGTGATATAAAGTCACAATTGCGTGATATAAAGTCACAATTGCGTCACAATTACGTGATATAAAGTCACAATTGCATGATATGATTGCGTGATATAAAGTCAGAATTGCGTGATATAAAGTCAGAATTGCGTGATATAAAGTCACAATTGCGTGATATAAAGTCACAATTGCTTGATATAAAGTCAGAATTGCGTGATATAAAGTCAGAATTACGTGATATAAAGTCACAATTGCGTGATATAAAGTCACAATTGCGTGATATAAAGTCACAATTACATGATATAAAGTCACAATTATGATATAAACACAATTGCGTTGATATAAAGTCACAATTACGTGATATATAGTCACAATTGCGTGATATAAAGTCATAATTGCGAGTTATAAAGTCAGAATTGCGTGATATAAAGTCAGAATTACGTGATATAAAGTCACAATTACGTGATATAAAGTGCGTGATATGAAGTCAGAATTGCGTGTTATAAAGTCAGAATTATGTGATATAAAGTCACAATTATGTGATATAAAGTCACAATTATGTGATATAAAGTAGTCACAATTACGTGATATAAAGTCACAATTGCGTGATATGATATGATATAAAGTCACAATTGCGTGATATAAAGTCACAATTATGTGATATAAAGTCACAATTGCGTGATATAGTCACAATTGCGTGATATAAAGTCAGAATTGCGTGATATAAAGTCACAATTGCGTGATATAAAGTCAGAATTGCGAATTATAAAGTCAGATGATATAAAGTCAGAATTGTTGCGTGATATAAAGTCAGAATTGCGTGATATAAAGTCAAAATTGCGTGATATAAAGTCACAATTGCGAATTATAAAGTCAGAATTGCGTGATATAAACACAATTGCGTGATATAAAGTCAGAATTGCGAATTATAAAGTCAGAATTGCGTGATATAAAGTCAGAATTGCGTGATATAAAGTCGCAATTGCGAATTATAAAGTCAGAATTGCGTGATATAAAGTCAGAATTGCGTGATATAAAGTCGCAATTGCGATTTATAAAGTCACAGTGATATAAACACAGTTGCTTGATATAAAGTCAGAATTGCGTGATATAAACTCACAATTGCGTGATATAAAGTCAGAATTGCGTGATATAAAGTCAAAATTGCATGATATAAAGTCACAATTGCGAATTATAAAGTCAAATTGTGTGATATAAACACAATTGCTTGATATAAAGTCAGAAATTGTGATATAAAGTCAGAATTGCGTGATATAAAGTCAGAATTGCGTGATATAAAGTCACAATTGCGTGATATAAAGTCACAATTGCGTGATATAAAGTCACAATTGTGTGATATAAAGTCACAATTGCGTGATATAAAGTCACAATTATGAAGTTATAAAGTCACAATTATGTGATATAAAGTCAGATTTGTGTGATATAAAGTCACAATTATGTGATATAAAGTCAAAATTGCGTGATATAAAGTCACAATTGTGTGATATAAAGTCATAAAGTCACAATTATGTGATATAAAGTCACGTGATATAAAGTCACAATTGCGTGATATAAAGTCACAATTGCGAGTTATAAAGTCACAACTGCGAGTTATAAAGTCAGATTTGCGTGATATAAACTCACATTTGCGTGATATAAAGTCACAATTATTGCGTGATATAAACACAATTGCGTGATATAAAGTCAAATTGCGTGATATAAAGTCAGAATGCGTGATATAGTCACAATTATGTGAATTATAAAGTCAGAATTATGTGATATAAACACAATTGCGTGATATAAAGTCAGAATTGTGAATTATAAAGTCAGAATTGCGTGATATAAAGTCAGAATTGCGTGATATAAAGTCGCAATTGCGTGATATAAAGTCAGAATTTGCGTGATATAAAGTCACAGTGATATAGAGTCAAAATTGCATGATATAAAGTCAAAATTGCGTGATATAAAGTCAAAATTGCGAATTATAAAGTCAGAATTGCGTGATATAAACATAATTGCATGATATAAAGTCAGAATTGCGTGATATAAAGTCAGAATTACGTGATATAAAGTCAGAATTGCGTGATATAAAGTCGCAATTGCGAATTATAAAGTCAGAATTGCGTGATATAAAGTCACAATTGCGTGATATAAAGTCACAATTGCGTGATATAAACACAATTGCGTGATATAAAGTCAGAATCGCATGATATAAAGTCACAATTGCGTAATTATAAAGTCAGAATTGCGTGATATAAAGTCAGAATTGCGTGATATAAAGTCACAATTGCGTGATATAAACACAATTGCATGATATAAAGTCAGAATTGCGAATTATAAAGTCAGAATTGCGTGATATAAAGTCAGAATTGCGTGATATAAAGTCGCAATTGCGAATTATAAAGTCAGAATTGCGTGATATAAACACAATTGCGTGATATAAAGTCAGAAGTGCGTGATATAAAGTCAGAATTATGTGATATAAAGTCACAATTATGTGATATAATTTGTGTGATAAGTCACAATTGTGTGATATAAAGTCACAATTATGTGATATAAAGTCACAATTATGTGATATAAAGTCACAATTGCGTGATATAAAGTCACAATTGAGATATAAAGTCACAATTATGTGATTAAAGTCAGATTTGTGTGATATAGTCACAAGATATAAAGTCACAATTGTGTGATATAAAGTCACAATTGCGTGATATAAAGTCACAATTGCGAGTTATAAAGTCACAATTATGTGATATAAAGTCAGATTTGTGTGATATAGTCACAACTGCGAGTTATAAAGTCAGATTTGCGTGATATAAAGTCACAATTGCGTGATATAAACTCACAATTGCGTGATATAAAGTCACAATTATGTGATATAAACACAATTATGATATGATATAAAAACACAATTGCGTGATATAAAGTCAAAATTGCGTGATATAAAGTCAGAATTGCGAATTATAAAGTCAGAATTGCGTGATATAAAGTCAGAATTGCGTGATATAAAGTCAGAATTGCGTGATATAAAGTCGCAATTGCGTAATTATAAAGTCAGAATTGCATGATATAAACTCACAATTGCGTGATATAAAGTCAGAATTGCGTGATATAAACTCACAATTGCGTGATATAAACTCACAATTGCGTGATATAGAGTAAAAATTGCGTGATATAAAGTCAAAATTGCGTGATATAAAGTCGCAATTGCGAATTATAAAGTCAGAATTGTGTGATATAAACACAATTGCGTGATATAGAGTCAAAATTGCGTGATATAAAGTCAAAATTGCGTGATATAAAGTCACAATTGCGAATTATAAAGTCAGAATTGCGTGATATAAACACAATTGCATGATATAAAGTCAGAATTTGCGAATTATAAAGTCAGAATTGCGTGATATAAAGTCAGAATTGCGAATTATAAAGTCAGAATTGCGTGATATAAAGTCAGAATTGCATGATGTAAAGTCGCAATTGCGAATTATAAAGTCAGAATTGCGTGATATAAAGTCACAATTGCGAATTATAAAGTCACAATTGCGTGATATAAACAATTGCGTGATATAAAGTCAGAATTGCGTGATATAAAGTCAGAATTGCGTGATATAAAGTCAGAATTGCGAGCTATAAAGTCACAATTATGTGATATAAAGTCAGATTTGTGTGATATAAAGTCACAATTGTGTGATATAAAGTCACAATTATGTGATATAAAGTCACAATTGCGTGATATAAAGTCACAATTGCGTGATATAAAGTCACAATTGCGAGTTATAAAGTCACAATTATGTGATATAAAGTCAGATTTGTGTGATATAGTCACAACTGCGAGTTATAAAGTCAGATTTGCGTGATATAAAGTCACAATTGCGTGATATAAACTCACAATTACGTGATATAAAGTCACAATTATGTGATATAAACACAATTGCGTGATATAAAGTCACAATTACGTGATATAAACACAATTGCGTGATATAAAGTCAAAATTGCGTGATATAAAGTCAGAATTGCGTGATATAAAGTCACAATTGTGAATTATAAAGTCGTGATATAAAGTCAGAATTGCGTGATATAAAGTCAGAATTGCGTGATATAAAGTCATTGCGAATTATAAAGTCAGAATGCGTGATATAAACTCACAAATTGTCGTGATATAAACTCACAATTGCGTGATATAGAGTCAAAATTGCATGATATAAAGTCAAAATTGCGTGATATAAAGTCGCAATTGCGAATTATAAAGTCAGAATTGTGTGATATAAACACAATTGCGTGATATAGAGTCAAAATTGCGTGATATAAAGTCAAAATTATGATATAAAGTCAAAATTGCGTGATATAAAGTCAGAATTGCGTGATATAGTCACACATTGTAATTATAAAGTCAGAATTGCGTGATATAAACACAATTGCGTGATATAAAGTCGCAATTGCGAATTATAAAGTCAGAATTTGCGTGATATAAACTCACAATTGCGTGATATAAACTCAAAATTGCGTGATATAAAGTCAAAATTGCGTGATATAAAGTCAAAATTGCGTGAATTATAAAGTCAGAATTGCGTGATATAAAGTCACAATTGCGTGATATAAGTCAAAATTGCATGATATAAAGTCAAAATTGCGTGATATAAAGTCACAATTGCAAATTATAAAGTCACAATTGCGTGATATAAAGTCACAATTGCGTGATATAAACACAATTGCGTGATATAAAGTCAGAATTGCGAATTATAAAGTCAGAATTGCGTGATATAAAGTCAGAATTGCGTGATATAAAGTCAATTGCAATTATAAAGTCAGAATTATGTGATATAAACACACAATTGCGTGATATAAAGTCAGAATTGCGTGATATAAAGTCAGAATTGCGTGATATAAAGTCACAATTTGCGTGATATACACAATTCTTGATATAAAGTCAGAATTGTGTGATATAAAGTCAGAATTGTGTGATATAAAGTCACAATTGCGTGATATAAAGTCGTATTATATAATGTCACAATTGCGTGATATAAAGTCACAATGCGTGATATAAAGTCACAATTATGTGATATAAATCACAATTGCGTGATATATAATCACACAATTGCGTGATATAAAGTCACAATTTATGATATAAATCAAAAGTCATGATATAAAGTTATGTGATATAAAGTCAATTGCGTGATATAAAGTCAGAATTGCGAATTATAAAGTCAGAATTGCGTGATATAAAGTCACAATTGCAAATTATAAAGTCACAATTGCGTGATATAAAGTCACAATTGCGTGATATAAAAACACAATTGCGTGATATAAAGTCAGAATTATGTAATTATAAAGTCAGAATTGCGTGATATAAAGTCAGAATTGCGTGATATAAAGTCGCAATTGCGAATTATAAAGTCAGAATTGCGTGATATGATATAAAGTCAGAATTGCGTGATATAAAGTCACAATTATGATATAAACACAATTGCGTGATATAAAGTCAGAATTGTGTGATATAAAGTCAGAATTGTGTGATATAAAGTCACAATTTGCGTGATATAAAGTCACAATTGCGTATTATATAAGTCACAATTGCGTGATATAAAGTCACAATTGCGTGATATAAAGTCATAAAGTCACAATTATGTATGATATAAAGTCACAATTGCGTGATATAAAGTCACAATTGCGTGATATAAAGTCAAAGTCATGATATAAAGTCACAATTGAGTATTATATAAAGTCACAATTGCGTGATATAAAGTCACAATTGCGTGATATAAAGTCACAATTGCGTGATATAAAGTCACAATTATGTGATATAAAGTCAGATTGCGTGATATAAAGTCACAATTGCGTGATATAAAGTCACAATTGCGTGATATAAACACAAATTGCGTGATATAAAGTCAGAATTGCGTGATATAAAGATATAAAGTCACAATTGCGAATTATAAATAAAGTCACAATTGCGTGATATAAAGTCAGATTGTGAATTATAAAGTCAGAATTATGTGATATAAAGTCAATATAAACTCACAATTGCGTGATATAGAGTCAAAATTGCATGATATAAAGTCAAAATTGCGTGATATAAAGTCAAAATTATGAATATAAAGTCAGAATTATGTGATATAAACACAATTGCATGATATAAAGTCAGAATTGCGTGATATAAAGTCAGAATTACGTGATATAAAGTCAGAATTGCGTGATATAAAGTCACAATTGCGAATTATAAAGTCAGAATTGCGTGATATAAAGTCACAATTGCGTGATATAAAGTCACAATTGCGTGATATAAACACAATTGCGTGATATAAAGTCAGAATTGCATGATATAAAGTCACAATTGCGAATTATAAAGTCAGAATTGCATGATATAAAGTCAGAATTGCGTGATATAAAGTCACAATTGCGTGATATAAACACAATTGCATGATATAAAGTCAGAATTGCGAATTATAAAGTCAGAATTGCGTGATATAAAGTCAGAATTGCGTGATATATAGTCGCAATTGCGAATTATAAAGTCAGAATTGCGTGATATAAACACAGTTGCGTGATATAAAGTCAGAATTGCGTGATATAAAGTCAGAATTGCGTGATATAAAGTCACAATTATGTGATATAAAGTCAGATTTGTGTGATATAAAGTCACAATTGTGTGATATAAAGTCACAATTATGTGATATAAAGTCACAATTGCGTGATATAAAGTCACAATTGCGTGATATAAAGTCACAATTGCGAGTTATAAAGTCACAATTATGTGATATAAAGTCAGATTTGTGTGATATAGTCACAATTGCGTGATATAAAGTCACAATTGCGTGATATAAAGTCACAATTATGTGATATAAAGTCACATTTGCGAGTTATAAAGTCACAATTGCGTGATATAAAGTCAGATTTGTGTGATATAGTCACAATTGCGAGATATAAAGTCACAATTTGCGTGATATAAAGTCACAATTGCGTGATATAAACTCACAATTGCGTGTTGATATAAAGTCACATTTATTGTGATATAAACACAAGTACAGATATAACGTCAAAGTGATATAAAGTCAGCCAATTATTGCGTGATATAAAGTCAGAATTGCAATTTAGCAATGATATAAAGTCAAAATTATAAACATATGACAAGTACAGTCACGTGGTGGGATTTTTTGAGTGGTAGAGGAGATAGAAACAGACAGGAAACGGGAGGGAATAAGGTGATATGTGATATAAAGTCAGAATTGTGTGATATAAAATGTCACAATTATGAAGTGATATAAAGTCACAGGAAAGATGATATAAACAAAGCTGTCAGGCTGAAATAAAGATAGGGACCAAGTGATAAAGTCACAATTATGTGATATAAAGTCACAATTATGTGATATAAAGTCAGAAATTGTGTGATATCAAAAGTCAGCAATTCAAAGTGATATAAAGTCAGAATTACGCCCAGATATAAAGTCAGATTACAGTCCGTAAAAAAGTCACCCCGATAGATATACTCTAAAGTTGCGTGATATAAAGTCACAATTGCGTGATATAAATCACTTTCACAATTACATGATATAAAGTCACAATTATGTGATATAAACACAATTGCGTGATATAAAGTCACAATTACGTGATATAAACATAACAATTGCGTGATATAAAGTCAAATTGCGTGATATAAAGTCAGAATTGCGTGATATAAAGTCACAATTGCGAATTATAAAGTCAGAATTTGCGTGATATAAAGTCAGAATTGCGTGATATAAAGTCAGAATTGCGTGATATAAAGTCGCAATTGCGTAATTATAAAGTCAGAATTGCGTGATATAAAGTCACAATTGCGTGATATAAAGTCAGAATTGCGTGATATAAACTCACAATTGCGTGATATAAACTCACATTATGTGAATAGCGTGATATTGCGTGATATAAAGTCACAATTGCGTGATATAAAAGTCAGAATTATAAAGTCAGAATTGTGTGATATAAAAACACAATTGCGTGATATAGAGTCAAAATTGCGTGATATAAAGTCAAAATTGCGTGATATAAAGTCACAATTGCGAATTATAAAGTCACAATTGCGTGATATAAACACAATTGCATGATATAAAGTCAGAATTTGCAAATTATAAAGTCAGAATTGCGTGATATAAAGTCAGAATTGCGAATTATAAAGTCAGAATGATATAAAGTCAGAATTAAAGTGATATAAAGTCAGAATTGCGTGATATAAAGTCACAATTGCGAATTATAAAGTCAGAATTGCGTGATATAAACAATTGCGTGATATAAAGTCAGAATTGCGTGATATAAAGTCAGAATGCGCGTGATATAAAGTCAGAATTATGTGATATAAAGTCACAATTATGTGATATAAAGTCAGATTTGTGTGATATAAAGTCACAATTGTGTGATATAAAGTCACAATTATGTGATATAAAGTCACAATTGCGTGATATAAAGTCACAATTGCGTGATATAAAGTCACAATTGCGAGTTATAAAGTCACAATTATGTGATATAAAGTCAATTTGTGTGATATAGTCACAACTGCGAGTTATAAAGTCAGATTTGCGTGATATAAAGTCACAATTGCGTGATATAAACTCACAATTACGTGATATAAAGTCACAATTATGTGATATAAACACAATTGCGTGATATAAAGTCACAATTACGTGATATAAACACAATTGCGTGATATAAAGTCAAAATTGCGTGATATAAAGTCAGAATTGCGTGATATAAAGTCACAATTGTGAATTATAAAGTCAGAATTGCGTGATATAAAGTCAGAATTGCGTGATATAAAGTCAGAATTGCGTGATATAAAGTAAAGTGCGAATTATAAAGTCAGAATGATGATATAAAGTCACAATTGCGTGATATAAAGTCAGAATTGCGTGATATAAAGTCACAATGATATAAAGAATTGATATAAAGTCAAATTGTGTGATATAAAGTCAATTGCGAATTTGTGTGATATAAAGTCACAATTGTGTGATATAGTCAAAATGTGATATAAAGTCATATAAAATCAAAATTGCGTGATATAAAGTCACAATTACGTGATATAAAGTCAGAATTATGTGATTAAACACAATTGCGTGATATAAAGTCAGAATTGTGAATTATAAAGTCAGAATTGCGTGATATAAAGTCAGATATGTGTGATATAAAGTCTCACAATCACAATAAGCGTGATATAGAGTCAAAATTGCATGATATAAAGTCAAAATTGCGTGATATAAAGTCAAAATTCGCAATTATAAAGTCGAAATGATATAAAGTCAGAATTGTGTGATATAAACACAATATGCGTGATATAAAGTCAAAATTGCGTGATATAAAGTCAAAATTGCGTGATATAAACACAATTGCATGATATAAAGTCAGAATTTGCGAATTATAAAGTCAGAATTGCGTGATATAAAGTCAGAATTGCGTGATATAAAGTCGCAATTGCGAATTATAAAGTCAGAATTGCGTGATATAAAGTCACAATTGCGTGATATAAACACAATTGCGTGATATAAAGTCAGAATTGCGAATTATAAAGTCAGAATTGCGTGATATAAAGTCAGAATTGTGAATTATAAAGTCAGAATTGCGTGATATAAAGTCACAATTGCGAATTATAAAGTCACAATTGCGTGATATAAAGTCACAATTGCGTGATATAAAGTCACAATTGCGTGATATAAAGTCAGAATTGCGAATTATAAAGTCAGAATTGCGTGATATAAAAAGAATTATAAAGTCAGAATTGCGTGATATAAAGTCACAATTGCGTGATATAAAGTCAGAATTGCGTGATATCACAATTGCGAATTATGAAGTCAGATTTGCGTGATTAAAGTCAGAATTGCGTGATATAAACACAATTGCGTGATATAAAGTCAGAATTGCGTGATATAAAGTCAGAATTGCGTGATATAAAGTCACAATTGCGTGATATAAACACAATTGCTTGATATAAAGTCAGAATTGTGTAATATAAAGTCAGAATTGTGTAATATAAAGTGTGATATAAAGTCACAATTGTGTGATATAAAGTCACAATTGCATGATATAAAGTCACAATTTGCGTATTATATAATCTCACAACTGCGTGATATAAAGTCACAATTGCGTGATATAAAGTCACAATTGCGTGATATAAAGTCACAACTGCGTGATATAAAGTCACAATTGCATGATATAAAGTCACAATTGCGTATTATATAATCTCACAATTGCGTGATATAAAGTCACAATTGACTCGCAATTGCAAGTTGCAAAGCCACATTTGCGAGATGTAAACTCACAATTTCGAGAGAAAAAAAGTCAGAATTGTGAGATAAAAAGTTGCATTTATCTTTGTTATTTTTTATTCAGTGGGGGAAACAAGCTTCCATACAAAACCTGCACGTTTTGAACGTGAATCGTGGTTAACCAGCTATCATATTCCAAAACAAACCAGTTTACTGTATTTCTCAGCAGTGAAGCACCACTCACCTTTTCTTTACAATAAATATTTCGCAAAAAGCGATAGGCTACTTTATATGATACGCACAATCCGATCAAGTCAAGCTGCTCTGGTTAACACCTTTTAAATGTTCACAACTCCAGCGTAATCCTTCACTCAAACTGTGTCATGGGAACAGGAGTTGAGTAGCAAACAGAGATCTTTTGTGTCAGCTCTTTAAACACAATGAAGTTTCCAGATTCACAAGGTTGGACTGTCAGAGCCGATGCCAAACTAGATGGCACCACTACGATTGATTCGATTCACACATCCATGTGTTTCAGGTTACATGTTGTTGCCATGTCTATTTCCTACGTGCCTGTAAACACACATTCTGACATGGCAGCTCACCGCAGTGACATTCCTAATCCTCTGCTCACTTTTGCTCACACTGAGGTTCAGTGTTTCTGTATAGTTAAGTATGAGCAATGGTGAAAGAGTATGTAAAGAAGAGGTTTGGTTCAGTACAGTATAGATTTTTACACTGTCATGAGCAGTGTTGGATGTAATTAATTACTAAGTTACTAAGTTTTCCTTGAAAAAGTAGTTACTTAAGTAGTTAATTAGTTACTTCTCATGTAATTGCATTAAATACTGTAAAGACTATAGAATAATCTATATAAAACAATAGGATTTTACATCAAACTTGAATGTTAAAATGTATGTTTTAATGTAACCTTCTCCTTTTACACACTTTCATCAGGTCAAGAATAATTTATGCAATTTTATATGATTTATTTGAACAAATTAAAAGAGCAGTTACATGTTTTGTATTGTTCAACTGTTTGAGGTTGATATGGAATTTAGAAAGTAATCCAATACTTTTTAGAGAGAGTAATTAGTACAGTAATCAAATTACACTTTCGAAGATATAATTAGTAAAAAAGAAGAAAAGGCTTGCAGATGCAAAACTTGGCAATAAAAAAGGCTGTAACTGAATTATAATAATTTAGTTATTTATAACATTGTATTATAAATTATTATTTAATATTATAATTATATTGTTTATTATTATTTTTTATATTATAATTTATTTTCATGCATTTATTACAATTTATTTAATGTAGTCCATAAAAAACACAAAAAACTGAAACAAAAACTGATTAAATTTTAATGACTAAAATTTATTTTATATAATTATTTATTCACTTAATTATTTAATAATAATTATTTAAATTATTCACTATTTGATCATCTCTTTTACTTTTTACGGCACTGTGGGTGGGCAAATAGATCCACAACAAAAGAAAGACAAATTAGCAGCAATTCATATAGTATATGAGCTTTTCGAGGAGCTCTGTTAGATCACAGGTCCTTTCTGTCTGAGTAATTACTCAACATCCCAGTGTCTTTGTTCTGTAGCTTGAGTTATTTATCATGTTGAATCCCTTCCTACAACTTCCTAAAGGAACAGCTCACACAAAAATAAAGTTCTGTGATTTTTTTAAGTATATTCTGACCACTCTTTTCCGTATGAAAAAGATTTATTACACATTCTCACTCCGTCAACAGCCGAAGCGTGCCTTCAGTTAACCCAAAGGGTTAAAGGATTAGTTCACCACAAAATGAAAATCCTGTCTTCTGACCCCCAAAAGACTGCAACGTTATTAACTCCAGAAAGGTAAAAACATAGTTAAAATATAATTTTATGAAGCGTCAAGAATACATTTCTGTCAGGACCACTATCGTCAAAGATGATTGATTGACTATTAGCATACAGTTTGGATTGGCGGTATGATTCTGTTCTGGACAAGAATTCCCTGCGCATCCATGCAGCCTAGCGTGGATAAGAGCAGGGAGAGCAGCAATAACCCCCCTTAGGGTAAACAGAACAGAACCAACAATGTATTGCAGATATCATTAATGTCGACATTAAATGTACATAATAATTCAGGAATTTAGTCTGATTTAAGGGGAATCAGAACACCAAATCTTGACTAGATGAAAGGAGGAGCTGGGGATGAAGGAGGGTAAATGAGCTCTGGAGAACGCGATAGCTGTTGATAGTACTGAAGGAGCTTATGCTGTGATAGATGTCGCATTCATATAGGTAGATGTGATCAGCTGACAGTCAGCTGATTCACGAGCTTGACTAACGTGACCTGCCAGAACTGACTCTACGCTTGATTTTGTGCACAAAAAATAAAGAAAAATAATGACTTTATTCAACAATTTCTTCTCTTCCATGCCAGTCTCCTACGCTGTTGATGTAGTAAACACAGTGCAGAGGTTCTGGGTTCCTCGTCAAAACTCCGGCTCATTATTGGCTGACGCTGTTCACGTGAGCACCACGATGCACGCATGTGATGCTGATGCAGGAGCTGGCCAATACTGAGCCAGCGTTCTGACGTAGAACCCGGAAGTGCTGCATTGTGTTTACTAAATCAACGCAATCACAAATTGCGTTTTTTGTAGTTTGCATGGACACGTTAAAGGTATCAGTTTTCAAAAGTTTGATTTCCTGGCCTTGAAAACGCTGTTTTTGTGTAAAGAATAACGAAAAATTCAGAAAAAGTGTTCAATTTTTAGGTTATGTTTACACGACAATGTTTTCAACTGAAAACCGGAAACGTTTTATGCTATAGACGCAGTGTTTCTTAAAGTGACATCACCAACTACTGGCATCCCTTACGAAAATGAACCATGGTTTTACTACAAATAAAACCAAAAAAACATGGTTATTGTAGTTAAAACATGGTTATTGAAAATTAACCATGGTTTTGTTACTATAACCATAGTTTAACCATGGTATTTGTGGTAAAACTGTGGTTATATAAATGGTAATCAATTAGCCAAAAAAAAAAAAAATGTGTAAGGGATGGCAGCATAATGCAGCGTTTTTTACTAGTTTTCACTGATCCGTGTGAACGGCGATCGTTTTGACAATGTTGTCGTCTGTACAAAGGAAAAACTCATATAGCCTAAACGTAACCTTAATTTTCAATTCATGAAGGAATCAAATGTTTTCAATGAATCAAAACTGGTCTGAATAATTTGTTCTTGAATTGAATTGATCCAGTTCTCAAGTTCAACTCACTGTCTAAAATAGTGACATACAGCACAAGTCGTTTGAACAAATTTCTGGGTATGTTTGTTATGCTTTTCTGTCTTTGTGAAGCTTGAAAGCTCCATTCACTTTCATTATATGGAAAAGAATGCCCAAGAATTTCTTTAGAAATTTACCTTTTGTGTTCAACCGGGGGAAAAAAAAAAGAATACAAGTTTGGAACGACACAAGCATGAGTAAATAGCTACAGACTTGTCATTTTTGGATGAGCTAATCCTTTAACACATAATTCACTCACGGTATCTCAACAAGAGATGTGACACGGCTTATGATGACAGGTTAAAGACAAACATGTGAGAGACAAGATACAGCAAACTCAATAAAGAAGTACCATAAAGAGTCGCTACAGGAGACAGCCTGAACACACACACGCAAACAAAAACCGCTCTGTATGTCTGCACTTCCTTTTAGGCATGTGCCTGTTATATTTGCCTCACATTTTGGGCACACATTTCACATTTCTCTGAAAAAGGACATGTGTTATCCTGATGCATTGCTGGCTCAGTGTTGAGTTATGAACTGTCTGTCCACACCTCACATTTACATGTTTATCAGTGAAGTACAAGAAAAAACGCAAATGATGTGGTTGGGTGGAGGAGTGGTGCACTGTTGAAGCAAACGCTTTATGTTTTTAGTCTCAGCTGAAGGCAAACAGGGTGAGTTTATAATAGAGGGGGTGTACAGACAGTTGACGGGTGTGAAAGTCGGCGTTTATAGAATGGAGGGGGTAAAGATCGCCTTGTTTTTGCTAATGTGCCTGTATCCAGTGTTAAATATCTGGCAAGAAGTCATACTACACTAGTCTCTTTGCATGTCGCAGGCATCAGGTTATTGTATAAAAGGAAATAGGATACGGTGGTTTTGGCAGCCAACAATTTAAATTTTAAGACATTATTTTAAGATATACAATTTGTGAGGGTAATGGGTTTTTGTGAAGTATTCACTAGAATAGAATAGAATAATATGTGTACATAAGTAAATTGAACTGAGAAGAAATGCTCAGGACAACATCGCCACATTGTGGATGAAAGAAATAGTGCATTTCTATTTAGTGCGTTTTTAATTGCCTGAAGTATAGGCTACACCATTCAGGCATAATATTATGACAGGGTCATGGGCGGCCAAGGCTCACTGATGCACATAGGGGGCCGAAGGCTTGCCCATGTGGTCCGATCAAACAGATGAGCTACTGTAGCTCAAACTGCTCAAGAAGTTAATGCTGGTTCTGATAGAAAGGTGTCAGAATACACAGTGCATTGCAGTTTTTTGTGTATGGGGCTGCATAGCTGCAGACCGGTCAGGGTGCCCATGCTGACCCCTGTGTGCCAACAGTGGACACATGAGCATCAGAACTGGACCACGGAGCAATGCCGTGTACGTCACTTACCTGGGGAACACATGGCACCAGGATGCACTATGGGAAGAAGGCAAGCCGGCGGAGGCAGTGTGATGCTTTGGGCAATGTTATGGGAAACCTTGGGTCCTGCCATCAATGTGGATGTTACTTTGACACGTACCACCTACCTAAGCATTGTTGCAGACCATGTACAACCTTTCATGGAAACGGTATTCCCTGGTGGCTGTGGCCTCTTTCAGCAGGATAAAGCCCCACCACAAAGCAAAAATGGTTCATGATGGTTTGAGGAGCACAAGTTTGAGGTGTTGACTTGGCCTCCAAATTCCCCAGATCTTAATTCAATCGATTATTTGTGGGATGTGCTGAACAAACAACCTGATCGGTGTACATTAACAATAGTCTAATTTGGTGGGCTCGTTTGAGAAGTTTTAATATTATTTAACCCAATTTACTGTTTCGTTTCAGATCATTTAACTTTGGTTTATTTTAGCTACAACTGTTTGATACTGGTTTGTCATCTTTTGAGTAATATTATTATTATATCTTTACATATTCATTCATTCATTGTTATTTTTGTTATAATCTGCTTTGTGTAAAAGCAGATGTTTTGGCTACTCAAAGGGACTTAACGATTATAGTGCACATTTTACACAGACGGATCAGTTTGAAGCAATCTGAAGTGCTTTACTCAAAGACACAGTGACGATTGGTTATTATGGCTCACGCCCAAATTTGCATAATAAGATCAAGACTCGAACTTTTCAAACATTCTTCAAAGCATGTACCTGTACAATTTAACAGTAGGGATTTGTTTATCAGTTAAAACAGCATTGTTAGTATTTTTTTCTTCTTCTATTGAACTATGTTTAAAAAATAAGATTACTGTCAGTTATTAATAATTAAATACTTTTTGGAGACAATTGTTTTCTGGTTTTCTAGGCTTTGAGTTTAGGTTTCAAGAAATTGATTGGTTGTAATTGCGATAAACTGTGATTGATGTTGTTTTAAAAATCCATATCTTGACCAGCAGGCTACATCAGACGTGTTGGTGCTGAAAGAGTAGTGTTTCATCAAAAAAAAAAAAAAACAACAAAAAAAAAAACAATACCCAAGGAGAGCCAGCAGGGGTCACTGACGAGCTTCAGTCCGAAGCTAAAGACACTCACAGTGTTCATGTATCTGTCCTTTGTGCTGATCCAGCATCACTTCATTTTCTATCCTCAACTGTTCAACAGTCACATAGTTCATATATTTGCCAGATCAAAATATCTGGTATATTCTCTTCCGACAAAAAAAAAAAAAAATAGATTAATGGTGTCTGCATTAGATGACAAAATATCAAACCATTTGCATTTATTTTAAGGAAAGACAGCACAAGCACCTTGGTTAGCTTGGTTTCAAATGATAAAACAATAGAAAAATGGTTCAAAATGTAGTAAAAAATCAGGTTGTCGGATCATGTTTATAGTTAATATGATGAACTATGAACTATAACAGACTTGAGGAGAATTGAATTCATACATCACAGCCAATTAAAAGTCGTTGCAAAAATGACTCAGAAAAGGTAGTTTTAGAAAAAGCTAGTAGCATTTGTTTGCAATTAATACTTTCCACATTTATAATGCAATGACATTTAGATATGCGGAGTGTGACTTAAAAGGATATTTCCCCCAAAAATGACAATTCTGTCATCATTTACTCACCCTCAAGTTGTACTCCAAACCTCCATGAATTCTGTATGAAACATTTAAAGAAGATATTTTATGAATATGGGTAATCAAACAGTTGATGGACCCCATTGACTTCCATAGTATTTTTTTTTCCTCCATACTATGGATGTCAATGGGGTCCATCAACTGTTTGATTACCCATATTCCTTAAAATATCTTCTTTCGTGTTTCATACAGAATTCATACAGGTTTGGAACAACTTTAGGGTGAGTAAATGATGACAGAATTTGTATTTTGGTGAACTAACCCTTTAAGTGTCCAAATACTTAAAAAAAGAAAAGTAATTTCAACCTGATTTCACAGAAAAACGTGACTATTTTATTTAATATAAATTTGTACAATGTGAATCGTACAAAAACGAACAATTTTTAGAAAATAATTATCATAAAGGACCACCCCTAACCCCACCTCTAAACATACCCATCACTGGGGTGTAAACATATTGTACGAAAACTTTACCGAAACGTAAAATAGTTATGAAATGCCAATAGATTGTGATATTTACATAGGAACGCTAAAACCTCAAGCAGAAGCATTATTCCTAGTTGGTCGTGTCAAATAATGGCACCTAATAAAAGTGGAAACATTAAATTTATAAAAGCGCATTAGGTGAGGTCAGTGAAATCAGCTAAATCAATAATAGACTGATCAGTGAGTGCAAAGTCAGGATGCAGCCTTTGACCCCACTTGACCTCTGCTGACCTCTGTCACACTTGATTAGCCTGGACAGACCCCTGTAGCCTCCCTCTCACTTTCCAACACCATGCCAGCCCCCTCTGACCAATAACAGTGGCGTGTTTACTTCAAATCAAGAGACTGGCCATGAATAGTGATGAAATCTGAATGATGATTCACATTCACATGATTCACAGGACTAAAATGGCGTCATATCTGCGTTACCCTCGGTTTCTGGTTTTATTTTGCAGAAACGCTTTACTCTCACTGCAATGTGCAACAAGTGTCATAGCAGCCGCCGAGCGAACGCACAGAGTAACGTCATAACATCATTTTCAACACACTCAGATGTATCTAATATGATAAACAGAGCTGCGTTACTACATGACCATAAAAGCAGAAATGGCGCCGGCGACTGTGGCATAATAAAAGTCCTGCTGCTCGCGAGGTGTGTGTTGCATTCATCTTATTAACAATCGCTCCAGCGGCCTTGCTCAGGTCCCACAACACTCAGTCCCGCTCTGCTTCATACTACAGTAACGTTAATAATCGCATCCATGAACTTGATTTCTGCCCGAGTTCTATCCCGATTCTTTTCCACCGGCTGTGAGATGAAGACCACATGTCCCAAGATTCTGCGCTCGAGCTTGGCGTCATCAAACTACGCCTTTGTTTTGAATAGGCGACCTCTAGCAGACGGAAAAGTTACATAGTGCACCTTTAAAGATGAAAGTTTTGGGATTCTGAGCATATCAAAAATATTAAAAGTTATGATTCAACATGAATATGAAATGTTTATGATTAATGCATTACAATATTGTGTTACTCCCTTAAAAAGTAACTTATTATGTTACTTAGTTACTTTTTATGAAAAGTAATATGTTGTGTTACTTTTGCATTGCTTTTTCTCACCTGGGCTGGGCTTGCTTGTTTTTTTATAACAAAAATGTTGAAGGAAATGCAAATTCATGCCTGTACAGTAGAGGGCGCAGCTCAAACAAATCTTTCAGCTGTGCATTCTGGATCGTTCAACACTCTTAAGGCTCCTTCAAGTGAAATCGAAGAAGTCATTTCGAATAAAATCAGACCAAAACGAACTTCGTTTGGAGTTTGTTTTGAGTTTGAAACAGCTTGCCAAAGCAAACTTTCGAGAAAAGTTTGCTATGGCTGGTAAACATCTTTGTACCATTGTTCTGTGCCGATTACATAATAAGGTAAGGTAAGGTTCAATAAGCTTTTTTCACATGGAAATCATTCCATCAAGGTCTGACGTCCACGAGTGAAAACATGAACACACTGGAGAGCTGCTTTATAGCAGAAAATGAAGTTGTACTTCTGATGAAACGAGATAATGACATTCATGTTTAATATGGTAAAGCTGCTTGATTTTAAGGAATCTATTGTATAAAGTGCTATATAAATAACTAGAATGCCGAATTGCAGAGCTTGTGCAAACATATCCACGTCGATCAGATTATTTTCTTATGCTTTATTAAAATGTTTGCTGTTCTCAATTTTGTTGTCCATTTACTTTGTTGTTGAGAGGAAAGCACGCAAAACATATTTCCATATTCATCTAAATGCCGCTGTCAGCTTCGCTAACAGTATATCGCTGCTCACATATTTCAAACTTCATTTTACCTGTAAACGAAGAACAAAAAATAACTTTGCTGTGAGTATATCAGGGCCTTTACACAGTTTCTACACCAGACGCGAGCGATGCGACAAGACTTGACAAATAATTATAATCAGTGATGCTGTCTACACTGGATACGGCGTGATCTGAAGCGACACGAAAAATCCCTAACAGTAAACTGATGTACTGCAATGGTCGCTTTGTCACAGTGTCACCCTGTGTAGATAGCCTCAAGGGGCCATAGACATAAACAGAGAGAAGTAGCTTCAGCTGCAATGTTCTTCTGCAAGACGCATGCAGTTCTGTTTATTAACCTCTAGAGCGCAAAAAAGTTACAGACTGCAGCTTTAACAAATTTAATTATTGCAGGTTTGCATAATATTCTGAGTTTGCGTTTCACAGTTTTTAATCAATTTGAGGAATACTGAATCTGTGAGATGAGTAAATGCATTACACAGCGCACACAAGGCCTCAGCACTTACTCTCGATTTCTCTCAACGGAGACAGGAGAGCTATCAGTAAATAATTGGGAAAACAAAGAAACTTGCACTAGTAGATATTTTGTTGTAAATTGAATAATAATGCATTACTTTACTAGTTACTTGACAAAAGTAATCTGATTACATAACTCACATTGTGCATTACTTAATGCATTACCCCCAACTCTGGTTACGAATTGACATAAGATTGTTGGCATGTACCCTATACATGGAAAGCATTATCAGCCTTTCTTCCACTCTCAATTTCGTGGCCAAACTGTTGTAGTTAGTACGTTTTTTCTTATCTTTCCCCTCATTTTATCTTAAGTCATTCTTTCCTGTTTGACCGGCTGCAGCGTCCCTGTGTTTATGCACACATATGCTGCCAGGGTGTTTACTGTTTGTCTTCCAAACTGCACACAGTGACCACTTAGCAGAATTAGTCTGCTGATATCCAGAGCCCATCTAGAGGGAAGTGGAAACGTTCAGAACACAGTTCAGGTCCTTTGAATAGCTGCCAGTGCATTCAGCCAGGAAGGCCCGAGCCAGAGACTGCAGTACATAGCTCAATTGAATCAATGATAAAGATCACTAGTGGTGAAATTGCAAACAGATACGAACAGATGTGTATTACACTGGGGGTCAGCACCTGCATCTGCCTTTCGCTCATTACTTTTTTTTCTTCTTTTTATGCAGTTTGTGTTTCCTCTCCCAAAGCACAGGTTGCTTTTGTGCTTCAAACAGCCCAACAGAGGCAGTCAATGGACATGTCTGAGGGAGAGATCCCTATCTAGAGAGGGCCCGTGTGTGAACACTTTAACCGCTGGCCAGCTTACAGCAGCTTTTAAAACCACTGCTTTTAATATAATTTTCCATCCTTTCAGCGATGAGAACCCTGGGTACAAAAAACACAGACGATGGTGAAAAGCTTAAAGGGAAATTGTTAAAAGACTAAGAGAGTTAATCAAGGAGAAGTATGCCTTCAAAAATTGGCCTTAAGTCAAAAGGAGAGAAATTGAGTTGCATAAAATGAGGCTATGGTTAATTGTAGGATGTTTTTGTGTGATACGGTGTGGCCAAGTTATTCTTAGGATTTAAAGGGTTCATATGCTTAGTTTTGCAGATGTTTGTTGTTTCAGATAAGAATTTAAGCAAATGACAATAGCATTATCTTTAGAGCTGGTAATTTTTAAACTAATATTTGTAAAAATGACATCTATTGATGCTGCCTTTTACAAGCAAATTAGCGTTATAACATTCAAAATCACTCTTTAACATGACACCGTGAGTGAACAATGTTTTCTTTTATACTATTCTTTTAAATATTTTTTTAAAAATGCTAATAGATTACTGTGGAAATATAGAAGAACCGCTTTTATTTTCCTTAATGATACTTAGGTGTGTGATATCAATGCAAACACAGTCTGTCAATGTGACATCAGGAAGACATTGGACTCCAACTAATCCAATGTCAGTCAGACATCATATTTTGGTTGCAAATGAAATTGCTTTTTGCTTGATGTCTAAAAAAAAACGTTTGTTTGATGTCAAGCTCCAACTTCAGACAGACATTGAATTTTGGTTGGAATAAGCACCGGACTGCAAAAAAGGGTGAAATGCATGGCAGCACATTAAATCTCTCAAGATCTCAGCAGAGGAGGATTAAACATCTCCACAAACAGCATTATCAGCTTCACTTAGTACTAACCAGATTGACTTTATTTGTTTATGTCATAAGAAACACCATTAAAGCAAAAAAAAAAAAAAAAAAAAAAAAAAAAAATATATATATATATATATATATATATATATATATATATATATATATATATAGTTAAAAAGTCAAGTCAAACTACCCAACTAAAGCAAACACTGATCACAATGATGGTGACTCAACAAAACATTAATATCTAAACCTCTGTTAAGTCTCAGTAAGAACTTCTCTAGAACGTAAAGCCAATCTGGTTAGTAATGAGTGCAGCACCGCTGCTCCCACCATGTGCACCACGTGCTGCGCGTAGGGCACCAAGTGCTGAAGGGGTACCAAAAGAAGACACCCCTTCTCTCCCAGTAATTCACTTCTCTAGAAAGTAACGAAGAAGCAGAGACTTCTAAACCCCGCCTTGACGTCAAACAAACGTTGGATTTAGACATCAATCTGACTTTAATTTTTAACCAAAATCTACATCCATTAGTTTTACATAAAAATTGGACAACACTTTATTTACAGTATCTTTGTTACACGTTACATGTAGTTACTATACTAATTACTATAAAGTGTGCTTAACTACGTGGAACTAACCATGTAGTTAAGTGGTGAATTGTCTAAAGTGGGACACCTAAGGTCTAGTGTTTGTAGGTCCCCCATAAATACATGAATGCCAGTGAAACTATGGTTTAGCCATAACTGTGGTGTCATTTGATCAAAATCTCAAATCTTGACAACTTCTCAAATGTCCAGTCATATAAAAGGGTGTAGCAATCATCAAACAAGATGCACCTCATGTGAAGACCACCCGAAGTTCAGTGACATAGTGTTTTGACAAACTTGATATTAAGGAGTATAAATTCATTTTAAACAAAAAAATCATGCTACTTTTTGGCCTAATGTGCTTATTAAATGTTTGTCCATAAAAAAATAGTATAACTTTGTATGTATAAACAATTTTTTTTTATTAAAAATAAAAAGTGTCTCACTTTAGGAAATTTGATTGCGAAAAGTGGGACAGTAGCCTAATTAGCCTAATATGGGACAGTACTTCAGTCAGTCCAAACGTGTGGTGAGGCATGGTTTGTGGGACAAAAATGGTTATTTAGAGGTTTTTAATGTTTATATGCAATATTAGAACTGCAGTTCACAGCATGTTCATGCATTCTGACTCAATGTTGAATCTAGCCTAAAGTTTGTTCAAGCTGTGGGTTGTTATTTTTTTTCAAGATTTTATATTTTGCCTTTAAATAGGCCAAGGCTATGCCTGTTGTGGTTGTATGGGTTGGTTGTTAAGTAAAATTAGCTAGGAAACTGTCATGAATTCTGACTCTACATAACTCTACATAACGTAACATAGGCCAATGATAATAGTTGCTTAATGTCTTTATAATAAATGCATCAAAACTATCATATTCTCTTATTTGTCGGATGATGTTCATTTATCCATGTTTCATGTTTCATGTATCCATAACCAAGAGAATTAATAAGTTAAGGTTTTTCTATTCTATGAATCAAGGTGATTTTGGCCTGATCATAGCCTTTTTTTCAGTGTCCCACATTAAGGACACAACTATCCCACATTAGGAAGATGCAGATTGCTTCAGACGACTTGCACTAAGAGTACTAATATGTTTATCATTTATTTTATGAATGTGTCATCTGCATTTTCTCTTTTGATTTGATTAGGACACATCCTGTTTTTTTTTTTTTTTTTAATGGTATGGGTGTGTGAATTTAATATTTTGACTACACATTGCAATTTGTCACAGAAGTCTGAAATGCAAAAATGTCCCATATTAGGACAATTCACCTTACATGTTATAACAATTGTCATAACTCAGTACTTAAATGTATAATTAACACAGTAAAATCGACACATTAAAATAAAGCGTAACCAAAAATGGGTATCATACGTTGCCATATGAACAACCAGTCAGCAATTACATTTAGGTTTCATAAACACAATATGGCACTTGGGCAGTAATGATAAGCCTACCTTGCACAGTTTAGATGTTGATTCAGGAACCGCTCAAATTGATTCAGTGAGTTCATTCAGCGAAGGATTCAACCTGACAGGTAACTCGAGTATGCGATTCTTTTTGTACGATTCAATATTCGTGAAACTGAACTTTTTTTCTTTTCTTTTCTTTTCTTCTATCCCATTCAATGCTGACTCTTACTCTGGTAAAATAGGATTTATTTTGCTATGTGCCCAGGGGATTCATCGAAGGGTGTGATGATGAATGCATGAAAGCAGAAACTATATAAAAAATCTCATTATGATATAACTGTGATTATAACCAACCACATTGTTTTAAAGCCTGTTCCCAACCTACAAAAGGCCGCTTATTCTGACTCTGATTGCACAGTGCGGCTCTTGGCAGCATTCATACTTTTCCCACTGTTGACTAAATGTTTCCTCGACCTATTCTTTCACATTTTCATATTGAACGTAGGCTGTAAATCTGATTCACTATACAGAAAGCAACTTTGTGGTGTGGGATAACACAATCGGTGTAATGTAGAGATTAACCATTGTTTCTTGGTTTATTCCATTTTAATTACTGCAGAGGAAATGCATATAGGCTATATTTAGTTTAAATGAGAACTATTCTAAACATTTCTACTTAGCATTAATGCAATGCCAAAGTAAAAAAATAGCATTCCATTTTTATTATGGGAGCTAATGTAAAATATACAAATCGAATTCGTGACAACCGTGAAGAATGTTTGAACTTATGTAAAACGCATGAGTTGATAAGATACAGTTCTGAAGACTTTTTAAATTTAACACTTTAACACTTTTTAAATTAAATTTTTTTGTTATTATTATGCCTCAGCTACAAGTTTGCAGTTATTAACCTATTTAGTAAATACAATAATTAACTTCTGCCAAATTTATGTAGGAATTGTAACGGAATGCAGGATAATTGTGATACTGGTCATAAATGTTTTCATATTTAAACTCGTATTGTAATACAAATGCCAGGCGGACAACTGTTATTGTGTCGTGCAGATTTGGACTGAAATCATTCTGCTGCGCTTCCGAAATAGGTTCACGTTGACCTGCAATGTGCTCATCAGAAGCCTATGGAAAGAGCTGGAACTTAAATGTGGCATGAAACAGGCTTTGTGGAATGCATAAGTCTTGTTACCGCCAATTATGAACCCCAGGAGAAATACCTTCGACTTCCGACCAAAGAATTTTTCAAGTCCTTTCTAGCTGTTGGTGGGAGAGCTGAAGTTGTTGATCAATATGCAAAGCAGGGTGATGAATATGCATGAAGGGGGGCCGGTAATTGCACGTCAGCGTGGCGGCACTGCTAATTTACGGCTCGGGATCCTGCAATCAGCGCGCTATTCATTAACACTGCAGCCGTTTCATCCGCGCGCACTCGAGTCTGCCAATCACCGCCGCAGACACAAAAGCCGAATAAAAAAAGTTTCAATTACCAGCCAACAACACTAAACACTATATTTACGCCGCTTTATGCTCTGAATGGCTGTTAACGCATTGTGAAAGAGAAGGGAGACGAACTTAATGAAACAACATAATCTTATGCATTTATATCACCTTTTTCCCTCGGCGGGCGCGTGCTCGTTAGAAGCCGCTTGTCTCGCGTGGAGAACAACAATTACCTCTCCGTCATAATGGGAATATGAAAAATGTCAGATGGAAAGATATAGCAGGCTACAGAATGTATTTGTCTATGGTAATTCCTGCAGCTTGTGTGAAGGGTGGACTTGAGTGTTTATCACTTCTTGCTCTTGGGGACCCCCCTCACCTCACCCCAAAAACATTTCTATCATATCGTCTACTGTAGAAATAGGCTACATTTAGGAAGGACTATATTAATTTATAGCACTGAAAGACATTTTTGGAATTAAATGCGAGTTATAACAAATCTACTGTGTGTGGGAGGTTGCTAGGGTGTTGCTAAGTGGATTGCTATGCGTTCTGGGTGGTTTCTGCATGCAGGTGCAGGAAAAGTTACATGCTTAAAAAAGTAAGCAATATTAATATTGCTGCGCATATTTCGACATAAATGGCATAAGGATAACACTTTACAATATGACCCCATTGGTTAACAATAGTTTATGCATGAACTAAAATGAACTAACAATAAGCCATATATTTGCTACAGTAGCCTATATTTATTAATCTTTATTAGCATTATTAAAAATACAACTGTTCATTGTTAGTCCATGTCAGCTCAAGTCCGTTAAATAATGCTAACAACTTTTGATTTTAATAATAGTTAATGTCGAAATTAACAATAACTAGATTAATAAATGTTTTATAATTATTTTTCATTGATTGTTCGTTAACTAATGTAGTTAACTAACATTATAGAAAACGTATTGTACAGTTTTAAAGCAGAACTACATAATTAGTACATTTAAATCACACTTTAAATGTATCAACTAAACCAAATGCCATCTACAATTGATGCCAGAGCTTCACCTGCTGTTTTCACACTGCTGTTACTTTTAACCAGCTGTGTTGCAGTGAGTTTTAGTGGACATCAGTTCAGGTGTCCCATCAGAGTAACCATTTTGCATGAGCTGATAACATGTTCCACCAACTTTTGACTGCTAGAAACAGTGCACACACTTTTTGTCTTCTTTTTTAAGTGTTGTTTTATCATTTAAACCCAATCTTTTTGTGAAATGTTTTACTTGAAACATGTATTTAGACTATTCAAAAAAAATAAAATAAAACCTACCTGGTTAGATATTTCCTTATCTAATGCAGTGACACATTTTTGAGAACTGCTTACTTTATGGGGACCTGTAGTCTGTGTGTGCCAGGCAGTTCTGACATCTGACAGCAGGGGCGCTCTTGAGTGAAATCAGACACATTGCAGTGCCTGAGATGGGTGGTGCGTCTCAATATCAAGAAATGGGAAGCAGGCCAGTATAGACAGGAACTCCAGTGTCTCCACGTGGGGGCTGGTGAACCCATATATCAGTATGTGATGACCTACAGGCGTGTGCTGTCAGGTCTGCGGCAGACTCCCTGTCAGATGTTGATCTCTCTTTTCTCTGGATCCCTCCTGCTCTCTCTGGCTTTTCTAGCCACTCTGTAGGAAGGGAGTTCCTGGCTAAGGGGAAAAAGTCCTGGTTAAAAGTAAGTGTCTGTCCTAGGGACATCACTGCTGTGTGAATCCCCTATTGTTCTCTCTGACACCCGTTTCTGTTTCCTCTGCAATAAATCTGCCCCTTCAGCCCTGGAACGTCCCTGTGCTGCCCCCCTATTGTCTCTCAAAGGAAACCTGCGCACGAGTGAGGCCTGGCTACGTCTTCACTCCATCCAGGGGCCACAGGGGCAGCAGAAGAAAGCGACAGGAGGGAAGATCTGTAGATGTTTGCAAGAGCAACAGCAACTATGATAACAAAAAGAGTAGCATTTACTCAACCTTATGGCATTCCAAATCTGTTTGACTTTCTTAATTCGGTGTAAAACTAAGGGGAAAAAATCATGCTTCTCTTTCCATACAATGAAAGAACATAATGACCAAATGTCAAACTCCATAAATTGTTGCTCCAAGTCATATAAACTACTCAATAATCATTTAAAAGACTGATCAACACTTGCATACATAGGCTACATAAAATATGGCAACACAAACCTCAAATGTCACAATGTGTGAGAACCAAAATGGTTTAACGGTAATTGACATTGAATGATTGTATCGCCTTTGTGTACATTGTTGCATGTTTTGATTTGACTTGAAAGTGAATAAAGACTTAAATTTTGGGCTGTTTTTTTACATAAAATTATTATGTGCTTCAGATGATTGACTATACAGTTGAGTACATGCACTATATTGCCAAAAGTATTGGGACACCCCTCCAAATCATTGAGTTCAGGTGTTCCAATCACTTCCATGGCCACAGGTGTATAAAATCAAGCACCTAGGCATGCAGACTGCTTCTACAAGCATTTGTGAAAGAATGGGTCGCTCTCAGGAGCTCAGAGAATTCAAGTGTGGTACCTTGATAGGTTGCCACCTGTGCAATAAGTCCATTTGTGAAATTTACTCACTACTAAATATTCCACGGTCAACTGTTAGTGGTATTATAACAAAATGGAAGCAATCGGGAACAACAGCAACTCAGCCACGAAGTGGTAGGCCACGCAAAATCACAGAGCGGGGTCAGCGCACACAGAGGTGCACAGTGTACAGAAGTCGCCAACTTTCTGCAGAGTCAATAGCTACAGACCTCCAAACTTTGTGTGGCCTTCAGATTAGCTCAAGAACAATGCGTAGAGAGCTTCATGGAATGGTTTCTATGGCCGAGCAGCTGCATCCAAGCATAAAAGTGCAATCATAAAGTGCAATGCAAAGCGTCGGAAGCAGTGGTGTTACACTTCTCTGTCTGGCAATCCGATGGACGAGTCTGAGTTTGGTGGTTGCCAGGAGAACAGTATGTCCCTGACTGCATTTTGCCAAGAGTAAAGTTTAGTGGAGGGGGGATTATCGTGTGGGGTTTGCTTTTCAGGGGTTGGGCTTGGCCCTTTAGTTCCAGTGAAAAGAAATCTTAGTGCTTCAGCATACCAAGACATTTTGGAAAATTTCATGCTCCCAACTTTGTGGGAACAGTTTGGGGATAGTCCCTTCCTGTTCCAACATGACTGCGCACCAGTGCACAAAGCAAGGTCCATAAAGACATGGATGAGCGAGTTTGGTGTGGAGGAACTTGACTGGCCTGCACAGAGTCCTGACCTCAGCCCGATAGAACACCTTTAGGATGAATGAGTGGAGACTGCGAGCCAGGCCTTCTCGTCCAACATCAGTGCCTGACCTCACAAATGCGCTTCTAGAAGAATGGTCAAAATTTCCCATAAACGCACTCCTAAACCTTGTGGAAAGCCTTCTCAGAAGAGCTGAAGCTGTTATAGCTGCAAAGGGTGGGCCAACTCCATATATAACTCTACAGATTAAGAATGAGATGTCATTAAAGTTCATGTGCGTGTAAAGGCTGGCGTCCCAAAACTTTTGGCAAAATAGTGTATACGGATTTCCATACTATCTTAATGTCCTTAAGTTTTGGGTCCCATTGACTTTCATAACATCAATAAAACAGCTGAAACATTCGTAAAATATATTAGTGTGATGACAGAGTTTTCAATGTTAGGCGAAGAATCCCTTTAATGCCTGACAAAACTCTTGAGCCAATCAGAGCTCTATTCTGGAAGCCATCAGCAGGGGCCATTCATCATGCTTTGTTCAATGTCACTCTGTTGTATTGGAGTCACCATGAAGAATAAGCAAACATACTGGATATCAACCATCAACCAGTAATGTCTGCAGTAGCTATGCTGAAAATAATTAGCTCCAATGTCCACTCATCTGTGACGTCTTCCAACTGTACGTTAATCTGCAACAGATTAAAAAAAAAGAGAGAAGCTGGTCAACAGAAACATCATTAAACTCACTATTTCATTGATTAAAGCTCCAATATTTGTACACGTGTTTATTTTAGTTTGAAAATGTGGTAAATGTGCATACTGTTTGCAGTTTTGCACATGTGAAACAGACTTCATGTTTAATGATAACTATTACTTTGCCATCAAGCTGCTGGTTGTAATGTAATGATCTCACTTCGGTAATAGCAAAAAATAAATTATGTTTAAAGTTGTTTAATTACATCATTAAACATTGTTTATTTTTTTATTTTAATTTTAAAATACCTTTTTCCTATCCCAAAGACAACTCTAAGTGAGCCATTTGTAGGTTGATCCCTACCCAAAAGTGTAAACACTGTAGCTGTGTCCCAATTCAGAGGCTGCATCCTTCGAAGTCTGCAAAGGTCGGACCGAGTGTTGTTAAGCGGTTAGTTTACCCCAAAATAAAAATTCTGTCATTAATTACTCACCCTTGTGTCTTTCCACATCTGTAAGACCTTCATTCATCTTCTGAACACAAATTAAGATATTTTGAATGAAATCTGAGAGCTTTCTGTCTCGTCATAGAGATCTAGTATAAACTATCTATAAAATCGCATCTTAGATTTGTCAACATTTGAACAGCTTTAAAGTCTTTTTGTTAGATATTTGAGTAAGCTGAAACCCAATACTTACATTTAAAAGTGTAATCCAGCATTTTCTCTCATAAAAATCCAACCCAATTCGTAAATTTTTTTACGAGGTGGCTAATTCATACGAATTTGTCCGTTTTGTCTAAACCCCATTGACGGGTAGGTTTAGGGGCGGGGTTTGAGGTAGGTAATTCGTACGAATTCATACGAATTTGCCAAATCGTCAAATACGTATGATTTAGCAAAAATACGTACAAATTGGTTGTGAGATAGCGTTGAAAAAATCCAGTCATCACTGGTGCATAGTGAATCCTGGGATAGGCTTGGCTATGTTCGAAAAAAACGTAGGCACAGCTTTCGCCGCGCCGCAGTGACGTATTCGTCTTCAAATGCAGCCTCTGAATTGGGGCCCTGTCCCAAATGGCACACTTCTTACAGTCTTGTAGACTTACCACAGGATGTCCCATTTGTCATTTTAGGTTTCAGAAGGGTACTCACGAGTGCCCCCTCGACGCACACTTTTGCAGAGCCCGTAACCTATTACTAACGACAGTCAAAGCGTCATTACGTCACAAAAGTGTGGACTCAGAGGAAGATCATGAGGGCTTAGGGATCCATTTGGGACAGGGCCTGGGATGCAGCTCATTACTCACTTTCAAAACAGTGGTCATTTTGGTTGAGCATTGCAACAGTGGTTCAACCAATGGCGTGAGTTTGGGGTGGGGCCATCGGTTTTTCTGACCAATGGAAGATAGAGGGAGTATTGAGGAAACCTGTTTGGTATTATGTGCCCTTCAGGTGGAGTTGGAAAAAAAATCATATTTACAAATGGCTCAGCAAAGTAGTATTTACAAGTAGGAAACTTGGAATTCTTGAGGGGAGTGTCAATTTGAAACATGGTGGACTGTTTTTTAATATAGACACTATAATATCTATAATCTATATAAGTCAGTGAGCAAGTTAGTAGTGAATAGTGTAAAGTTAACCATACATAATTTATGTAACAATAATATTTAGTATAAATAAGTGACAGGAATGGATATTTTTCATTATTTTGAAATTCAGATTTAGTCATTTGGGTTTACTGTTCACAAGTTTCTGTGTTATGTTTCTGATGTGAATGTGTGACATGTAATAACGAAGCATGGAGGTATGACTTGGAGGCAGCATGATGACATTAGTGGCACAGAAATTACTAACTTCATATTGAAATGGAAGTTAATTCCTTGTTTTTGTCCCAATAACTGGAATGCTTTTTAGAAAAACACATTGCTATGTATGAATATCACACAAAAATAGCATGTCGATTTGTATACGTCACTGACAAAGGAATTAAAGCTGTTGAAACTCAGTTGTTATCCTCTATCTCTCCGTACGGGACAGGAAAACAAAGTGTGTGCAGGAGGTACAAGAGGTGAGGAAGAAAGCACAGAATTTATGACATTCCTCGCAGTGTGTAACAAACCACAGGAAGGTGTGAACAGCACGCCAGCTTCGATCCGCTACCTGGCAATGAATAGGACACTGTCATCCACGGTCACTGCAGGAACCCTTGACGTGTCTTGACATTTGCCTGTCAATTCCAGTGGCTTAGTGGGTGGCGCTGGAGAAAGATTGTCCTATTTGACAGCAGCTATTTCACTAATCCAAAACAACAGCTGTAAGGTAAAAATGAGCAGGATGGGGGCTTAGAAGGGAAGGGTAAATTAAATCCTCATGTTGTCGAACAGAGATGGAAAATAGCACTCCAGATTTAAAAAAAAAAAAAGGATTTGGGGGGGGAGTCAGAAAAAAGAATCCTATGTAGGCAGTTGGCAGGACTGGTGACAGACTTTTCTCAGCTTGTCTACAAAAGAGGCGTAGCTTTGAGCCAATGACACACATGGAAATGAGGGCGAAGTTTGCGAGGTTCATGCGGTCTCCGAGGAGCAAAAGAGGGCCGCAGTGGGGCTTGCACATATTAGCATCTACACGGGAGACTGTCATAGGACAGGTGAAAATAATTACTACTACTAGCGCAGCGAAGCTCATTACACATCTGGTTGAGTTTTGGGGGAAACTAGTGTAGGGGTGGTCCTCTCACAACAAGGAGAATGCCCTGTTAGCACAACACATTGCTAAATGTCCGCCCCCAGTATGCAAACCTAGTCTTAGCATCTTCCTGAATGTGGGTTCTCCTTCCAGAGAAGAACCCAGATCAGATTCTGTGGGTTGATCCAAAAAGCGTCTTTCAATTGAGCTGTACTAATCAATGGAATGCCTGTAAAATTGATTAGTTCATTAGCCTTCATCAGGATACAGAAGGTACTGTGCCAGTAGGAAACCACAGATGTACATCCTTGAGACAGACCTAGCTGCCAAAACTGATAAATCGGTTTTCGAGATGTTCCCTTGGTGACAGTATTGGCAGGGCCCAGAAGGGTTTCCTGTGTGGAAGTGCATACATTTCAGTTCAAGAGTGGAAAGACGAAAGCACAGCTTGTGGATCTTGCCAAAAAGTAAATTAATAAGCTAACTGAGGCATCAGCTAAGTGAGCCAGTGTTGTCAAGCACAGATCTTGAATTCATTAGCCTGTCGATAGAGCCATTTGACAAAATGATCGTCTATAAAACAACTCCTCCTTTTAGACGGGATCCGTCTGTGATGTTGTTGAAATGGTTAATACAACCAGGACATGTAAATACAAAAAAAAAAAAAATGTGAGTAGTACTTGTGCAAACATGCCATCACAATGCTGAGGTGTTGCCAGAACGTTGCTATGTGGCTGCTAGGGTGTTCTGGGTGGTTTCTATGGTGTTGCTAGGTATTTTACATGTCAAATGATACTATAGTTTCTAGAAATTATTTAGGGTCCCTACTTCAGTATAAGTGGGATTTTAAATGGCATATATTTGTATGTGTAT